>CM063606.1:11643234-11645734 GCA_032356905.1 Salix exigua
CATGCTACTTTTGTCTATGGGTTGCACACCATAGTGGCTAGAAGAGCTCTTTGGGATAGCTTATGGATTGGTCCCCTGGTCCTTGGATGGTGATAGGGGATTTCAACTCCCTTCTGTCTCAAGAGGACAAGCTTCACGGCAGCCCGGTTTCCATGTACGAAACGGCTGATCTTAATAAGTGTTGTCTCGAGCTTGGCCTTTATGATCTCAACTACACAGGATGTCATTTCTCCTGGAGTAATGGTTCAGTTTGGAGTAAGCTGGACAGGGTCCTTGTTAACCTGTCATTGGTCTTCCCTTTGTCGCAATGCCCATGTGCATTTTGCTAACCAAGGGCTTTCTCGGATCATTCTCCTGCCTTGGTTCGGCTTGATCCCCAAGAGGTCAGGCGAGAAGCTTCAAATTTTATAACATGTGGGCCTCTCATTCCGATTTCCTCCACACCATCTCCGAGGGTTGGAAGCTTGCGCTTTGGGTTCTCCTATGTTTTCTCTCTGCAAGAAGCTTAAAGAGCTGAAGCGTCCGCTAAAGATGCTGAATAGGCTGCATTTCAGCCATATTTCCGAGCGGGTTACCCGGGCCGAATCGGACTTGGACTTGCTGCATCGCTTCTTCACTGGACCCTTTAAACCCCGACTTGTCCAGGATGATAAGAAAATGCGCATTCGACTCATTAACCTCAAATCCTCGGAGAAAATGTTTTTGGGCGTAGTCGAAGTGTGATTTTCTCAAGGATAGTGATAAAGGTTCCCGCTTTTTCACGCCTTGTTAAGCCGCTAAGAATGGCGTAAATTTCCTCCCGGCTATCCAGAAGTCCGATGGTTCTTTTACTGTCTCGGAAAAGGAAGTCGGAGCTGAGTTTGTGGACTTCTTTAGGGCGCTTTACTGGCTCCTCGAAGCCTACTTTGCCTTTGGATAAGCGGCATTGTTGGCCTTGGTCCTCGTCTTCTACGATCATCGCTTGTGGGCTCATTTCCGCGCCGTTCTCCAATGAGGATATCAAAGCGGCTTTGTTTGGGATTGATAATAATAAGGCCCCTGGTCCGGATGGTTTTTCCTCTCTCTTCTTCAAATCGGCTTGGTCTGTTGTTGGTGAAGACTTCTGTGCTGCGGTTCAGGATTTCTTTGCCTCGGGGAAAATGCTGAAGCAGATTAACCATTCGGTTATCTCTCTCATCCCCAAATCAGCTTTTGCTTCCTCCTTCTCGATTTCGGACTCCATCTCCTCGTCGCAATGTGGTCTATAAGGTCATCTCTAAGCTCCTAGCCGGCCGATTGGTCGCGACTTTGAGCGATATCATAAGTCCGATGCGAATGCCTTTCAGGGGTAGAGCCATGGTGGATAACATTAATCTTATGTAGGAGCTTCTTCGTCAGTATGGCAGAAAGAGAACCTCTCCTAAGTCCCTCTTGAAGATTGATTTTAAGAAAGCTTTTGACTCTGTCCCATGGCGTTTTCTTCGGGATCTCTTACATTCTCTGGGGTTTCCCTCTGGCTTTGTTCATCTCGTTATGCAGTGTGTGGAAACTTCTTCCTTCTCAGTTGCCATAAATGGGAATCTTTACGGCTTCTTTCCAGGGAAAAGTGGTATTAGGCAGGGTGATCCTCTTTCTCCCTATCTTTTTATCACCTGTATGGAATACTTCTCCCGGCTGCTCTCCAAGGCTTCCCAGATAGCGCTTCGAGTTCCACCCGCAGTGTGAGGCCCTGGGTATCAGCCATCTGGCTTTTGCGGATGATGTGCTCTTGCTGTCTAGGGGGGACAAGCCTTCCATCCTCTGTCTCATGGAGCAGTTGAGGATCTTTGGGGGAGTTTCTGGTTTGGAGATTAATCCCTCCAAATCATCTATTTTCTTCGGTGGAGTCCCGGAGAGGGTGAGACAGGATATTATCTTGGAAACTGGTTTTGTTGCCGGCACCTTTCCCTTCAAATACCTTGGAGTGCCTCTGAGCCCGCATCGCCTCTTGGTTAGCCAGTTTTCCCCTCTTCTCCGCAAGCTTGAAGCAGCCGTTCAGAGTTGGGTTGGCAAGCATCTTTCGTTTGCTGGCAGGCTTGAGCTCCTGCGATCCGTCCTTTATGGTATGGTCCAGTTTTGGCTGTGTATCTTCCCTTTCCCGAAGGCTGTCATCTTGCAGATAGCCCGCATTTGTCGGAACTTTCTGTGGACGGGTAATGTTCAAAAGTCTCACTCTGCTCTAGTTGCTTGGAAGGTTGTCTGCATGCCTAAGAAGGAAGGGGGGCTTGGGCTGTTTGACATCAAAGCTCGCAATAAGAGCTTTCTTGTCAAGCACATATGGAACATTCACCGAGTGGCCGATTCGCTTTGGATAAAGTGGATACACCATTTTTTCCTCCCTGGTCTCTCCATTTGGGATGCGCAGGCGTCTACGTCTTCCTCCCCCCTTTGGAAAAGCTTGGTCTCCCTTAAGGACTCTCTCATTCTGCTTTCAGGGACCTCTCCTGCTGTGGATGCTATGGTTAGATGGAATGCTGGTGAA
>CM063606.1:11650734-11666504 GCA_032356905.1 Salix exigua
GCTGTGGTCAGCTGACTCACCGGCAATGCCTAGGTCGCCGAATTCTCCGCCACAGCTCCGCCCTCAGATTCACCGTCCGTCATTGCTTATGCAACTTTGCACGCTTTAAAAAAGTCATGGAAAACTAATTTCCGGGCAACTTTGCATGCTTGGCTTTCATGTGTAGGGTTGTTGCGAGAATTCCCGTGTTGAGGAAGTCCCGAACCCTCCCCAACCATGAGCTTGCCCGGCTGCCGATTCGACACCCGGAGAGGGTCTGAAATTCACATGGATCTGGCCACGCCGCTAAGTCTCCCTCTCGCTGGTCGCCAAACCTTGCCGCGGCCTCGACCATGCCCTATCGGCCTGCCGCCGCCTGGTAGCTTGACGCGGTACTTTCGTCAAGATAGATATGGATATGGCTTGTTCAACGCCGTCACAGCCGCCCTCTAGTCCCGCCGCCCGCAGTGAAGGTCATGCGGCAGAGCCGAAGCTCCGCTACGGGCGGATGGTATGGCCGCTGACGGCTGTCGCCGCCGCCGGCCATGCATGGCACCGGGCACTTTCCTCGTTGAACTTGGTGCTCGAGAAGCGCCCCAGCCCGCCTCGCGATCCGACACCCATTGCCCTCGCCGGCCATGCTCAGAATGCACCGCCACCACTCGCTCGTCCGAATGCCACCTCTCCGCATAATAGTTTGCTTCGCCACTCTGAAAGTCCATCATCCAAGCCCCGTGCCCCTGCCGTGTTAGAACCCATGACTTTTCCTTAGCCAATGCACGGAAATCGCAACCTATGATTAAAACTTCGCGAAGTAAACCGCAGTAAGCATCAACGCTGGGCTATGCACATCCTCTCCCGAGATAGCTGCGGTTTTCCCTTAAGAGTGCATTGTCCAAGCCCCGCGCTCTGAGCCATGACTCGCATGTGGACCAAGCACGCTGCCGATTCACCAAGCATTGCCTTCGCCGCCGATCCGACCGCGACGTCCGTCCTCTTGCACGCGCAAGACGGCTTTTCGCGAGCGACATTACCAAAGATAGTTACGAGCAGGCCTCTACTCCCACGCGAGTGCACCGCCTCTCCCGCCTTGGCCCCGGAACTCGTGCCGACCTCGCTGGCCGTGGTTCTGGAGGGGCTTCTGGGACGAACCGGAGCGACATGGAGCCGAATCTCGATGGATCGTGGCGTTAGCGCCACTCGCCACTTACAATACCCCGTCGCGTATGGTCGTCTGCAAGCGATTCTACCCGCCGCTCGGTGAATTGTACTTCAAGGCGCCTCGCGCGCTCTTCCACCGCGAGGGCTCAGCCAACGACGCGTCTCTCGGGGCCAAGAGGCCCCTACCGCAGCGGTCTGGCAACGGACGGCGGCGACGACGGCTGTCAGATCTAGCCCGGATTTCCGACTTAGAGGCGCTTGACCATAATCCAACGCACGGTAACTTCGACGCCATCGCTTTTCAACCTGCCGATGACCAATCATGCGAATCAACCGCTCTCCTCGTACTCAGGTTGGATTACTATTGCGACTAATCAGCCATCGTGAGGGTAAAACTAACCCTGCTCTCACGACGGCCTAAACCGCACTCACGCTCTCTATTGGTGGGTGAACAATCCAACACTTGGTGAATTTCGCTTCACAATGATAGGAAGAGCCGACATCGAAGGATCAAAAAGCTAACGCCGCTTATGAACGCTAGTCGCCATAAGCCGGCTTATCCTGCTGGTAACTTTTCCGACACCTCTAGCTTCAAATTCAAGGTCTAAAGGATCGATAGGCCACGCTTTCACTGGCTCAGATTCAGCATCGAAATCGGAATCAAACGAGCTTTACCTTTTGTTCCACACGAGATTTCGCTCGCTGAGCTCATCTTAGGACACCTGCGTTATCTTTAACAGATGATGCCGCCTCACCAAACTCCCCACTCCGACAATGTCTTCCGCTTTGATCGGCCGGCGCCTTGGGTCCAAAAAGAGGCACGTCCGCCTCCGATTCACTGAATAAGTAAAATAACGCAAAAGTAGTGGTATTTCACCTTCGCTCAAGCTCCCACTTATCCTACACCTCTCAAGTCATTTCACAAAGCTCTGACTAGAGTCAAGCTCAACAGTGGTCTTCTTTCCCTCGCCGATTCCGGCCAAGCCTGCTCCTTGGCTGTGGTTTCGCTGATAGTAGACAGGACACGGGAATCTCGTTAATCCATTCATGCGCGCCACTAATTAGATGACGAGGCATTTGGCTACCTTTAAGAGAGTCATAGTTACTCCCACTGCTACCCGCGCTTGGTTGAATTTCTTCTACTTTGACATTCAGAGCAACCGGGCGTAAATCACATTGGCGTGAGCATCCGCAGGGACCATCGCGAATGCTTTGTTTTAATTAAATCAGCTGATTCCTTGTCCGCATCGTAGCCTGAAGTCGATCGCTCGACGCCCGAAGGCCCTCGAAAGGGTCGCTTCCCGACCTGTCTCCTCGGGCAAGACGCTGACGACTCCGGGCCCGCTGGAGCAGCTTCGAGCACCCACCGACAGCCGACTGGTTCGGACTCGGGACCCCAGAGCCCACTCCTCGTGAGCCAATCCTTTTCCCGAGGTTACGGATCCATTTTCGCCGACTTCCCTCGCTTCTACATTGTTCCATCGACTGCAGGTCGCTTCACCTTGAGACCGATGCTATGAGTAACTGACCGGCGTGGAGGCACTTCGGCCCTCCTGATTTTCAAGGTGGCCGTGCGCACGCGACACCACGCGACGCATGGTGCTCTTCCAGTCACTGACCCTACCTCCGACTAAGTCGTTTGCGGTGGGGCTGGCCGTTAAACGTAAAAGATAACTCTTCCTCGAGGCCCCCGCCGACGCCTCCTGACTCCTAACGCGTCGTGCCACCGCCACGCCCTGCTCGAGAATTTTAACCCGATTCCCTTTGCTTTCGCGCTCGAACGCGCTGGTCGCGTCAGACCGCCTCTGCTCTCCTAGGATCGACTAACCCATGTGCAAGTGCCGCTCACATGGAACCTTTCCCTCTTCGGCCTTCAAAGTTCTCATTTGAATATTTAGCACTACCACCAAGATCTCGCACTGACGGCCAAGCCCACGTGCCGCTCGGCTACTGGTTGAAATGACCGCCGCGCCCCTACTCATCTGGCTCAGGCGCTTGCCCGACTACGGTATAGGTCGCGACTTCAGCGCCATCCATTTTCTGGGCTAGTTGATTCTGGCAGTGAGTTGTTACACACTCCTTAGCCGGATTTCGACTTCCATGACCACCGCCCCGCCGTCTTAATCGATCAACACCCTTTGTGGGTTCTAGGTTAGCGCAGCTGATTTTCCGATTCGTGGCACGGCTCAACGGCTGCACCGCTACGCCCTACCTATTTAAAGTTTGAGAATAGGTCGAGGGCGTTGCGGCCCCGATGCCTCTAATCATTGGCTTTACCTCGATAGAATCTCGCACCGAGCTCCAGCCATCCCGAGGGAAACTTCGGAGGGAAACCAGACTACTAGACTGGCTCGATTAGTCTTTCGCCTCTATACCCAAGTCGATTTAACGATTTGCATCGCCAAGATCGCTGCATGGCCTCCACCGGAGTTTCCTCAGCTTTCGCCCTGCCAGCATAGGTTCACCATCTTTCTGTCCCGATCAGTGCATGCTCTCACTAACCCTTCTCGTAAGATCAAGGTCGGTCGGCGGTGCAACCTCGAGGGATCCCGCCGATCGCCTTCCCTGCGCTTACTTTGCGTTTACTCGCCTGCTGACTCGCACACATGTCGACTCTTGGTCCGTGGTTTCAAGACTGGACGTAATGGGGAGCCCACATGCCGATGCCCTGAAACGCGCGATGTCGGGGCACGCCATGATGCGGCCGCGTAGTTCGCTCCACGATCGCGACGACGATCTCCGCGAGGCTTCAAAGGCTCCGCTTAGCCGCCACCACGATCCGCGATCGGCCCACGCCCGAAGCCGACGGCTGGACGTGCTGTCGCCGCTCCACATCCGACCGGCGCATCGCCGCGCTCATCCACTTCCTCCCGACAATTTCAAGCACTCTTTGACTCTCTTTTCAAAGTCCTTTTCATCTTCTCTCATGCAGATTTGTTTACTATCTGCTCTCGCCCATATTTAGCCTTGGTGACGGACTTCACCGCCCGACAGATCGATTCCCAAACAACTCGACTCTGCAGACAATACATAAGCGGCAGGTCTCAGTGCACCGACTGGCCTCACTTCCCTCCGCCGCCTTCCAGGGACTTGGCCCGGTCCACGCCAGGACGCTTCTCCAGATTATACCTGGACACAAGGCGCCTGATTCTCAAGCCGGGCATTTCCCTGTCGCGTACTACTAGGGAATCCTTGTAAGTTTTTTCCTCCGCTTATTGATATGCTTAAACTCAATGGTAGTCCCGCCTGACTGGGTCGCAACGAGCATCCTTGAAAGCTAATGCCTGGGTCCGGAGGTCCCGGCGAGCAAGCACGCACGACGATCGTCCCAGGGTCTCTCAACCACCGCTTGTCGTATGATCGTCGCTGAGCGACTCGATGCTTAACCGCGAACGTGAGCGTCAGCGAGATCAAAAGATCCGCCCCGCCTCGTGGAGCCGAGGGGAGTGGGGGCACGACGGCGCGTGACACCAGTGTAGACGCGTGCTCCTCGACCAGGAGGCCTCGGGCGCAACTTGGCGCTCAAAGACTCGATGGTTCACTGGATTCTCGCATCCACACCGAGCATCGATTTTGCCACGCTTCTCATCGATGCGAGCCGTGAGATATCCGCTGCCGAGAGTCGCTCAGATTATCACAACAAAGAAGCGCGCTCCGACACCGAGGCTACGAGGGCGCGCTCCTTAGTACTAATTTCGTTGGCGCTTCTCGCGCCGGGGTTCAGCATGGCAGCTGTGCTGGGCGCAGAGCTGCCCCCTCCACCGGCACGCTGTGGACATCGAGGGGGCGTGCCCCCGAGCCCAGCCTTGTCATGCCACGTTCGCGGGTCGCTCGGGCCGGCAAGTGTTTCGGATAATGATCCTTCCGCAGTGTTCACCTACGTGAAACCTTGTTACGACTTCTCCTTCCTCTAAATGATAAGGTTCGTGGACTTCGACGACGCCGCCAACAGGCGAACCGCCCACGCCGGCGCGATCCTAACACTTCACCTGACCATTCAATCTGTAGAGGAGCGTAGCGCTGTGTACAAAGGGCGTGGATCGTAGTCAACGCGAGCCGATGACTCTGCGCTTACTAGGAATTCCTCGTTGAAGACCAACAATTGTAATGATCTATCCTCATCACGATGAAATTTCAAAGATTATCTCGGCCCGCTCGCCAAGGCTATAGACTCGCTGAATACATCGCAGAAGGCGCTGCAGGCGCCCAGTAACATCTAAGGGCATCACAGACCGTTATTGCCTCAAACTTCTTGGCCTGGAAGGCCATAGTCCCTCTAAGAAGCTCGGTCAGCGAGGGTCACCTCCGCATAGCTAGTTAGCAGTGCCGAGGTCTCTGCTCGTAACGGAATTAACTGCACAAATCGCTTCCACCAACTAAGAACGGCCATGCACCACCACCCATAGAATCAAGAAAGAGCTCAATCGTCAATCCTACTTATGTCCGACCTGGCAAGTTTCCGTGTGAGTCAATTAAGCCGCAGTGCTCCACTCGGTGGTGCCTCTTCCGCAATCCTTTGAGTCGAGCCTTGCGACCATACTCCCCAACCCAAAACTTTGATTTCATAAGGTGTCAAGTGAGTCCTAAAAGCAACATCCGCCAATCCTGGCCTGCATCAAGCTGGCGGCTGAGACTGCACGATCTCCGATCGCCTTCGAGCCCCCAACTTTCGCTTCTGATTAATGAAAACATCCTTGGCAAATGTTTTCGCAGCTTGTTCGGCCTTTCATAAATCCAAGAATTTCACTCGACTATGAAATACTAGTGCCCCTCGATCGCCCTCGTTAATCATTATCCGCATCCCGGCTAAATAGACAGGATCGAATCCTAGTGATGTTATCCCATGCTAATGTATCCAGAGAGTTGAGCTTGCTTGTGAGCACTCTAATTTCTTCAAGTAACAAAGACCGAGGCACACATCCGCCAACATCAGTGGAGCGATCGCTGGTAGAAGGGACGAGCGACTCAGAGCACACTCGAGGCTGACTTACCGACCCAACCCAAAGTCCAACTACGAGCTTTTTAATCAGAACAACTTAAATATGACGCTATTGAGCTGAATTACCGCCAGGCCGGCCGGGCACCGCATTTGCCTCCAATGGATCCCGCATAGGATTTAGATTGTACTTATTCCAATTACCGTACTCAAGAGCCCTGTAGATGTTATTTATTGTCACTACCTCCTCGCGGTCGATTGGGACTTAGCGCCGCCTGCCGCCTTCCTTGGATGTGGTGGTAGCCGCTTACCTCAGTGCCCCCTCCCAATCGAACCCCACTCTCCGCCACCACACCAGCCATGGTAGGCCTCTATCCTACCATCGAAGTTGATAGGGCGTAAACTTGAATGATGTCGCCAGACGCATGGCTGCAAGGCGAAATCCGCCGAGTTACCAGCGAATCATCGTGAGCACCGCGTGAGTCTGCGCATTACCTTTATCTAATAAAATGCGCCCTTCCAGGAGCCTGGTTTGCAAACGCGATAGCTCTCGAATTACTACGCTATCCGAGTAAAGCAAATACCTATCAAACAAACTGAGAATCGATTGAATGTGAGCTATTCGCAGCTTGCACGGCCTCCAATTAGTTCATACTTACACATGCATGGCTTGACCTTTGAGAGATGCCATATGACTACCGGGGCAGGACTTCAACCAGGTAAAGCATTCCTTCACGACAACATCGAGCTCGGCCGATCCCCAGCCGAAGGAAATTCCAGCAGACGGGCCGAGACGGCGAGGAAGTCAATCTCGACCGAGCACAAAGCACCGAAAGGCCGAAAGCGGCTGAGTAGGCCCCACCGCTTCGGCTTGCGCGTTTCAAGATCCGGAGCACTTGAAAGCGATCACATGGTCCAGGCGTCAGAAGAGCCTTCGCTCAACTCGAACATCGCGCCGCTGCTAGTCGTTTCCGCCGCTTCTGCGTGAGTGCACGGCAAAGAGGGACACCTTCACATTCGAATTCCACCAAGGTGGGTACGCAACACAGATGATCTCGCCGGGCCGCAGTACCAGGCCTTCGTAATGCAGTAAAAGCGCTGGGGCCGCGGACGGTCATGCCTTACGCACGGCACGGTAGCCTGGTCGACACGTCCGACAACCCGATGACCGCCATTACGCGCCGCCATCGCACACGAACAACAATCCCGCACGTGCGCAAACCACGCCACAGAGCAAGCGGAAATACACTCGGAAGCGAGATCGCGTCCGCACCGACGCTGGCATCTCAAAGGGACACGACAGGGGCAATTCATGGCGGGCGCTACAGGTTCGGGCCTAAGTCATGCCAGTGACTTCCGCACCGATGCAGCGGCTATCGCCATGAGGTCGTGGATCGCTGCGAGGGCCGCACGGAGGGATCGCAAGTCCCAAGAACCTGATCGCCACTGGCTACGGCTCCACGCGATCCCCGACCACTGGCTACTCGCCACCGCATCGCCGCGTCAGCTCTAAGATTACGAAAGTGTAGTGGTGGCATCGTCGCCAGGATCTATTCTCGTCGATGGCACTGCCGGTACAACATCACTCCTGCCGGGCGAAAGCCTGAACAGAATGCCGCACTCAGCCATCGAGAAGCAAAGCTCTCAAGACGCCCAAGCAAAGCATGTGGGCATCACGTGAGGCGTGGACCGAAACGGCCGTTATCGGCTAAGAGCGCATCGGGGGGCTAAACACTTTGGAACCGCGCAGCCAGGACACCTGGCAGAAGAAAGTGCTGGGCGACGCGACAGACGCTCGGGGATCGCGGAGGGCCGACGCAGGGCTTAAGCCGGCACTGACACGCCACGCCACGCTGACCACGCCCCAGGCGATCTCGACCATGGCGCTTCCACGCCCAAAGATGCCGTCCTCGGGCCCGATTATGCATCCAGGCGGTGCAACGGCCACTACGGCCGGGACGCCGCCCACGATAAGGCTGAGGCCATGGATGTCGCGACCAAAGCACGAGCTCCTGCAGAATGAACGCCACTGCCGCTGCAGAAGGTACTTCGGCCACGCCTGATCAACTTTGTAAGAGCGGTCCTTGGCTGATGGCTTGAACGGTTTTCACGGGGCCAGGAGACTCCGGTCCCCGCCGCCCGAACGGGTCGATTGAGCAGAGCAACATCGCGGGCTCGGGGCCCTCAAGACCCTCAGGCATCTCTTCTTCCGCGCCGCTTCCTGGCCACGGTGGGGCCGAGCCTGCTCCTGGCGGCCGGAATCGGCCCTCGCCGCAATGGAATCGGCCCATCAACAACGGGCTACATCTCCTGCCATCCACTTCCAGATTTCACTCGGGCCGCACTGTTAAACCCCACACCCGCCAAGCAGCTCCATGGGCACCATGCCGCCCGGCCCCACCCTGCACTGTGCAGGCACCCCCTCAAGAGCACAAATAAGTGCCATTGGAGCCTGGCAGAGGGAGGATTACCTGACTGTCCCACCGGCCCTCCTCTAAAATCTTCTCGTGTCGAATTTATTTGAAGCGAAATTTGGTACACAGTTAGGTCTGGAAGATCCAACCTAACTGTGAATATTTTTTTCAGAGTTTTAAAATCGAAGCATTTATTTATATTTTCCAACCATTAAAAATTCGGGAATTCACAAAAAATAGGAACCAGCTTTCTGGATGACCCCCAAATTCTGTGAGTAAGCCTCACAAAAATGTTGATGGATTTTACTGGATTGATAACGCGAGTTAAAGTTTCATTATAACGCAGGGTCGCGAAACACTGAGTTACTCGCTTCGCTAGCGTGGGGCAGTGCCGGCAGGAACTCAGCCGCTTAGCTTCTCCCTCGCATGGGCGCTAGCTCCGCCTGAAGCCTTCTTCAGTGCGGGGCTCTGGCCGTGCGCCGCCGCTCGCATGGAGCTCGCGAAGGCGTAGAGTTATTCTACGCGGAAGGGTTTCGCTTTCGCAAGGCTTTTCCTCATGGAGTCAGCCGCTTTCGCCTACTACGGAATCGCGCGTGGGGCGTGGTAGCATCTTCATGGGTGCTCGCTTCAGTGCTCGCCTCACATGTGAGCACATGGGGCGTAGCAGTTATCCTCGCGGAGTTTCGAGCATGGCTCGCTTGCTGTTCCGCCTGAAGGGGCGCTTCGCGAGCGCAGTGGAGGCGTAGCCGTCTCTCGCTGGAGCTGGGAGTCGCGTGGGCGTAGGTAGCTATCTCGCTGCGGCGCCGCTGGCCATGGCTCGCTTGCTGGGCGGGGGTCTCGCCAAGTCATCTCACGTGGGTCAGCCTCAAAGCTCGCTTTCTAGGGGCGTTGGGCGGGCTCGGCCACGGGGCTGGTTACATAGGCACACAAGGCTTAAGCCCTCTACAGGGGGTTATGGCCTCGTGCCCTGGGCCAGCTTAGGCCTACACTTTGGCCTGGCCTGGCTGGCTGGCGTAAGGCTGACTACAAGGCAGTGTTTTTTTGGGGCGCCGAGCTGCCGGGGCCGCTCAGCGCTGTGCCGTGGCGGCAAGGCTCCAAGGCCAGCCAAGCAAGGCTCTGGCGCCGATAGAGGCGGGGAGGAGAGCGCCTCCCCCGGAGAGCAAAAAGTGTTATCTCACTCTCCGCATGGGACACTCCACTGCCCCGTACTGCCCTCTAAAACCCTTTCAAAAATATTTGAAGCTGAAATTTGGCACGAGGCTTGCAGTAAATCCAATGTGGAATGTATTATTTTTTTTTTTTTCGTAATTTTAAAATCGGGAGTTATTTGTCTCAGCATTTTCCTCCCATTAAAAATCCGTGAAAAATCATATAAAATAGAACCGGCCTGACTGGGTCCAACTTCTGAGGGAAGACGACACGCGCATGACTGGATTTGACCAAGGTCTTATCATGTGGGAGTCTCCCGTTATCACGGCCGACATTCAGAAACCATAGCCAAGACGCTGCGGGTCGCTGACCACCGGCAATGCTCTAGGTCGGGCCGACTCTTCCGCCACAAATGGCCGCCGCTTCTTATTGCCGCTGTCGCCGCTTACAAGAACTTTGCACGCCTTAAAAAAGTCTGCGGGAAAATCCACTCTCGGGCAACTTGTGCATGCTTGGCTTTCATGCGTGTAGGGTTGCTGCGCAGAATTCTCGCAGCCGAGGAAGTCCCCAGAACCTCCTTCTACCACGAGCTCGCCCGGCCGCCGATTCCTGACACTCCCGGGAGCAGGGGCCGCCGAAATTGGCATGGACTCGCCACGCCGCTCCCGTTCCTCATGGGCCAAGCGCAATCCTTGCCGCGGCTTCGACCATGTTTATTTGCTCGCTACTAACATTTTGACGCGCAGATTTCTGCCAAGACAGATATGGATATGGCTTGTCTCAACGCTGCTACAATGCGCCTTCTGGGCCCCGCTTTCGGCCCGAGTGGGAAACTGGCGGGGCGTAGAGCCGAGCTCACAAGGCGGGGCGGATGGCCGCACTGGGTCGCTGCCGCCGGCCATGCATGGCAGCCGGGTACCTTCCCCCGTTGAACTTTGCTCGAGAAGCGGGCCCCACTCGCTTCGCGATTCGACACCCATTGCCCCCGGCCATGCTCGAATAAAACACACCACTTGTACCGTCCGAATGCCGTTCTCTCCTGGCATAATAGTTTTGTCGCCACTGGCGTCCATCATCCAAGCCCTGCCTCTGCAGTTAGAACCCATGACTTTCCTCAGCCAATGCACTCGGGAAATCTGAATTGCTGGGATTAAACTCGCTATAAACTGCAGGCATCAACGCTGGTACGCACATCCTCTCCCGAGATAGCCGTGGTTTTTCCTTAAGAGTGCATTATCCAAGCCCCGCCGCCTCGCAGCTATGACTCGTGATGACTGTGGTTATCGCCGCGACTCATCGGTGACGCTTTTCGCGCGACCACAGCGGGACGTCTGCCTCTTACCGCCAAAGATCGGCTTTTCGCGAAAGGTTATCAAGATATAGAACAGAGGCTTACCCCGCGAGCACCGCTTTCCTCGCCGGCCCCGGAACTGCCGCCGCGGTTGCACACCCAGCCGGGGATTTAATCGGAATATGGGTCAATTCCGCGATCGTGGGCAAAGAAGGCTTACTCTCGCCACTTACAATACCCTTCGTCACAGATGGCAAGTTGCCCCCAGCGATTTCACCCGCCGCTTTGAATTGTAATTGTTATGGCCGCGCGCTTTTCCACCGCGTAGGTCGCACCCAAGATACTCTCCGGGCCATGAGGCCCCTACCGCAGTCGGCAACGGACGCACAAGACGCGTTTTGATTTGAAGCCCTTGATTTCTCCCGGATTAGAGGCGTCACTGGTAATTCAACGACGGTAGCGCCACATCAAGCTGGGCAACCAAGCGCTGGCGACCACCACGAATCAACCGCCTCTCACTAGGTTGGGATTACTATTGCGACATCATGGTCAGAGGGTAAAATCCAACCTCGCTCTACGACGGTCTAAACCTTACCAATGCCTCATCGTGCGAAATAACCCAATGACTTGCAATTCTCGCTTCACAATGATAGGAATAGTTTTGGCACCAAGGATCAAAGTTAACGCCGCGCAGAACGCTGTCGCCACAAGCCGCTTATCCTCGTGGGTAACTTTTTCTCGAAGACCTCTAGCCAAATTCAAGGCCCAAAGGATCGATAGGCCACGCCACTGGCCGCATTCGTGCATCGAAACAATCAAACGAAGCTTTTAGCCTTTTTGTTCCACATCAGATTGCTTCACAGCTCATCTTAGGACACTCAGAAGATCTTTTATCAGACAAAGTCATTTCAACAACTTCCCACTCAAGAATAAGTCTTTCTGCTGGATCGGCATACTTAAGCCGCTTGGTCCAAAAGAGGGGCACACGCCGCCTTATCTACTAATAAGAAATAACGCGGAAAGTAGTATTTCACTCAAGCTCCCACTTATCCACACCTCTCAAGTCATTTCACAGTTCAGATTTAGAGCTGCTTTCAACAGTGGTCTTCTTTTTCCTCATTGACTCCGCCAAGTCTGCTCCTCTCATTGGTCACTGACAGAGATGATAAGTGGGAACTCGTTAATCCATCAGCAAGGCTACTAATTAGATGACGAGGCATTTGGCTACCTTAAAAGAGTCATAGTTACTCCTGCCGTTTACCCGCGCTTGCTTGAATTTCTTCACTTTGACATTCAGAGCACTGGGCAGAAATCACATTGCGTGAGCATCCGCAGGGACCATCGCAATGCTTTGTTTTAATTAAATGGGCCGGATTCCCCTTGTCCGGCATCGGGCCTGAGTCGACCGCTCGACGCCCGAATGCCCTTAAAGGGCCGTTTCCCGTCCGCTCCCTCAAGTCACACGCTGATTAATTCGCTTCTCGCCGCGAGCAAACAGAGCAACAACATAACACGTAAGCCTGGATCGACCCCGAGCTCACTTCTAGCCAATCCTTTCCCGGTGTTGCTTAGATCCATTTTGCCGACTTCCCCTTTGCCTACATTGTTCCATCACCAGGTCGCTCACCTTGGAGACCTGATGCTAAGCAGAGGCCGACTCCGTGGAGACTCTGCCTCCTGATTTTCAAGGGTCGCTGGGCGACCTGACACCACGCGACGCAGTGGAGGCTCTTCTCCAGCCGCTGACCCTACTCTCCAACTAACAAGCTCTGTGGTGGGCCGTTAAAATGGTAAAAGATAACTCTTCCCCGAGGCCCCCGCCGGACGCCTCCTGGACTTCTAACGCTGTCGCGTACCGCTAATGGCCCGCTCGTAGAATTTTAACCCGATTCCTCGGTCGCTGACCAGCGCCGCCACGGCTTTCCCGCCTCTTAGGACCACCAACCCATGCAGTAAGTGCCGTTTCACATGGAACCTTCCTCTTCGCCTTCAAAGTTCTCTACGAACATTTGCCATTACCACCAAGATCCGCGACCGACCGCCGCTCCATCGCTCACATCATCTAGTAATGATCGCCCTCCTACTCATCTGGTCACGCTGCCCCGACCGGCCGGGGTATAGGTCACGCCGCCATCCATTTTCTGTGGCTAGTTGATTCTACAGTGAGTTGTTACACACTCCTTAGCTTTATTTCGACTTCCATGACCACTGCCCCGGCTGCCTTAATTCCATCACCCTTTGTGGGTTCTAGGTTACGCAATAAAGGGAATCAGAACTGCTTCCTGTCATCCATCGCCAGCCTCCGCTACTCAAAAATGGCCCACTTGGAGCTCTCGATTCAGTGTGGCACTAGCCAACGGCTACCAACATCTCTACCTATTTAAAGTTTGAGAGAATAGGTCGAGGGCTGCCATGCCTCGATGTCTAATCATTGGCTTTAATTTGATAGAACTCGCACTGAACCTGTTTCTATCCCAGGAAACTTCTGAGGAACTACTAGATTCGCTCGATTAGTCTTTCGCCTATACCCAAGTCGACGAACGACGCATCGTCAGCATCGCTGGCGGCCTCCACCAGAAGCCTCTCCGGCTTCGCCGCCAGGCATAGTTCACCATCTTTCTGGTCCCGACAGCATGCTCTCACCAACCCTTCTCGGCACTGGCACGCCACGCAACCTCGAGGGATCCCGCGGGCCACTTCCTTATGGCCTCACGGGTTACTTCCGGCCTGCTGACTCAAGACATGTCGACTCTCTCGTCCGTGTTTCAAGACTTCGGATTTAATGGGAGCCTGATGTAGCCGAGCGTCTCTGAGCGCCAAGAGATGTGCCTGGCACTGTGATTCGCCACATTGCAATGATGCCGATCAGCGGCCAGACGCGATCTCCAAGAAGCCGTTCGCTTAGGCCGCCACCGCGATCCTCTCAGACGGCCCACGCCCGAAAGCCGACGGCGACGGGCCGCCGCTGCCTCCACATCCGACTGGCGATCGCCGCCCATCCACTTCCTCCCGGCTACCCAAGCACTCTTTTGACTCTCTTTTCAAAGTCCTTTCATCTTTCTCCTCAAGCAGATTTGTTCGCTATCTGCCTCGCCATATTTAGCCTCGATTTCCGATCCACCGGCCTGACAAATGATTCCCAAACAACCCGACTCGCGCAGACAATACCGGGCGCTACAGGTCCAGTAACGACTTTACTCACCTTCCGCCGCCCCTTCCAGACTTGGCCGTCCGAGGACGCTTCAGACCATAATTCGCGCCCCCGATTCTCGGTTGGCATTTCCCGTCGCTTCAGCCACATTAGTGAAACTTGAAGCTTTTTCCGCTGGGCTTATTGATATGCTTAAACTCACGTGTAGTCCCGCCTCGACTGGGTCGTGAACGAGCATCCTGAAAGCCAATGCTCTGGGGTCCGGATCCCGGCGACAAGCACGCTGCGACGAATGAACCGAGGCCTCAACCACCGCTTGTCGCGTGGCGACCGCCGCCGAGGACTCGATTTGTAGGCCTAACCGCGAGCGGGAGCGCCGCGGAGACTCAGATCCGCCTCCGCCTCGCGGAGCCGAGGGGAGTGGGGGCGATGGCGCGCGATACTCAGACGGTTCGACCAGAGGCCTCGGGCGCAACTTGGCGCTCAAAGACTCGGGATGGTTCACTGATTCTGCACCACACCAAGTGACATCGATTCGCCACGCCTTCATCGGCGAGCCGAGATATCCGCTGCCGAGTCGCCCGACATCTACAAAGAAGGCGCTACCGACACCGGTAGGCCACGAGGGCGCGTCTCCTAGCACTCACTTCTCGCGCCTTCTCGCCGGCAACGGGTTCATGACAGCCAGAGCCGGGCGCAGATGTCGCCTCCACTGCCGTGACGCTGGGTGGACACGAGGGGGCAGCCCCCGAGCCCAACTTTGTCATGCCACGCGTTCGGCGTCGTTCCGCGCGCAGCTCGATTAACGATCCTTCCAGAAAGCTCTCACCTCACGGAAAACCTTTGTTACTGACTTCCTCCTTCCTCTAAATGATAAGGTTCGAGTGGCCTCGCGAGCGTCGCCAGCGGGCGTGAAATCACCGCCGCACGCCGCCGATCCAACACTTCACCTGACGATGCAACTCCAGAGCGGACGCGGCGGTGCGTGCTAAGGCGGATCGCAGCCAACGCGTTAGCTCGATGACTCCGCGCTTACTAGGAATTCCTCGCTGAAGACCAACAATTGCAATGATCTATCCCCATCACGATGAAATTTCAAAGATTACCCGGCCTGCCTGCCAAGGCTATAGACTCGCTGAATACATCGCGCAGCAGGATGCCCAGAATATCTAAGGGCATCACAGACTGCTATTGCCTCAAACTTCCTTGGCCTCGGAAGGCCATAGTCCTCTGGGCGAGCCGCCGCGAGGGGTCACCTCCGCATGAGCGGCGGTTAGGCAGGCCGTAGGTCTCGCTCGGCATACCTGAATTAACCGCATAAACCGCTCCAACCAACTAAGAAACTACCATGCACCACCACCTATAGAATCCGGCAGACAGTCAGCTCTCATCAATCTCACCACGAATCTGGATCTGTAAGTTTCCCCGTTGAGCCAGCCAATTAAGCCGCTGTGCTCCACTCCTCGTGGTGCCTCTTCCGCTACCTTTGTTTTCAAATTTTACACCATACTCCCCGGTAACCCAAAAACTTTGATTTCTCATAGGCAGCCGCGGCAGTCCTAAAAGCAACATCCGCCAACTCGGCTCAAGCATCAAGCGGTATAGTCGTAGATCGTGGGACCAGATTCGCTCGCTCGAAAGCCCCCAACTTCTCGCCTGATTAATGAAAACATCCTTGGCAACATGTTC
>CM063606.1:11667004-11896704 GCA_032356905.1 Salix exigua
AAAGACGAACAAGGCTAGAAATATAAGGCTTATACCCATTTAAATAGGGCTAGTCGAGTCAGGAATAATTTGTCCGAAAATCCAAGGCTAACACCCCCTCCAACAACCAAGTTCAATCATGCTTGTGGAAAAGTCCATTACCCATAAAATTGAAGTCTAATACGTACTAAAAGGGCTTGGATATGAAAAGACGAACAAGGCTAGAAATATAAGGCTTATACCCATTTAAATAGAGCTAGTCGAGTCGAGAATAATTTGTCCGAAAATCCAAGGCTAACACCCCCTCCAACAACCAAGTTCAATCATGCTTGTGGAAAAGTCCATTACCCATAAAATTGAAGTCTAATACGTACTAAAAGGGCTTGGATATGAAAAGACGAACAAGGCTATAAATATAAGGCTTATACCCATTTAAATAGGGCTAGTCGAGTCAGGAATAATTTGTCCAGAAAATCCAAGGCTAACACCCCTCCAACAATCAAGTTCAATCATGCTTGTGGAAAAGTCCATTACCCATAAAATTGAAGTCTAATACGTACTAAAAGGGCTTGGATATGAAAAGACGAACAAGGCTAGAAATATAAGGCTTATACCCATTTAAATAGGGCTAGTCGAGTGAGAATAATTTGTCCAAAAATCCAAGGCTAAACCCCTCCAACAACCAAGTTCAATCATGCTTGGGGAAAAGTCCATTACCCATAAAATTGAAGTCTAATACATTACTAAAAGGGCTTGGATATCAAAAGACGAACAAGGCTAGAAATATAAGGCTTATACCCATTTAAATTGGGCTAGTCGAGGCAAGATGAATTTGTCTGAAAATCCAAGACTAAAACCCCCTCCAACACCCACGTTCAATCATGCTTGGGGGAAAAGTCCATTACCCATAAAATTGAAGTCTAATTCCAACTAAAAAGGGCTTGGATATGAAAAGACGAACAAGGCTAGGAATATAAGCCTTATACCCATTTCAATGGGGCTAGTCAAGTCGAGATTAATTTGTCCAAAATCCAAGGCTAACACCCACCCAAAAACCAAGTTCAATCATGCTTGGGGGAAAAGTCTATTATCGATAAAATTGAAGTCTAATTCCAACTAGAAAGGTCTTGGATATGAAAAGACGAACAAGGTCAGAAATCTAAGGCTTAAACCCATTTAAATGGGGCTAGTCGAGGCATGATCAATTTGTCTGAAAATCCAAGGCTAACACCCCCTCCAACAACCACGTTCAATCATGCTTGGGGGAAAACTCCATTACCAGTAAAATAGAAGCCTAATACCAACTAAAAATGGCTTGGATATGAAAAGACGAACAAGGCTAGAAATATAAGGCTTATACCCATTTAAATAGGGCTAGTCGAGTCAGGAATAATTTGTCCAGAAAATCCAAGCCTAACACCCCTCCAACAACCAAGTTCAATCATGCTTGGGGAAAAGTCCATTACCCATAAAATTGAAGTCTAATACGTACTAAAAGGGCTTGGATATGAAAAGACGAACAAGGCTAGATATATAAGGCTTATACCCATTTAAATGGGGCTAGTCGAGGCAAGATCAATTTGTCCGAAAATCATAGGCTAACACCCCTCCAAAAACCAAGTTCAATCATGCTTGGGGGAAAAGTCTATTATCGATAAAATTGAAGTCTAATTCCAACTAAAAAGGTCTTGGATATGAAAAGACGAACAAGGTCAGAAATCTAAGGCTTAAACCCATTTAAATGGGGCTAGTCGAGGCAAGATCAATTTGTCCGAAAATCAAAGGCTAACACGCTCTCCAAAAACCAAGTTCAATCATGCTTGGGGGAAAAGTCTATTTCCCATAAAATTGAAGTCTAAAACCAACTAAAAAGGGATTGGATATGAAAAGACGAACAAGGCTACAAATATAAGGGTTATACCCATTTCAATGGGGCTAGTCAAGTCAGGATTAATTTGTCCGAAAATCCAAGGCTAACACCCTCCAACAACCAAGTTCAATCATGCTTGGGGAAAAGTCAATTACCCATAAAATTGAAGTCTAATTCCAACTAAAAGGGCTTGGATATGAAAAGACGAACAAGGCTAGAAATATAAGGCTTAGACCCATTTAAATGGGGCTAGTCGAAGCAAGATCAATTTGTACTGAAAATCCAAGGCTAACACCCCTCCAACAACCAAATTCAATCATGCTTGGGGAAAAGTCCATTACCAATAAAATTGAAGCCTAATACCAACTAAAAATGGCTTGGATATGAAAAGACGAACATGGCTAGAAATATAAGGCTTATACCCATTTAAATAGGGCTAGTCGAGTCAGGAATAATTTGTCCAAAAATCCAAGGCTAAACCCCTCCAACAACCAAGTTCAATCATGCTTGGGGAAAAGTCCATTACCCATAAAATTGAAGTCTAATACGTACTAAAAGGGCTTGGATATGAAAAGACGAACAAGGCTAGATATATAAGGCTTATACCCATTTAAATGGGGCTAGTCGAGGCAAGATCAATTTGTCCAGAAAATCAAAGGCTAACACCCCTCCAACAACCAAGTTCAATCATGCTTGGGGAAAAGTCAATTACCCATAAAATTGAAGTCTAATTCCAACTAAAAGGGCTTGGATATGAAAAGACGAACAAGGCTAGAAATATAAGGCTTAGACCCATTTAAATGGGGCTAGTCGAGGCAAGATCAATTTGTCCGAAAATCAAAGGCTAACACCCCTCCAACAACCAAGTTCAATCATGCTTGGGGAAAAGTCAATTACCCATAAAATTGAAGTCTAATTCCAACTAAAAGGGATTGGATATGAAAAGACGAACAAGGCTACAAATATAAGGGTTATACCCATTTCAATGGGGCTAGTCAAGTCAGGATTAATTTGTCCAAAAATCCAAGCCTAACATCCCCTCCAAAAACCAAATTTGATCATGCTTGCGGGAAAAGTCAATTACCCATAAAATTGAAGTCTAATTCCAACTAAAAGGGCTTGGATATGAAAAGACGAACAAGGCTAGAAATATAAGGCTTAGACCCATTTAAATGGGGCTAGTCGACGCAAGATCAATTTGTCCGAAAATCGAAGGCTAACACCCCCTCCAAAAACCAAGTTCAATCATGCTTGGGGGAAAAGTCCAGTACCCATAAAATTGAAGACTAATACCAACTAAAAATGGCTTGGATATGAAAAGACGAACAACGCTAGAAATATAAGGCTTATACCCATTTAAATGGGCCTAGTCGAGTCGGGAATAATTTGTCCGAAAATCCAAGGCTAACACCCCTCCAACAACCAAGTTCAATCATGCTTGGGGAAAAGTCCATTACCAATAAAATTGAAGCCTAATACCAACTAAAAATGACTTGGATATGAAAAGACCAACAAGGCTAGAAATATAAGGCTTATACCCATTTAAATAGGGCTAGTCGAGTCAGGAATAGTTTGTCCGAAAATCCAAGGCTAACACCCCTCCAACAACCAAGTTCAATCATGCTTGTGGAAAAGTCCATTACCCATAAAATTGAAGTCTAATACGTACTAAAAGGGCTTGGATATGAAAAGACGAACAAGGCTAGAAATATAAGGCTTATACCCATTTAAATAGGGCTAGTCGAGTCGGGAATAATTTGTCCGAAAATCCAAGGCTAACACCCCTCCAACAACCAAGTTCAATCATGCTTGTGGAAAAGTCCATTACCCATAAAATTGAAGTCTAATACGTACTAAAAGGGCTTGGATATGAAAAGACGAACAAGGCTAGAAATATAAGGCTTATACCCATTTAAATAGGGCTAGTCGAGTCGAGAATAATTTGTCCGAAAATCCAAGGCTAACACCCCTCCAACAATCAAGTTCAATCATGCTTGTGGAAAAGTCCATTACCCATAAAATTGAAGTCTAATACGTACTAAAAGGGCTTGGATATGAAAAGACGAACAAGGCTAGAAATATAAGGCTTATACCCATTTAAATAGAGCTAGTCGAGTCAGGAATAATTTGTCCAGAAAATCCAAGGCTAACACCCCTCCAACAACCAAGTTCAATCATGCTTGTGGAAAAGTCCATTACCCATAAAATTGAAGTCTAATACGTACTAAAAGGGCTTGGATATGAAAAGACGAACAAGGCTAGAAATATAAGGCTTATACCCATTTAAATAGGGCTAGTCGAGTCAGGAATAATTTGTCCGAAAATCCAAGGCTAACACCCCTCCAACAATCAAGTTCAATCATGCTTGTGGAAAAGTCGATTACCCATAAAATTGAAGTCTAATACGTACTAAAAGGGCTTGGATATGAAAAGACGAACAAGGCTAGAAATATAAGGCTTATACCCATTTAAATAGGGCTAGTCGAGTCGGGAATAATTTGTCCGAAAATCCAAGGCTAAACCCCTCCAACAACCAAGTTCAATCATGCTTGGGGAAAAGTCCATTACCCATAAAATTGAAGTCTAATACGTACTAAAAGGGCTTGGATATGAAAAGACGAACAAGGCTAGAAATATAAGGCTTATACCCATTTAAATAGAGCTAGTCGAGTCGGGAATAATTTGTCCAGAAAATCCAAGGCTAACACCCCTCCAACAACCAAGTTCAATCATGCTTGTGGAAAAGTCCATTACCCATAAAATTGAAGTCTAATACGTACTAAAAGGGCTTGGATATGAAAAGACGAACAAGGCTAGAAATATAAGGCTTATACCCATTTAAATAGGGCTAGTCGAGTCAGGAATAATTTGTCCGAAAATCCAAGGCTAACACCCCTCCAACAATCAAGTTCAATCATGCTTGTGGAAAAGTCGATTACCCATAAAATTGAAGTCTAATACGTACTAAAAGGGCTTGGATATGAAAAGACGAACAAGGCTAGAAATATAAGGCTTATACCCATTTAAATAGGGCTAGTCGAGTCAGGAATAATTTGTCCGAAAATCCAAGGCTAAACCCCTCCAACAACCAAGTTCAATCATGCTTGGGGAAAAGTCCATTACCCATAAAATTGAAGTCTAATACGTAGTAAAAGGGCTTGGATATGAAAAGACGAACAAGGCTAGAAATATAAGGCTTATACCCATTTAAATAGGGCTAGTCGAGTCGGGAATAATTTGTCCGAAAATCCAAGGCTAAACCCCTCCAACAACCAAGTTCAATCATGCTTGGGGAAAAGTTTATTACCTATAAAATTTAAATCTAATACCACCTAAAAAGGGCTTGGATATGGAAAGACAACCAAGGTCAGAAATTTAAGGTTAATACCCATTCAAATGGGGCTAGTCGAGTAGGATTAATTTTTCTGAAAATCCAAGACTAATACCCCCTCCAAAAATCCACTTCAATCATTCTCATGGAAAAAGTCTATTACCCTTAAATTTAAGTCTAATACCAACTAAAAAGAGCTTGGATATGAAAAGACCACCAAGGTAACAAATCTAATGATAATACTCATTAAAATGGGGATAGTCAAGTCAGGATCAATTTGTCCAAAAATCCAAGGCTAATACCCCCTCCAAAAAGTCACTTCAATCATGTTCTAGGGAAAAGTCGATTACCCATAAAATTTAAGTCTAATTCAAACTAAAAGGGCTTGGATATGAAAAGATGAACAAGGCTAGAAATATAAGGCTTAGACCCATTTAAATGAGGCTAGTCGAAGCAAGATCAATTTGTTCGAAAATCCAAGGCTAACACCCACTCCAAAAACCAAGTTCAATCATTCTTAGGGGAAAAGTCTATTACCAATAAAATTGAAGCCTAATACCAACTAAAAATGACTTGGATATGAAAAGACGAACAAGGCTAGAAATATAAGGCTTATACCCATTTAAATAGGGCTAGTCGAGTCAGGAATAATTTGTCCGAAAATCCAAAGCTAACACCCCTCCAACAACCAAGTTTAATCATGTTTGGGGGGAAAGTCTATTACCTATAAAATTAAAGTCTAATACCAACTAAAAACGACTTGGATACGAAAAGACGAACAAGGCTAGAAATACAAGGCTTATACCCATTTAAATGGGGCTAGTCGAGTCAGTATCAATTTGTCCTAAAATCCAAGGGTAACACCCACCCAAAAACCAAGTTCAATCATGCTTGTGGAAAAGTCCATTACCCATAAAATTGAAGTCTAATACGTACTAAAAGGGCTTGGATATGAAAAGACGAACAAGGCTAGAAATATAATGCTTATACCCATTTAAATAGGGCTAGTCGAGTCAGGAATAATTTGTCCGAAAATCCAAGGCTAACACCCCTCCAACAACCAAGTTCAATCATGCTTGTGGAAAAGTCCATTACCCATAAAATTGAAGTCTAGTACGTACTAAAAGGGCTTGGATGTGAAAAGATGAACAAGGGTAGAAATCTAAGGTTTATACCCATTAAAATGGGGCAAGTCGAGTCAGGATCAATTTCTCCGAAAATCCAAGGCTAACACCCACCCAAAAACCAAGTTCAATCATGCTTGGGGGAAAAGTATATTACCCATAAAATTGAAGTCTAATACAAACTAAAAAAAGCTTGGATATGAAAAGATGAAAAAGGCTAGAAATATAAGGCTTATACCAAATTAAATAGAGCTAGTCGAGTCATGATCAATTGGTCCGAAAATCCAAGGCTAATTCCCACCCAAAAACAAAGTTCAATCATGCTTGGGGGAAAAGTCTATTACCCATAAAATTAAATCTAATACCAACTAAAAAGGGATTGGATATGAACAAGGTTAGAAATCTAAGGCTTATACCCATTTAAATGGGGCTAGTCGAATTAGGATCAATTTGTCCGAAAATCCAAGGCTAACACC
Organism: Salix exigua; assembly: GCA_032356905.1. Classification (NCBI taxonomy): domain Eukaryota; kingdom Viridiplantae; phylum Streptophyta; class Magnoliopsida; order Malpighiales; family Salicaceae; genus Salix; species Salix exigua. Next base: position 11,673,785 of record CM063606.1, read on the forward strand.
CACCCAAAAACCAAATTCAATCATGCTTGGGGGAAAAGTCTATTACCCATAAAATTGAAGTCTAATACCAACTAAAAAGGTTTGGATATAAACAAGGTTATAAATCTAAGGCTTATACCTATTTAAATTGGGCTAGTCGAGTAAGGATTAATTTGTCTGAAAATCCAAGGCTAACACCCCCTCTAAAAACAAAGTTCAATCATGTTTGGGCAAAAAGTGTATTTCTCATAAAATTGAAGTCTAATACCAACTGAAAAGGGATTTGATATTAAAAGACAAACAAGGCTAGAAATATAAGGCTTATACCAATTTAAATGGGGCTACTCGAATAAGGATCAATTTGTCCGAAAATCCAAGGCTAAACCCGCTCCAAAAACCAAGTTCAATCATGCTTGGGGGAAAAGTCTATTACCCATAAAATTGGAGTCTACTACCAACTAAAAAAGCCTTGGATATCAAAAGATGAACAAGGCTAGATATATAAGGCTTATACCCATTTAAATGGGGCTAGTCGAGGCAAGATCAATTTGTCCGAAAATCAAAGGCTAACACCCCTCCAACAACCAAGTTCAATCATGCTTGAGGAAAAGTCAATTACCCATAAAATTGAAGTCTAATTCCAACTAAAAGGGATTGGATATGAAAAGACGAACAAGGCTACAAATATAAGGGTTATAACCATTTCAATGGGGCTAGTCAAGTCGGGATTAATTTGTCCGAAAATCCAAGGCTAACACCCGCTCCAACAACCAAGTTCAATCATGCTTGGGGAAAAGTCAATTACCCATAAAATTGAAGTCTAATTCCAACTAAAAGGGCTTGGATATGAAAAGACGAACAAGGCTAGAAATACAAGGCTTAGACCCATTTAAATGAGGCTAGTCGAAGCAAGATCAATTTGTTCGAAAATCCAAGGCTAACACCCACTCCAAAAACCAAGTTCAATCATTCTTAGGGGAAAAGTCTATTACCAATAAAATTGAAGCCTAATACCAACTAAAAATGACTTGGATATGAAAAGACGAACAAGGCTAGAAATATAAGGCTTATACCCATTTAAATAGGGCTAGTCGAGTCGGGAATAATTTGTCCGAAAATCCAAAGCTAACACCCCTCCAACAACCAAGTTCAATCATGCTTGGGGAAAAGTCCATTACCAATAAAATTGAAGCCTAATACCAACTAAAAATGACTTGGATATGAAAAGACGAACAAGGCTAGAAATATAAGGCTTATACCCATTTAAATAGGGCTAGTCGAGTCAGGAATAATTTGTCCGAAAATCCAAGGCTAACACCCCTCCAACAACCAAGTTCAATCATGCTTGTGGAAAAGTCCATTACCCATAAAATTGAAGTCTAATACGTACTAAAAGGGCTTGGATATGAAAAGACGAACAAGGCTAGAAATATAAGGCTTATACCCATTTAAATAGGGCTAGTCGAGTCAGGAATAATTTGTCCGAAAATCCAAGGCTAACACCCCTCCAACAATCAAGTTCAATCATGCTTGTGGAAAAGTCGATTACCCATAAAATTGAAGTCTAATACGTACTAAAAGGGCTTGGATATGAAAAGACGAACAAGGCTAGAAATATAAGGCTTATACCCATTTAAATAGGGCTAGTCGAGTCAGGAATAATTTGTCCGAAAATCCAAGGCTAACACCCCTCCAACAATCAAGTTCAATCATGCTTGTGGAAAAGTCCATTACCCATAAAATTGAAGTCTAATACGTACTAAAAGGGCTTGGATATGAAAAGACGAACAAGGCTAGACGAGTCAGGATCAATTAGTCCGAAAAGCCAAGGCTAACACCCCATCCAACAACCAAATTCAATCATGCTTGGGAAAAGCCATTACCCATAAAATTGAAGTCTAATACCAACTAAAAAGGCTTGGATATGAAAAGAAAAAAAGGCTAGAAATATAAGGCTTATACCCATTTAAATAGGGCTAGTCGAGTCAGGATGAATTTGTCCGAAAATCCAAGGCTAACAACCCCCAAAAAACCAAGTTCAATAATGTCTGGGAGGAAAAATCTATTACCCATAAAATTGAACTCTAATACCAACTAAAAAGGTCTTGGATATGAAAAAGGATATAAATCTAAGGCTAATACTAATTTAAATGGGGCTCGTCAAATCAAGATCAATTTGTCCGAAAATCATAGGCTAACAACCCTCCGATAACCAAGTTCAATCATGGTTGGGGGAAAAGTCTATTACCCATAAAATTGAAGTCTAATTCCAAATAAAAAGGCCTTGGATATGAAAAGACGAACAAGGCTACAAATATAAGGCTTATACCCATTTAAATGGGGCTAGTCGAGTCAATATCAATTTGTCCGAAAATCCAAGGCTAACACCCACCCAAAAACCAAGTTCGATCATGCTCGGGGAAACGTCTATTATCCATAAAATTGAAGTCTAATACCAACTAAAAAGGGATTGGATATGAAAACACGAACAAGGCTAGAAATACAAGTATATTACCCATTTAAATGGAGCTAATCGAGTCAGGATAAATTTTTCTAAAAATCCAAGGCTAACACCCACCCAAAAACCAAATCCAATCATGCTAGGGGGAAAAGTCTATTACCCATAAAATTGAAGTATAATACCAACTAAAAAAGGCTTGGATATGAACAAGAATAGAAATATAAGGCTTATACCCATTTAAATAGGGCTAGTCCAGTCAGGATAAATTTGTCCAAAAATCCAAAGGTAACACCTCCTCCAAAACCCATGTTCAATCATGTTTGGGGCAAAAGTGTATCTCCCATAAAATTGAAGTCTAATACAAACTAAAAAGTTCTTGGATATGAACAAGGTTAGAAATCTAAGGCTAATACTCATATAAATAGGGCTCATCGAGTCAGGATCAATTTGTCCGAAAATCTTAGGCTAACACCCCCTCCAAAAACGAAGTTCAAAAATGCTTGGGAGAAAAGTCTATTACCCATAAAATTGAAGTCTAATACCAACTAAAAAGGGCTTGGATATGAACAAGGTTGGAAATATAAGTCTTATACCCATTTAAATGGGGATAGTCGAGTCAGGATCAATTTGTCCAAAAATCCAAGGCTAACACCCTCCAACAATCAAGTTCAATCATGCTTGTGGAAAAGTCCATTACCCATAAAATTGAAGTCTAATACGTACTAAAAGGGCTTGGATATGAAAAGACGAACAAGGCTAGACGAGTGAGGATCAATTTATCCGAAAATCCAAGGCTAACACCCACCAAAAAACCAAGTTCAATCATGCTTGGGGGAAAACTCTATTACCCATAAAATTGAAGTCTAATACCAACTAAAAAGGGATTTGATTTGAAAAGACAAAAAGGCTAGAAATAAAGTCTTATACGCATTTAAATAGGGCTAGTCGAGTCAGGATCAATTTGTCAGAAAATACAAGGCTAACACCCCCTCCAAAAACAAAGTTCAATCATGCTTCGAGGAAAAGTCTATAACCCATAAAATTGAAGTCTAATACCAACTAAAATGGGCATGTATATGAACAAGGCTTGAAATCTAAGGCTTATACCCATTTAAATGAGGTAGTCGAGTCACGATCAATTTGTCCGAAAATCAAAGGCTAGCACCCCCTCCAAAAACCAAGTTCAATCAAGTTTGGGGGAAAAGTCTATTATCGATAAAATTGAAGTCTAATTCCAACTAGAAAGGTCTTGGATATGAAAAGACGAACAAGGTCAGAAATCTAAGGCTTAAACCCATTTAAATGGGGCTAGTCGAAGCAAGATCAATTTGTACTGAAAATCCAAGGCTAACACCCTCCAACAACCAAGTTGAATCATGCTTGGGGAAAACTGTATTACCATAAAATTGAAGTCTAATACCAGCTAAAAAGGGCTTGGATAAGAAAAGACAAACAAGTTTAGAAATCTTAGGCTAATACTCATTTAAATGGGGCTAGTCGAGTCAGGATCAATTTGTCCGAAAATCTAAGGCTAACACCCCATCCAAAAACAAAGTTCAATCATGCATGGCGGAAAAGTGTTTTACCCATAAAATTTAAGTCTAATAAAAACTAAAAAGGGTTTGGATAAGAAAAGACAAAAAAGACTAGAAATATAAAGCTTATACCCATTTAAATAGGGCTAGTCGAGTCAGGATCAATTTGTGTGAAAAGCCAAGGCTAACACCTACCCAACAACCAAGTTCAATCATGTTTGGGGGAAAGTCCATTTCCAATAAAATTAAAGTCTAATACCAAACTAAAAATATCTTGGATATGAAAAGACGAACAAGGATAGAAATATAAGGCTTAACCCATTTAAATGGGGCTAGTCGAGTCAGGATCAATTTGTCCGAAAATCCAAGGCTAACACCCCCTCCAACAACCAAGTTCAATCATGCTTGGGGGAAAAGTCAATTACCCATAAAATTGAATCTAATACCAAGTAAAAAGGGATTGGATATGAAAAGACGAACAAGGATAGAAATATAAAGCTTATACCCATTTAAATAGGGCTAGTTGAGTCGGAAATAATTTGTCCGAAAATCCAAGGCTAACACCCCTCCAACAACCAAGTTCAATCATGCTTGGGGAAAAGTCTATTACCAATAAAATTGAAGCCTAATTCCAACTAAAAGGGATTGGATATGAAAAGACGAACAAGGCTACAAAAATAAGGCTTAGACCCATTTAAGTGGGGCTAGTCTAGGCAGGATCAATTTGTCTGAAAATCCAAGGCTAACACCCCCTCCAACAACCACGTTCAATCATGTTTGGGGGAAAAGTCCAGTACCCATAAAATTGAAGTCTAATTCCAACTAAAAGGGCTTGGATATGAAAAGACGAACAAGGCTAGAAATATAAGGCTTATACCCATTTAAATAGGGCTAGTCGAGTCAGGAATAATTTGTCCGAAAATCCAAGGCTAACACCCCTCCAACAACCAAGTTCAATCATGCTTGTGGAAAAGTCCATTACCCATAAAATTGAAGTCTAATACGTACTAAAAGGGCTTGGATATGAAAAGACGAACAAGGCTAGAAATATAAGGCTTATACCCATTTAAATAGGGCTAGTCGAGTCAGGAATAATTTGTCCGAAAATCCAAGGCTAACTGGACCCAAAACCAAATTCAATCATTTTTGGGAAATGTATATTACCCATAAAATTGAAGTCTAATACCATTAAAAACGCTTGGATATGAACAAGGTTAGAAATCTAAGGCTTATACCCATTTCAATGTGGCTAGTCGAGGTTGGATCAATTTGTCCGAAAATCCAAGGTAAGACCCCTCCAACAACCAAGTTCAATCATGCTTGTGGAAATGTCAATTACCCATAAAATTGAAGTCTAATTCCAACTAAAAGGGCTTGGATATGAAAAGACGAACAAGGCTAGAAATATAAGGCTTAGACCCATTTAAATGGGGCTAGTCGAGGCAAGATCAAATTGTACTGAAAATCCAAGGCTAACACCCCTCCAACAACCAAGTTCAATCATGCTTGGGGAAAAGTCCATTACCCATAAAATTGAAGTCTAATACCAACTAAAAGGGCTTGGATATGAAAAGACCAACAAGGCTAGAAATATAAGGCTTATACCCATTTCAACGGGGTAGTGGAGTCAGCATCAAATTGTCCGAAAATCCAAGGCTAACAGGCACCCAAAAACCATGTTGAGTCATGTTTGGGGAAATGTATATTACCCATAAAATTGAAGTCTAATACTATTAAAAACGCTTGGATATGAACAAGGTTAGAAATCTAAGGCTTATACCCATTTCAATGGGGCTAGTCGAGTCAAGTATCAATTTGTCAGAAAAATCCAAGGCTAACACCCCACCAACAACCAAGTTCAATCATGCTTGGGGAAAAGTCCATTACCCATAAAATGGAAGTCTAATATCTACTAAAAAGGGTTTTGATATGAAAAGACGAACAAGGATACGAATATAAGGCTTATACCCATTTAAATGGGGCTAGTCCGAGTCAGGATCAATTTGTACGAAAATCCAAGGCTAACAACCCCACCAACAACCAAGTTCAATCATGCTTGGGGAAAAGACCATTACCCATAAAATTGAAGTCTAATAACAACTAAAAGGGCTTGGATATGAAAATACGAACAAGGCTACAAATATAAGGCTTAGACCCATTTAAATGGGGCTAGTCGAGTCAGGAATAATTTGTCCGAAAATCCAAGGCTAACACCTCTCCAAAAAACAAGTTAAATCATAGTTGGGGAAAAAGTCAATTACACATAAAATTGAAGTCTAATACCAACTAAAAAGGACTTGGATATGAAAAGACGAACAAGGCTAGATATATAAGGCTTAGACCCATTTAAATGGGGCTAGTCGAGGCAAGATCAAATTGTACGAAAATCCAAGGCTAATACCCCCTCCAACAACCAAGTTCAATCATGCTTGGGGGAAAAGTCCATTACCCATAAAATTGAACTCTAATACCAACTAAAATGGGCTTGGATATGAAAAGACCAACAAGGCTAGAAATATAAGGCTTATACCCATTTCAACGGGGTAGTCGAGTCAAGCATCAAATTGTCCGAAAATCCAAGGCTAACACGCACCCAAAAACCAAGTTCAATCATGTTTGGGGGAAATGTATATTACCCATAAAATTGAAGTCTAATACCATTAAAAAACGCTTGGATATGAACAAGGTTAGAAATCTAAGGCTTATACCCATTTCAATGGGGCTAGTCGAGTCAGGATCAATTTGTCCGAAAATCCAAGGCTAACACCCCCTCCAACAACCAAGTTCAATCATGCTTGGGGGAAAAGTCCATTACCCATAAAATTGAAGTCTAATACCAACTAAAAAGGGCTTGGATATGAAAAGACGAACAAGGCTAGAAATATAAGGCTTATACCCATTTAAATGGGGCTCGTCGAGGCAAGATCAATTTGTCCGAAAATCAAAGGCTAACACCCTCTCCAAACACCAAGTTCAATCATGCTTGGGGGAAAAGTCTATTTCCCATAAAATTGAAGTCTAAAACCAACTAAAAAGGGATTGGATATGAAAAGACGAGCAAGGCTACAAATATAAGGGTTATACCCATTTCAATGGGGCTCGTCGAGTCAGGATTAATTTGTCCGAAAATCCAAGGCTAACACCCCATCCAAAAACGAAATTCAATCATGCTTGGGGAAGAAGTCAATTACCTATAAAATCGAAGCCTAATACAAACTAAAAAGGCTTGGATATGAAAAGACGAACAAGGCTAGAAATATAAGGCTTAGACCCATTTAAATGGGGCTAGTCGACGCAAGATCAATTTGTACGAAAATCCAAGGCTAACACCCTCCAACAACCAAGTTCAATTATGCTTGGGGAAAAGTCCATTACCAATAAAATTGAAGCCTAATACCAACTAAAAATGACTTGGATATGAAAAGACGAACAAGGCTAGAAATATAAGGCTTATACCCATTTAAATAGGGCTAGTCGAGTCGAGAATAATTTGTCCAAAATTTAAGGCTAACACCCCTCCAACAACCAAGTTCAATCATGCTTGTGGAAAAGTCCATTACCCATAAAATTGAAGTCTAATACGTACTAAAAGGGCTTGGATATGAAAAGACGAACAAGGCTAGAAATATAAGGCTTATACGCATTTAAATAGGGCTAGTCGAGTCGAGAATAATTTGTCCGAAAATCCAAGGCTAAACCCCTCCAACAACCAAGTTCAATCATGCTTGGGGAAAAGTCCATTACCCATAAAATTGAAGTCTAATACCAACTAAAAGGGCTTGGATATGAAAAGACGAACAAGGCTAGATATATAAGGCTTATACCCATTTAAATGGGGCTAGTCGAGTCAAGATCAATTTTTCCGAAAATCCAAGGCTAACACCCCCTCAAAAAACCAAGTTCAATCTTGCTTGGGGAAAAGTGTATTACCCATAAAATTGAAGTCTAATACCAACTAAAAGGGGCTTGGATATGAACAAGGTTAGAAATCTAAGGCTAATACTCATTTAAATGGGGCTAGTCAAGTCAAGAACAATTTGTCCAAAAAATCCAAGGCTAACACCCAATAAAAAAACCAAGTTCAATAATGCTTGGAGGAAAAGTGAATTACCCCTAAAATTGAAGTCTAATATCAACTAAACTGGGCTTGGATATGAAGAAGGATAGAAATATAAGGCTAATACTCATTTAAATGGGGTTAGTGAAGTCAAGATCAATTTATCCGAAAATCCAAGGCTAACACCCACTTCAAAAACCAAGTTCAATCATGCTTGGGGGCAAACTGTATTACCCATAAAATTTAAGTCTAATACCAACTAAAAAGGGTTTGGATATGAAAAGACGAACAAGGCTAGAAATATAAGGCTTATGCCCATTTAAATGGGGCTAATCGAGTCAGGATTAATTTGTCCGAAAATCCAAGGCTAACACCCACCCAAAAACCAACTTCAATCATGCTTGGGTGAAAAGTCTATTACCAATAAAATTGAAGCCTAATTCCAACTAAAAGGGATTGGATATGAAAAGACGAACAAGGCTACAAATATAAGGCTTAGACCCATTTAAATGGGGCTAGTCGAGGCAAGATGAATTTGTCTGAAAATCCAAGCCTAACACCCCCTCCAACACCCACGTTCAATCATGCTTGGGGGAAAAGTCCATTACCCATAAAATTGAAGTCTAATTCCAACTAAAAAGGGCTTGGATATGAAAAGACGAACAAGGTTAAAAAGATAAGGCTTATACCCATTTAAATGGGACTAGTCGAGTCAGGATCATTTTGTCCTAAAATACAAGGCTAACACCCACTCCAAAAACCAAGTTCAATCATGCTTGTGGAAAAATATATTACCCATAAAATTGAAATCTAATACGTACTAAAAGGGCTTGGATATGAAAAGACGAACAAGGCTAGAAATATAAGGCTTATACCCATTTAAATAGGGCTAGTCGAGTCGAGAATAATTTGTCCGAAAATCCAAGGCTAACCGGACCCAAAACCAAATTCAATCATTTTTGGGAAATGTATATTACCCATAAAATTGAAGTCTAATACCATTAAAAACGCTTGGATATGAACAAGGTTAGAAATCTAAGGCTTATACCCATTTCAATGTGGCTAGTCGAGGTTGGATCAATTTGTCCGAAAATCCAAGGTAAGACCCCTCCAACAACCAAGTTCAATCATGCTTGTGGAAAAGTCAATTACCCATAAAATTGAAGTCTAATTCCAACTAAAAAGGGCTTGGATATGAAAAGACGAACAAGGCTAGAAATATAAGGCTTAGACCCATTTAAATGGGGCTAGTCGAGGCAAGATCAAATTGTACTGAAAATCCAAGGCTAACACCCCTCCAACAACCACGCTCAATCATGCTTGGGGAAAAGTCAATTACCCATAAAATTGAAGTCATATACCAACTAAAAAGGACTTGGATATGAAAAGACCAACAAAGCTAGAAATATAAAGTTTGTACCCATTTAAATGGGGTAGTCGAGTCAGCATCAATTTGTCCGAAAATCCAAGGCTAACAGCACCCAAAACCAAGTTGAGTCATGTTTGGGGAAATGTATATTACCCATAAAATTGAAGTCTAATACTATTAAAAACTCTTGGATATGAACAAGCTTAGAAATCTAAGGCTTATACCCATTTCAATGGGGCTAGTCGAGTCAGGATCAATTTGTCGGAAAATCCAAGGCTAACACCCCACCAACAACCAAGTTCAATCATGCTTGGGGAAAAGTCCATTACCCATAAAATTGAAGTCTAATACCTACTAAAAAGGGTTTTGATATGAAAAGACGAACAAGGATACTGAATATAAGGCTTATACCTATTTAAATGGGGCTAGTCGAGTCAGGATCAATTTGTACGAAAATCCAAGGCTAACACCCCACCAACAACCAAGTTCAATCACGCTTGGGAAAAGTCCATTACCCATAAAATTTAAGTCTAATACCTACTAAAAGGGCTTGGATATGAAAAGACGAACAAGCCTACAAATATAAGGCTTAGACCCATTTAAATGGGGCTAGTCGAGGCACGATCAATTTGTCCGAAAATCCAAGGCTAACACCCCTCCAACAACCAAGTTCAATCATGCTTTGGGAAAAGTCTATTACCATAAAATTGAAATCTAATACCAACTAAAAGGGCTTGGATATGAAAAGATGAACAAGGCTGGAAATATAAGGGTTATAGCCATTTCAATGGGGCTAGTCGAGTCAGGATTAATTTGTCTGAAAATTTAAGGCTAACACCCCTCCAACATCCAAGTTCAATCATGCTTGTGGAAAAGTCTATTACCCATAAAATTGACGTCTAATACCAGCTAGAAAGGGCTTGGATATGAGAAGACGAACAACAATGGAAATATAAGGCTTATACCCATTTAAATAGGGCTAGTCGAGTCAGGATGAATTTGTCCGAAAATCCAAGGCTAACAACCCCCAAAAAACCAAGTTCAATCATGTTTGGGTGAAAAGTCTATTACCCATAAAATTGAGGTATAATACCAACTAAAAAGGGCTTGGATATGAAAAGACCAACAAAGCTAGAAATATAAAGTTTGTACCCATTTAAATGGGGCTAGTCGAGTCAGCATCAATTTGTCCGAAAATCCAAGGCTAACGAGCACCCAAAAACCAAGTTGAGTCATGTTTGGGGAAATGTATATTACCCATAAAATTGAAGTCTAATACCAACTAAAAAGGGCTTGGATATGAACAAGGTTAGAAACTGAAGGCTAATACTCATTTAATTGGGGCTAGTCGAGTCAGGATCAATTTGTCGGAAAATCCAAGGCTAACACCCAATAAAAAAACCAAGTTCAATCATGCTTGGGGAATAGTCTATTACCTATAAAATTGAAGTCTAATACCTACTAAAAGGGTTTTGATATGAAAAGACGAACAAGGATACTGAATATAAGGCTATACCCATTTAAATGGGGCTTGTCGAGTCAGGATCAATTTGTACTGAAAATCCAAGGCTAACACCCCACCAACAACCAAGTTCAATCATGCTTGGGGAAAAGTCCATTACCCATAAAATTGAAGTCTAATACCTACTAAAAGGGCTTGGATATGAAAAGACGAACAAGGCTACAACTATAAGGCTTAGACCCATTTAAATGGGGCTAGTCGAGTCAGGAATAATTTGTCCGAAAATCCAAGGCTAACACCCCTCCAAAAACCAAGTTCAATCATAGTTGGGGAAAAGTCAATTACCCATAAAATTGAAGACTAATTCCAACTAAAAGGGCTTGGATATGAAAAGACGAACAAGGCTACAACTATAAGGCTAATACTCATTTAAATGGAGCGTGTCGAGGTTGGATCAATTTGTTCGAAAATCCAAGGCTAACACCCACTCCAAAAACCAAGTTCAATCATTCTTAGGGGAAAAGTCTATTACCAATAAAATTGAAGCCTAATACCAACTAAAAAGGGCTTGCATATGAACAAGGATAGAAATCTAAGGATGATACTCATTTAAATGGAGCTTGTCGAGTCGAGAATAATTTGTCCGAAAATCCAAGACTAACACCCCTCCAACAACCAAGTTCAATCATGCTTGTGGAAAAGTCCATTACCCATAAAATTGAAGTCTAATAAAAACTAAAAAGGGTTTGGATAAGAAAAGACAAAAAAGACTAGAAATATAAAGCTTATACCCATTTAAATAGGGGTAGTCGAGTCATGATCAATTTGTGTGAAAAGCCAAGGCTAACACCTACCCAACAACCAAGTTCAATCATGTTTGGGGGAAAACCGTATTACCATAAAATTTAATTCTAATACCAGCTAAAAAAGGATTGGATAAGAAAAGATGAAAAAGTTTTGAAATATAAGGCTTATACCCATTCAAATGGGGCTAGTCGAGTCAGGATCAATTTGTCCGAAAATCTAAGGCTAGCACCCCTCCAACAACCAAGTTCAATCATGCTTGTGGAAAAGTCCATTACCCATAAAATTGAAGTCTAATACGTACTAAAAGGGTTTGGATATGAAAAGATGAACAAGGCTAGAAATATAAGGCTTATACCCATTTAAAAGGGGATAGTAGAGTCGGGATCAATTTGTCTCGAAAATCCAAGGCTAACAGGAACCCAAAACCAAGTTCAATCATTTTTGGGGAAATGTATATTACCCATAAAATTGAAGTCTAATACCATTAAAAACGCTTGGATATGAACAAGGTTAGAAATCTAAGGGTTATACCCATTTAAATGGGGCTATTCGAGTCAGGATTAATTTGTCCGAAAATCCAAGGCTAACACCCTCCTAAAAACCAAGTTCAGTCATGCTTGGAGAAAATGTCTTTTACCCATAAAATTGAAGTCTAATTCCAACTAAAAAGGGCTTGGATATGAAAAGACGAACAAGGCTACAAATATAAGGCTTAGACCCATTTAAATGGGGCTAGTCGAGGCAAGGTCAATTTGTACTGAAAATCCAAGGCTAACACCCGCTCCAACAACCAAGTTCAATCATGCTTTGGGGAAAGTCTATTACCATAAAATTGAAATCTAATACCAACTAAAAGGGCTTGGGTATGAAAAGACCAACAAGGCTAGAAATATAAGGCTTATACCCATTTCAACGGGGTAGTCGAGTCAGGATCAATTTGTACTGAAAATCCAAGGCTAACACCCCACCAACAACCAAGTTCAATCACGCTTGGGGAAAAGTCCATTACCAATAAAATTTATGTCTAATACCAACTAAAAAGGGCTTGGATATGAAAAGACGAACAAGGCTACAAATATAAGGCTTAGACCCATTTAAATGGGGCTAGTCGAGGCACGATCAATTTATCCGAAAATCCAAGGCTAACACCCTCCAACAACCAAGTTCAATCATGCTTTGGGAAAAGTCTATTACCATAAAATTGAAATCTAATACCAACTAAAAGGGCTTGGATATGAAAAGATGAACAAGGCTGGAAATATAAGGGTTATAGCCATTTCAATGGGGCTAGTCGAGTCAGGATTAATTTGTCTCGAAAATTTAAGGCTAACACCCTCCAACATCCAAGTTCAATCATGCTTGTGGAAAAGTCCATTACCCATAAAATTGAATTCTAATACCTACTAAAAGGGCTTGGATATGAAAAGACGAACAAAGCTAGATATATAAGACTTATACCTATTTAAATAGGGCTAGTCGAGTCCGGATCAATTTGTCCGAAAATCCTAGACTAACAGACCCTCCAACAACCACGTTCAATCATGCTTGGGGAAAAGTCAATTACCCATAAAATTGAAGTCTAATACCAACTAAAAGGGCTTGGATATGAAAAGACCAACAAGGCTAGAAATATAAGGCTTATACCCATTTCAACGGGGTAGTCGAGTCAGCATCAATTTGTCCGAAAATCCAAGGCTAATGAGCACCCAAAAACCAAGTTGAGTCATGTTTGGGGAAATGTATATTACCCATAAAATTGAAGTCTAATACTATTAAAAACGCTTGGATATGAACAAGGTTAGAAATCTAAGGCTTATACCCATTTCAATGGGGCTAGTCGAGTCAGGATCAATTTGTCGAGAAAATCCAAGGCTAACACCCCACCAACAACCAAGTTCAATCATGCTTGGGGAAAAGTCCATTACCCATAAAATTGAAGTCTAATACCTACTAAAAGGGTTTTGATATGAAAAGACGAACAAGGCTAGATATATAAGGCTTATACCCATTTAAATGGGGCTAGTCGAGGCAAGATCAATTGGACCGAAATCCAAGGCTAACACTCTCTCCAAAAACCAAGTTCAATCATGCTTGGGGGAAAAGTCTATTTCCCATAAAATTGAAGTCTAATACCAACTAGAAAGGGTTTGGATATGAAAAGACGAACAAGGCTACAAATATAAGGCTTAGACCCATTTAAATGGGGCCAGTCGAGGCAGGATCAATTTGTCTTAAAATCCAAGGCTAAGACCCCCTCCAACAACCAACTTCAATCATGCTTGGGGGAAAAGTCCAGTACCCATAAAATTGAAGTCTAATACCAACTAAAGAGGGTTTGGATATGAAAAGACGAACAAGGCTACAAATATAAGGTTTAGACCCATTTAAATGGGGCTAATCGAGTCAGGATCAATTTGTCTCGAAAATCCAAGGCTAACAGGAACCCAAAACCAAGTTCAATCATTATTGGGGAAATGTATATTACCCATAAAATTGAAGTCTAATACCATTAAAAACGCTTGGATGTGAATAAGGTTAGAAATATAAGGCTTATACCCATTTAAATGGGGCTAATTGAGTCAGGATCAATTTGTCTGAAAATTCAAGGCTAACATCCCCTCCAAAAAGCAAATTGAATCATGCTCGCGGAAAAGATCTATTACCCATAAAATTAAAGTTTAATACCAAATAAAAAGGGCTTGGATATGAAAAGACGAACAATGTTAGAAATATAAGGCTTATACCCATTTAAATGAGGCTAGTCGAGTCAATATTAATTTGTCCCAAAATCCAAGGCTAAAACCCCCTTCAAAAAGCAAGTTGAATCATGCTCGGGGGAAAAGTCCATTACCCATAAAATTGAAGTCTAATACCAAGTAAAAAGGGATTGGATATGAAAAGGCGAACAAGGCTACAAATATAAGGCTTAGACCCATTTAAATGGGGATAGTCGAGGCAGGATCAATTTATCCGAAAATCCAAGGCTAACACCCCCTCCAACAACCAAGTTCAATCATGCTTTGGGAAAAGTCTATTACCATAAAATTGAAATCTAATACCAACTAAAAAGGGCTTGGATATGAAAAGATGAACAAGGCTGGAAATATAAGGGTTATAGCCATTTCAATGGGGCTAGTCGAGTCAGGATTAATTTGTCCGAAAATACAAGGCTAACACCCCTCCAAAAACGAAGTTCAATCATGCTTGAGGGAAAAGTCTATTACCCAAAAAATTGAATTCCAATACCAACTAAAAGGGCTTGGATAAGAAAAGACGAACAAGGCTAGCCATATAAGGCTTATACCTATATAAATAGGGCTAGTCAAGTCAGGATCAATTTGTCCGAAAATCCAAGACTAACACCCGTCCACCAACCAAGTTCAATCATGCTTGCGGGAAAAGCCATTACCCATAAAATTGAAGTCTAATACCAACTAAAAAGGGCTTGGATATGAAAAGACGAACAAGGCTAGAAATATAAGGTTTATACCCATTTCAATGGGGATAGTCGAGTCAGGATCAATTTGTCCGAAAATCCAAGGCTAACAGGCACCGAAAAACCAAGTTCAGTCATGTTTGGGGGAAATGTATATTACCCATAAAATTGAAGTCTAATACCATTAAAAAACGCTTGGATATGAAAAAGGTTAGAAATCTAAGGCTTATACCCATTTCAATGGGGCTAGTCGAGTCAGGATCAATTTGTCAGAAAATCCAAGGCTAACACCCCCACCAACAACAAAGTTCAATCATGCTTGGGGAAAAGTCCATTACCCATAAAATTGAAGTCTAATACCTACTAAAAAGGGTTTTGATATGAAAAGACGAACAAGGCTACAAATATAAGGCTTATACCCATTTAAATGGGGCTAGTCGAGTCAGGATAAATTTGTTCGAAATTCCAAGGCTAACACCCCCTACAACAACCAAGTTCAATCATGCTTGGCGTAAAAGTAATTTACCCATAAAATTGAAGTCTAATTCCAAATAAAAGGGATTGGATAAGAAAAGACGAACAAGGCTACAAATATAAGGCTTAGACCCATTTAAATGGGGCTAGTCGAGGCAAGATCAATTTGTACTGAAAATCCAAGGCTAACACACCCTCCAACAACCAAGTTCAATCATGCTTGGGGAAAAGTCCATTACCCATAAAATTGAAGGCTAATACCAACTAAAAGGGCTTGGATATGAAAAGACGAACAAGGCTAGAAATATAAGGCTTATACCCATTTAAAAGGGGATAGTAGAGTCAGGATCAATTTGTCTCGAAAATCCAAGGCTAACAGGAACCCAAAACCAAGTTCAATCATTATTGGGGAAATGTATATTACCCATAAAATTGAAGTCTAATACCATTAAAAACGCTTGGATATGAATAAGGTTAGAAATCTAAGGGTTATACCCATTTAAATGGGGCTAGTCGAGTCGGGATCAATTTGTCTGAAAATTTAAGGCTAACACCCCTCCAACAACCAAGTTCAATCATGCTTGTGGAAAAGTCTATTACCCATGAAATTGAAGTGTAATACCTACTAAAAAGGGCTTGGATATGAAAAAAGCTATAAATATAAAAATAATACTCATTTAAATGGAGCTAGTCGAGGCAAGATCAATTTGTCCGAAAATCCAAGGCTAACACCCTCTCCAAAAACAAAGTTCAATCATGCTTGGGGGAAAAGTCTATTTCCCATAAAATTGAAGTATAAAACAAACAAAAAAGGGAGTGGATATGAAAAGACGAACAAGGCTACAAATATAAGGCTTAGACCCATTTAAATGGGGCTAGTCGAGGCACGATCAATTTGTCCGAAAATCCAAGGCTAACACCCCTCCAACAACCAAGTTCAATCATGCTTTGGGAAAAGTCTATTACCATAAAATTGAAATCTAATACCAACTAAAAGGGCTTGGATATGAAAAGATGAACAAGGCTGGAAATATAAGGGTTATAGCCATTTCAATGGGGCTAGTCGAGTCAGGATTAATTTGTCTGAAAATGTAAGGCTAACACCCCTCCAACATCCAAGTTCAATCATGCTTGTGGAAAAGTCCATTACCCATAAAATTGAATTCTAATACCTACTAAAAGGGCTTGGATATGAAAAGACGAACAACGCTAGATATATAAGGCTTATACCCATTTAAATAGGGCTAGTCGAGTCGGGATCAATTTGTCCAGAAAATCCAAGGCTAACAGCCCCTCCAACAACCACGTTCAATCATGCTTGGGGAAAAGTCAATTACCCATAAAATTGAAGTCTAATACCAACTAAAAGGGCTTGGATATGAAAAGACCAACAAGGCTAGAAATATAAGGCCTATACCCATTTCAACTGGGGTAGTCGAGTCAGCATCAATTTGTCCAGAAAATCCAAGGCTAACAGGCACCCAAAAACCAAGTTGAGTCATGTTTGGGGAAATGTATATTACCCATAAAATTGAAGTCTAATACTATTAAAAACGCTTGGATATGAACAAGGTTAGAAATCTAAGGCTTATACCCATTTCAATGGGGCTAGTCGAGTCGGGATCAATTTGTCGGAAAATCCAAGGCTAACACCCCACCAACAACCAAGTTCAATCATGCTTGGGGAAAAGTCCATTACCCATAAAATTGAAGTCTAATACCTACTAAAAGGGTTTTGATATGAAAAGACGAACAAGGCTAGATATATAAGGCTTATACCCATTTAAATGGGGCTAGTCGAGGTAAGATCAATTTGTCCGAAAATCCAAGGCTAACACCCCTCCAACAACCAAGTTCAATCATGCTTGGGGAAAAGTCAATTACCCATAAAATTGAAGTCTAATTCCAACTAAAAGGGATTGGATAAGAAAAGACGAACAAGGCTACAAATATAAGGCTTAGACCCATTTAAATGGGGCTAGTCGAGGCAAGATCAATTTGTACTGAAAATCCAAGGCTAACACACCCTCCAACAACCAAGTTCAATCATGCTTGGGGAAAAGTCCATTACCCATAAAATTGAAGGCTAATACCAACTAAAAGGGCTTGGATATGAAAAGACGAACAAGGCTAGAAATATAAGGCTTATACCCATTTAAAAGGGGATAGTAGAGTCGGGATCAATTTGTCCGAAAATCCAAGGCTAACAGGAACCCAAAACCAAGTTCAATCATTATTGGGGAAATGTATATTACCCATAAAATTGAAGTCTAATACCAACTAAAAAGGGTTGGATATGAACAAGGTTATAAATCTAAGGCTTATACCGATTTAAATGGAGCTAGTCGAGTCAGGATCAATTTGTCCGATAATTCAAGGCTAACACCCCTTTAAAAAACCAAGTTAATCATGCTTGGGGGAAAATTCTATTACCCATAAAATTGAAGTCTAATACCAACTAAAAAGGGCTTGGATATGACCAAGGTTGGAAATCGAAGGCTTATACCCATTTAAATGGTGCTAGTCGAGTGAGGATCAATTTGTCCGAAAGTCCAAGGCTAACACTCTCTCCAAAAACCAAGTTCAATCATGCTTGGGGGAAAAGTCTATTTCCCATAAAATTGAAGTCTAATTCCAACTAAAAGGGATTGGATATGAAAAGACGAACAAGGCTACAAAGATAAGGCTTAGACCCATTTAAATGGGGCTAGTCGAGGCAAGATCAATTTGTCCGAAAGTCCAAGGCTAACACCCCCTTCAAAAACCAAGTTCAATCATGTTTGCGGGAAAAGTCTATTACCCATAAAATTGAAGTCTAATACCAACTAAAAATGGCTTGGATATGAAAAGACGAACAAGGCAAGAAATATAAGGCTTATACCCATTTAAATAGGGCTAGTCGTGTCAGGATTAATTTGTCCGAAAATCCAAGGCTAACACCCCCTCCAAAAACCAAGTTCAATCATGCTTGTGGAAAAGTCCATTACCCATAAAATTGAAGTCTAATACCTACTAAAAGGGCTTGGATATGAAAAGACGAACAAAGCTAGATATATAAGGCTTATACCCATTTAAATAGGGCTAGTCGAGGCACGATCAATTTGTCCGAAAATCCAAGGCTAATACCCCTCCAACAACCAAGTTCAATCATGCTTGGGGAAAAGTCAATTACCCATGAAATTGATGTCTAATTCCAACTAAAAGGGCTTGGATATGAAAAGACGAACAAGGCTACAAATATAAGGCTTAGACCCATTTAAATGGGGCTAGTCGAGGCAAGATCAATTTGTACGAAATCCAAGGCTAACACTCTCTCCAAAAACCAAGTTCAATCTTGCTTGGGAGAAAAGTCTATTTCCCATAAAATTGAAGTCTAATACCAACTAAAAGGGTTTGGATTTGAAAAGACCAACAAGGCTAGAAATATAAGGCTTATACCCATTTCAACGGGGTAGTTGAGTCAGCATCAATTTGTCCGAAAATCCAAGGCTAACAGGCACCCAAAACCAAGTTGAGTCATGTTTGGGGAAATGTATATTACCCATAAAATTGAAGTCTAATACTATTAAAAATGCTTGGATATGAACAAGGTTAGAAATCTAAGGCTTATACCCATTTCAATGGGGCTAGTCGAGTCGAGGATCAATTTGTCGGAAATCCAAGGCTAACACCCCACCAACAACCAAGTTCAATCATGCTTGGGGAAAAGTCCATTACCCATAAAATTGAAGTCTAATACCTACTAAAAGGGTTTTGATATGAAAAGACGAACAAGGATACGAATATAAGGCTTATACCCATTTAAATGGGGCTAGTCGAGTCAGGATCATTATGTAAGAAAAAACAACGCTAACACCCGCCCAAAAACAAAGTTTAATCATGCTTGGGGAAAAGTCCATTACCCATAAAATTGAAGTCTAATACCTACTAAAAGGGCTTGGATATGAAAAGACGAACAAGGCTAGAAATGTAAGGCTTAGACCCATTTAAATGGGGCTAGTCGAGGCACGATCAATTTGTCCGAAAATCCAAGGCTAACACCCCTCCAACAACCAAGTTCAATCATGCTTTGGGAAAAGTCTATTACCATAAAATTGAAATCTAATACCAACTAAAAGGGCTTGGATATGAAAAGACGAACAAGGCTGGAAATATAAGGGTTATAGACATTTCAATGGGGCTAGTCGAGTCGGGATTAATTTGTCCGAAAATTTAAGGCTAACACCCCTCCAACATCCAAGTTCAATCATGCTTGTGGAAAAGTCCATTACCCATAAAATTGAAGTCTAATACCTACTAAAAGAGTTTGGATATGAAAAGACGAACAAAGCTAGATATATATGGCTTATACCCATTTCAATGGGGCTAGTCGAGTCAGGATTAATTTGTCCGAAAATGCAAGCCTAACACTCCCTCCAAAAACCAAGTTCAATCATGCTTGGGCGAAAAGTCTATTACTCATAAAATTCAAGTCTAATACCAACTAAAAGGGGCTTGGATATGAAAAGACGAACCAGGCTACAAATATAAGGCTTAGACCCATTTAAATGGGGCTAGTCGAGGCAAGATCAATTTGTCACGAAAATCCAAGGCTAACACCCCTCCAACAACCAAGTTCAATCATGTTTGGTGGAAAAGTCCATTACCCATAAAATTGAAGTCTAATACCAACTAAAAGGGCTTGGATATGAAAAGACCAACAAGGCTAGAAATATAAGGCTTATACCCATTTCAACGGGGGTAGTTGAGTCAGCATCAATTTGTCCGAAAATCCAAGGCTAACAGGCACCCAAAAACCAAGTTGAGTCATGTTTGGGGAAATGTATATTACCCATAAAATTGAAGTTTAATACTATTAAAAACACTTGGATATGAACAAGGATAGAAATCTAAGGCTTCTACCCTTTTAAATGGGGCTAGTCGAGTCAGGATCAATTTGTCGAAAAATCCAAGGCTAACACCCCACCAACAACCAAGTTCAATCATGCTTGGGGAAAAGTCCATTACCCATAAAATTGAAGTCTAATACCTACTAAAAGGGTTTTGATATGAAAAGACGAAAAGGATACGAATATAAGGCTTATACCCATTTAAATGGGGCTAGTCGAGTCGGGATCAATTTGTCACGAAAAACCAAGGCTAACACCCCCACCAACAACCAAGTTCAATCATGCTTGGGGAAAAGTCCATTACCCATAAAATTGAAGTCTAATACCTACTAAAAGGGCTTGGATATGAAAAGACGAACAAGGCTAGAAATGTAAGGCTTAGACCCATTTAAATGGGGCTAGTCGAGGCACGATCAATTTGTCCGAAAATCCAAGGCTAACACCCCTCCAACAACCAAGTTCAATCATGCTTTGGGAAAAGTCTATTACCATAAAATTGAAATCTAATACCAACTAAAAGGGCTTGGATATGAAAAGACGAACAAGGCTGGAAATATAAGGGTTATAGCCATTTCAATGGGGCTAGTCGAGTCGGGATTAATTTGTCCGAAAATTTAAGGCTAACACCCCTCCAACATCCAAGTTCAATCATGCTTGTGGAAAAGTCCATTACCCATAAAATTGAAGTCTAATACCTACTAAAAAGAGCTTGGATGTGAACAAGGTTAGAAATATAAGGTTTATACCCATTTAAATGTGGCTAGTCGAGTCAGGATTAATTTGTTCGAAAATTCAAGGCTAACACTACTTCCAAAAACCAAGTTCGTTCATTCTTGGGGAAAAAGTCTATTACCCATAAAATTGAAGTCTAATACCAACTAAAAAGGGATTGGATATGACAAGACGAACCAGGCTACAAATATAAGGCTTAGACCCATTTAAATTGGGCTAGTCGAGGCAAGATCAATTTGTAAGAAAATCCAAGGCTAACACCCCCTCCAACAACCAAGTTCAATCATGTTTGGGGAAAAGTCCATTACCCCTAAAATTGAAGTCTAATACCAACTAAAAGGGCTTGGATATGAAAAGACCAACAAGGCTAGAAATATAAGGCTTATACCCATTTCAACGGGGTAGTTGAGTCAGCATCAATTTGTCCGAAAATCCAAGGCTAACGAGCACCCAAAAACCAAGTTGAGTCATGTTTGGGGAAATGTATATTACCCATAAAATTGAAGTCTAATACTATTAAAAAGCGCTTGGATATGAACAAGGTTAGAAATCTAAGGCTTATACCCATTTCAATGGGGCTAGTCGAGTCGGGATCAATTTGTACGAAAATCCAAGGCTAACACCCCACCAACAACCAAGTTCAATCATGCTTGGGGAAAAGTCCATTACCCATAAAATTGAAGTCTAATACCAACTAAAAGGGTTTTGATATGAAAAGACGAACAAGGCTAGAAATATAAGGCTTAGACCCATTTAAATGGGGCTACTCGAGGCACGATCAATTTGTCCGAAAATCCAAGGCTAACACCCCTCCAACAACCAAGTTCAATCATGCTTTGGGAAAAGTCTATTACCATAAAATTGAAGTCTAATACCAACTAAATAGGGCTTGGATAAGAAAAGATAAAAAAAAGAGGCTAGAAATATAAGGCTTATACCCATTTAAATGGGGCTATTCGAGTCAGGATTAATTTGTCCGAAAATCCAAGGCTAACACCCTCCTAAAAACCAAGTTCAGTCATGCTTGGAGAAAATGTCTTTTACCCATAAAATTGAAGTCTAATTCCAACTAAAAAGGGCTTGGATATGAAAAGACGAACAAGGCTACAAATATAAGGCTTATACCCATTTAAATAGGGCTAGTCGAGTCGGGAATAATTTGTCCGAAAGTCCAAGGCTAACACCCCCTTCAAAAACCAAGTTCAATCATGTTTGCGGGAAAAGTCTATTACCCATAAAATTGAAGTCTAATACCAACTAAAAATGGCTTGGATATGAAAAGACGAACAAGGCAAGAAATATAAGGCTTATACCCATTTAAATAGGGCTAGTCGTGTCAGGATCAATTTGTCCGAAAACACAAGGTTAACAGCCACCCAAAAACCAAGTTCAATAATGCTTGGGGAAAAAGTCTATTACCCATAAAATTGAAGTCTAATACCAACAAAAAAGGGCTTGGATATGAAAAGACGAACAAGGCAAGAAATATAAGGCTTATACCCATTTAAATAGGGCTAGTCGAGTCGGGAATAATTTGTCCGAAAATCCAAGGCTAACACCCCTCCAACAACCAAGTTCAATCATGCTTGTGGAAAAGTCCATTACCCATATAATTGAAGTCTAATACGTACTAAAAGGGCTTGGATATGAAAAGACGAACAAGGCTAGAAATATAAGGCTTATACCCATTTAAATAGGGCTAGTCGAGTCAGGAATAATTTGTTCGAAAATCCAAGGCTAACACCCCCTCCAAAAACCAAGTTCAATCATGCTTGGTGGAAAAGTCCATTACCCATAAAATTTGAAGTCTAATACCAACCAAAAAGGGCTTGGATAAGAAAAGACGAACAAGGCTACAAATATAAGGCTTATACCCATTTAAATGGGGCTATTCGAGTCAGGATCAATTTGTAAGAAAATCCAAGGCTAACACCCACTCCAACAACCAAGTTCAATCATGGTTGGAGTTAAAGTCTATTAACCATAAAATTGAAGTCTAATACCAACTAAAAATCGCTTGGATATGAAAAGACGAACAAGGCTACAAATATAAGGTTTATACCCATTTAAATAGGGCTAGTCGAGTCAGGATCATTTTGTCCGAAAATCCAAGGCTAACACACGCCCAAAAACCATGTTTAATCATGCTTGGGGAAAAGTCCAGTACCCATAAAATTTAAGTCTAATACCAACTAAAAAGGGCTTGGATATGAAAAGACGAACAAAGCTAGAAATATAAGGCTAAGACCCATTTAAAAGGGGCTAGTCTAGGCAAGATCAATTTGTCCGAAAATCCAAGGCTAACACCCCCTCCAAAAACCAAGTTCAATCATGCTTGGGGGAAAAGTCCAGTACCCATAAAATTGATACCACCTAAAAAAGGCTTGAATATGAAAAGATGAACAAGGCTAGAAATATAAGGCATATACCCATTTAAAAGGGGATAGTAGAGTCAGGATCAATTTGTCCGAAAATCCAAGGCTAACAGGAACTCAAAACCAAGTTCAATCATTTTTGGGGAAATGTATATTACCCATAAAATTGAAGTCTAATACCATTAAAAACGCTTGGATATGAACAATGTTAGAAATCTAAGGGTTATACCCATTTAAATGGGGCTAGTCGAGTCAGGATCAATTTGTCTCGAAAATTTAAGGCTAACACCCCTCCAACAACCAAGTTCAATCATGCTTGTGGAAAAGTCCATTACCCATAAAATTGAAGTCTAATACGTACTATAAAGGGCTTGGATATGAAAAGACGAACAAGGCTAGAAATATAAGGCTTATACCCATTTAAATAAGGCTAGTCGAGTCACGATCAATTTGTCCGAAAATCCAAGGCTAACACCCCTCCAACAACCAAGTTCAATCATGCTTGTGGAAAAGTCCATTACCCATAAAATTGAAGTCTAATACGTACTAAAAGTGCTTGGATATGAAAAGACGAACAAGGCTAGAAATATAAGGCTTACACCCCTTTCAATGGGGCTAGTCGAGTCGGGATCAATTTGTCCGAAAATCCAAGGCTAAACACCCCTCCAACAACCAAGTTCAATCATGCTTGGGGAAAAGTCAATTACCCATAAAATTGAAGTCTAATACCAACTAAAAAGGGCTTGGATATGAAAAGACGAACAAGGCTACAAATATAAGGCTTAGACCCATTTAAATGGGGCTAGTCGAGGCAGGATCAATTTATCCGAAAATCCAAGGCTAACACCCCCTCCAACAACCAAGTTCAATCATGCTTGTGGAAAAGTCCATTACCCATATAATTGAAGTCTAATACGTACTAAAAGGGCTTGGATATGAAAAGACGAACAAGGCTAGAAATATAAGGCTTATACCCATTTAAATAGGGCTAGTCGAGTCAGGAACAATTTGTCCGAAAATCCAAGGCTAACACCCCTCCAACAACCAAGTTCAATCATGCTTGGGGGAAAAGTCCATTACCCATAAAAGTGAATCTAATACCAACTAAAAAGGGCTTGGATATGAAAAGACGAACAAGACTAGAAATATACGGCTTATACCCATTTAAGTGGGGCTAGTCGAGTCAGGATCAAATTGTCCGAAAATCCAAGGCAAACACCCCCTCCAACAACCAAGTTCAATCATGCTTGGGGGAAAAGTCCATTACCCATAAAATTGAATCTAATACCAACTAAAAAGGACTTGGATATAAAAAGACGAACAAAACTAGAAATATACGGCTTATACCCATTTAAATGGGGCTAGTGGAGGAAGAATCAATTTGTCCGAAAATCCAAGGCTAAAACTCCCTCCAAAAACCAAGTTCAATCATGCTTGTTGGAAAAGTCCATTACCCATAAAATTGAAGTCTAATACCAACTAAAGAGGGTTTGGATATGAACAGACGAACAAGTCTACAACTATAAGGCTTAGACCCATTTAAATGGGGCTAGTCGAGGCAGGATCAATTTGTCCGAAATCCAAGGCAAACACCCTCCAACAACCAAGTTCAATCATACTTGGGGAAAAGTCCATTACCCATAAAATTGATACCACCTAAAAAAGGCTTGAATATGAAAAGATGAACAAGGCTAGAAATATAAGGCATATACCCATTTAAAAGGGGATAGTAGAGTCGGGATCAATTTGTCCGAAAATCCAAGGCTAACAGGAACTCAAAAACCAAGTTCAATCATTTTTGGGAAATGTATATTACCCATAAAATTGAAGTCTAATACCATTAAAAACGCTTGGATATGAACAAGGTTAGAAATCTAAGGGTTATACCCATTTAAATGGGGCTAGTCGAGTCAGGATCAATTTGTCTCGAAAATTTAAGGCTAACACCCCTCCAAAACCAAGTTCAATCATGCTTGGGGGAAAAGACTATTACCCATTAAAATGAAGTCTAGTACCAACTAAAAAGGGATTGGATATGAAAAGACGAACAAGGTTAGAAATATAAAGCTTATACCCATTTAAATAGGGCTAGTTGAGACAAGATCAATTTGTCCGAAAATGCAAGGCGAACACCCCCTCCAAAAACAAAGTACAATCATGCTTGGGGGAAAATTCTATTACCCATGAAATTGAAGTCTAATACCAACTAAAAAGGGCTTGGATATGAAAAGACAAAAAGGCTAGAAATAAAGTCTTATACGCATTTAAATAGGGCTAGTCGAGTCAGGATCAATTTGTCAGAAAATACAAGGCTAACACCCCCTCCAAAAACAAAGTTCAATCATGTTTGTGGGAAAAGTGTATATCCCATAAAATTGAAGTCTAATACAAACTAAAAAGGGCTTGGATATGAAAAGACGAACAAGGCTACAAATATAAGGCTTAGACCCATTTAAATGGGGCTAGTCGAGGCAAGATCAATTTGTACGAAATCCAAGGCTAACACTCTCTCCAAAAACCAAGTTCAATCATGCTTGGGGGAAAAGTCTATTTCCCATAAAATTGAAGTCTAAAACCAACTAAAAAGGGATTGGATATGAAAAGACGAACAAGGCTAGAAATATAAGGCTTATACCCATTTAAAAGGGGATAGTAGAGTCAGGATCAATTTGTCCAGAAAATCCAAGGCTAACCGGCACCCAAAAACCAAGTTCAATCATGTTTGGGGGAAATGTATATTACCCATAAAATTGAAGTCTAATACCATTAAAAAACGCTTGGATATGAACAAGGTTAGAAATGTAAGGCATATAACCATTTCAATGGGGCTAGTCGAGTCAGGATCAATTTGTCCGAAAATCCAAGGCTAACAGGCACCCAAAAACCAAGTTCAATCATGTTTGGGGGAAATGTGTATTACCCATAAAATTGAAGTCTAATACCTACTAAAAGGTCTAGGATATGAAAAGACGAACAAGGCTAGAAATATAAGGCTTATACCCATTTGAATTGGGCTAGTCGAGTCGGGATCAATTTGTCCGAAAATTCAAGGCTAACAGGCACCCAAAACCAAGTTCAATCATCTTTGGGAAATGTATATTACCCATAAAATTGAATTCTAATATCATTAAAAAATGCTTTGATATGAACAAGGTTAGAAATCTAAGGCTTATACCCATTTCAACGGGGATAGTCGAGTCAGGATCAATTTGTCCGAAAATCCAAGGCTAACAGGCACCCAAAAACCAAGTTCAATCATGTTTCGGGGAAATGTAAATTACCCATAAAATTGAAGTCTAATACCATTAAAAAACGCTTGGATATGAACAAGGTTAGAAATCTAAGGCTTATACCCATTTCAATGGGGCTAGTCGAGTCAGGATCAATTTGTCCGAAATTCCAAGGCTAACACCCCCTCCAACAACCAAGTTCAATCATGCTTGGGGCAAAAGACCATAACCAATAAAATTGATGCCTAATACCAACTAAAAATGGCTTGGATATGAAAAGACGAACAAGGCTACAAATATAAGGCATAGACCCATTTAAATGGGGCTAGTCGAGGCAGGATCAATGTGTCCGAAAATACAAGGCTAACACCCCACCAACAACCAAGTTCAATCATACTTGGGGAAAAGTCCATTACCCATAAAATTGATACCACCTAAAAAGGCTTGAATATGAAAAGATGAACAAGGCTAGAAATATAAGGCTTATACCCATTTAAATGGGGCTAGTCGAGTCAGGATCAATTTGTCCGAAAATCCAAGGCAAACAGGAACCCAAAAACCAAGTTCAATCATTTTGGGGGGCAATGTATATTACCCATAAAATTGAATTCTAATATCATTAAAAAAACGCTTGGATATGAACAAGGTTAGAAATCTAAGGCTTATACCCATTTAAATGGGGCTAGTCGAGTCAGGATCAATTTGTCTGAAAATTTAATTCTAACACCCCTCCAACAACCAAGTTCAATCATGCTGTGGAAAAGTCCATTACCCATAAAATTGAAGTCTAATACGTACTATAAAGGGCTTGGATATGAAAAGACGAACAAGGTTAGAAATATAAGGCTTATACCCATTTAAATAGGGCTAGTCGAGGCACGATCAATTTGTCCGAAAATCCAAGGCTAACACCCCTCCAACAACCAAGTTCAATCATGCTTGTGGAAAAGTCCATTACCCATAAAATTGAAGTCTAATACGTACTAAAAGGGCTTGGATATGAAAAGACGAACAAGGCTATAAATATAAGGCTTATACCCATTTAAAAGGGGCTAGTCGAGTCAGGATCAATTTGTTCGAAAATCCAAGGCTAACACCCAACCAAAAACCAAGTTCAATCATGCTTGGTGGACAAGTCTATTACCCATAAAATTGAAGTCTAATACCAACTAAAAAGGGCTTGGATATGACCAAGGTTAGAAATCTAAGGCTTATACCCATTTAAATGGGGCTAGTTGAGTCAGGTTCAATTTGCCCAAAATCCAAGGCTAACACCGACCCAAAATACCAAATTCAATCATACTTGGAAGAAAAGTCTATTACTCATAAAATTTAAGTCTAATACTAACTAAAAAAGGTTGGATATGAAAAGACATACAAGGCTAGAAATATAAGGCTTATACCTATTTAAATGGGGTTAGTCGAGTCAGGATCAATTTGTCCGAAAATCTAAGGCTAACACCCCCTCCAACAACCAAGTTCAATCATGCTTGGGGAAAAGTCCATTACCCATAAAATTGAAGTCTAATACCATTAAAGAATGCTTCGATATGAACAAGGTTAGAAATCTAAGGCTTATACCCATTTAAATGGGGCTAGTCGAGTCAGGATAAAGTTGTCCGAAAATCCAAGGCTAACACTCACCCAAAAACCAAGTTCAATCATGTTTGGGGGAAATGAATATTACCCTTAAAATTGAAGTCTAATACCTACTAAAAGGTCTAGGATATGAAAAGACGAACAAGGCTAGAAATATAAGGCTTATACCCATTTAAATGGGGCTAGTCGAGTCAGGATCAATTTGTCCGAAAATCAAGGGCTAACGAGCACCCAAAACCAAGTTCAATCATGTTTGGTGGAAATGTATATTACCCATAAAATTGATTTCTAATTCCATTTAAAAACGCTTGGATATGAACAAGGTTAGAAATCTAAGGCTTATACCCATTTCAACGGGGCTAGTCGAGTCGGGATCAATTTGTCCGAAATCCAAGGCTAACGAGCACCCAAAAACCAAGTTCAATCATGCTTGGGGAAATGTATATTACCCATAAAATTGAAGTCTAATACCATTAAAAACGCTTGGATATGAACAAGGCTAGAAATATAAGGCTTATATCCATTGAAAGTGGCATGTCGAGTCGGGATCAATTTGTCCGAATATGAAATTACCCATAAAATTGAAGTCTAATACCTACTAAAAGGTCTAGGATATGAAAAGACGAACAAGGCTAGAAATATAAGGCTTATACCCA
The DNA here is from genome assembly GCA_032356905.1 of Salix exigua. Lineage (NCBI taxonomy): Eukaryota > Viridiplantae > Streptophyta > Magnoliopsida > Malpighiales > Salicaceae > Salix > Salix exigua. Next base: position 11,702,846 of record CM063606.1, read on the forward strand.
TTTAAATGGGGCTAGTCGAGTCAGGCACCCAAAACCAAGTTCAATCATCTTTGGGGAAATGTATATTACCCATAAAATTGAATTCTAATATCATTAAAAAAACGCTTCGATATGAACAAGGTTAGAAATCTAAGGCTTATATCCATTTCAACTGGGCAAGTCGAGGTAGGATCAATTTATCCGAAAATCCAAGGCTAACGCCCACCCAAAAACCAAGTTCAATCATGCTCGGGGAAAAGTCTATTATCCATTAAATTGAAGTCTAATACCAATTAAAAAGGGATTGGATATGAAAACACGAACAAGGCTAGAAATACAAGTATATTACCCATTTAAATGGGGCTAGTCGAATCACGATAAATTTTTCCGAAAATCCAAGGCTACCACCCATTAAAAACCAAGTTCAATCACGCTTGGTGGAAAAGTTTATTACCCATAAAATTGAAGTCGAATACCAACTAAAAGGGTTGGATATGAAAACACGAACAAGGTTAGAAATCTAAGGCTTATACCCATTTCAATGGGGCTAGTCGAGTCAGGATCAATTTGTCCGAAATTTCAAGGCTAACACCCACCCAAAAATCAAGTTCAATCATGTTTGGGGGAAATATATATTACCCATAAAATTGAAGTCTACTATCGTTAAAAAACACTTGGATATGAACAAGGTTAGAAATCTAAGGCTTATACCCATTTCAATGGGGCTAGTCAAGTCAGGATCAATTTGTCCAAAAATCTAAGGCTAACACCCCCTCCAACAACCAAATTCAATCATGCTTGGGGAAAAGTCCATTACCCATAAAATTGAAGTCTAATACCAACTAAAAAGGCTTGAGTATGAAAACAAGAACAAGGCTAGAAATATAAGGCTTATACCCATTTAAAAGGAGCTAGTCGAGTCAGGATCAATTTTTCCGAAAATCCAAGGCTAACACTCATTAAAAACCAAGTTCAATCACGCTTGGTGGAAAAGTTTATTACCCATAAAATTGAAGTCGAATACCTACTAAAAGGGTTGGATATGAAAAGATGAACAAGGCTATAACTATAAGGCTTATACCCATTTAAATGGGGCTAGTCGAGTCAGGATCAATTTGTCCGAAAATCCAAGGCTAACAGGCACCCAAAAACCAAGTTCAATCATTTTTGGTGGAAATGTATATTACCCATAAAATTGAATTCTAATATCATTAAAAAACGCTTGGATATGAACAAGGTTAGAAATCTAAGGCTTATATCCATTTCAATGGGGCTAGTCGAGTGAGGATCAATTTGTCCGAAATCCAAGGCTAACACGCACCCAAAAACCAAGTTCAATCATGTTTCGGGGAAATGTAAATTACCCATAAAATTGAAGTCTAATACCATTAAAAAACCCTTGGATATGAACAAGGTTAGAAATCTAAGGCTTATACCCATTTCAATGGGGCTAGTCGAGTCAGGATCAATTTGTCCGACAATCCAAGGCTAAGAGACACCCAAAAACCAAGTTCAATCATTTTTGGGGGAAATGTATATTACCCATAAAATTGAAGTCTAATACCATTAAAAAACGCTTGGATATGAACAAGGTTAGAAATCTAAGGCTTATACCCATTTCAATGGGGCTAGTCGTGTCACGATCAATTTGTCCGAAATTCCAAGGCTAACACCCCCTCCAACAACCAAGTTCAATCATGCTTGGGGGAAAAGTCCATTACCCAAAAAATTGAAGTCTAATACCAACTAAAAAAGGCTTGAATATGAAAAGACGAACAAGGCTAGAAATATAAGGCTTATACACATTTAAATGGGGCTAGTCGAGTAATGATCAATTTGTCCGAAAATCCAAGGCTAACACCCCCTCCAACAACCAAGTTCAATCATGCTTCGGGAAAAGTCCATTACCCATAAAATTGAAGTGTAATTCCAACTAAAAGGGCTTGGCTATGAAAAGACGAACATGGCTAGAAATCTAAGGCTTATACCCATTTAAATTGGGCTAGTCGAGTCAGGATCAATTTATCCGAAAATCCAAGGCTAACAGGCACCCAAAAACCAAGTTCAGTCATGTTTGGGGGAAATGTATATTACCCATAAAATTGAAGTCTAATAGCATTAAAAAACGCTTGGATATGAACAAGGTTAGAAATCTAAGGCTTATACCCATTTAAATGTGGCATGTCGAGTCAGGATCAATTTGTCCGAAAATCTAAGGCTAACAGGCACCCAAAACCAAGTTCAATCATCTTTGGGGAAATGTATATTACCCATAAAATTGAATTCTAATATCATTAAAAACGCTTGGATATGAACAAGGTTAGAAATCTAAGGCTTATATCCATTTCAACGGGGCAAGTCGAGGTAGGATCAATTTGTCCGAATTCCAAGGCTAACACCCACCCAAAAAAGAAGTTCAATCATGCTTGCGAGAAAAGTCTATTACCCATAAAATTGAAGTCTAATACCTACTAAAAAGGGCTTGGATATGAAAAGACGAACAAGGCTAGAAGTATAAGGCTTATACCCATTTAAATTGGGCTAGTCGAGTCAGGATCAATTTGTCCGAAATTCCAAGGCTAACACCCCCTCCAACAACCAAGTTCAATCACGCTTGGTGGAAAAGTTTATTACCCATAAAATTGAAGTCGAATACCTACTAAAAAAGGTTGGGTATGAAAAGACGAACAAGGCTAGAAATATAAGGCTTATACCCATTTAAATGGGGCTAGTCCAGTCAGGATCAATTTGTCCGAAAATCCAAGGCTAACGCGCACCCAAAAATCAAGTTGAATCATGTTTGGGGAAATATATATTACCCATAAAATTGAAGTCTAATATCGTTAAAAACACTTGGATATGAACAAGGTTAGAAATCTAAGGCTTATTCCCATTTCAATGGGGTAGTCGAGGTAGGATCAATTTGTCCGAAAATCAAAGACTAACACCCCTCCAACAACCAAGTTCAATCATGCTTGGGGAAAAGTCCATTACCCATAAAATTGAAGTATAATACAACCTAAAAAGGGCTTGTATATGAAAAGAGGAACAAGGCTATAAATATAAGGCTTATACCCATTTAAAAGGGGCTAGTCGAGTCTGGATCAATTTGTTCGAAAATCCAAGGCTAACACCCAACCAAAAACAAAGTTCAATCATGCTTAGTTGACAAGTCTATTACCTATAAAATTCAAGTCTAATACCAACTAAAAATGGCTTGGATATGAAAAGACGAACAAGGCTACAAATATAAGGCTTAGACCCATTTAAATGTGGCTAGTCGAGGCAGGATCAATTTGTTCGAAAATCCAAAACTAACACGCACCCAAAAATCAAGTTGAATCATGTTTGGGGAAATATATATTACCCATAAAATTGAAGTCTAATATCGTTAAAAACACTTGGATATGAACAAGGTTAGAAATCTAAGGCTTATTCCCATTTCAATGGGGCAAGTCGAGGTAGGATCAATTTGTCCGAAAATCAAAGACTAACACCCCCTCCAACAACCAAGTTAAATCATGCTTGGGGGAAAAGTCCATTACCCATAAAAATGAAGTCTAATACAAACTAAAAAGGGCTTGTATATGAACAAGGTTAGAAATATAAGGCTTATACCCATTTAAATTGGTCTAGTCGAGTCATGGTCAATTTATCCGAAATTCCAAGACTAACACCCACCAACAAACCAACTTCAATCATGCTTGGGGGAAAAGTCTATTACCCATAAAATTTAAGTCTAATATCAACTAAAAAGGGTTTGGATATGAAAAGACGAACAAGTCTATAAATATAAGGCTTAGACCCATTTAAATGGGGCTAGTCGAGGCAAGATCAATTTGTACTGAAAATCCAAGGCTAACACCCCTCCAACAACCAAGTTAAATCATGCTTGGGGAAAAGTCCATTACCCATAAAATTGAAGTCTAATACCTAGTAAAAGGGCTTGGATATGAAAAGAGGAACAAGGTTAGAAATATAAGGCTTATACCCATTTTATTGGGGCTTGGATATGAAAAGAAGAACAAGGCTAGAAATATAAGGGTTATACCCATTTAAATGGGGTTAGTCGAATCAGGATCAATTTGTCCGAAAATCAAAGGATAACACTCACCCAAAAACCAAGTTCCATCATTCTTGGGGGAAAAGTCTATTACCCAAAAAATTGAAGTCTAATACCACTTAAAAAGGTCTTTGATATGAACAAGGCTAGAAATATAAGACTTATACCCATTTAAATAGGGCTACTCGAGTCAGGATAAATTTGTCCAAAAATCCAAGGCTAACGAGCACCCAAAACCATGTTCAATCCTTTTTGGGGAAATGTATATCACCCATAATATTGATTTCTAATACCATTAAAAAACGCTTGGATATGAACAAGGTAAGAAAATTAAGGCTTATACCCATTTAAATGGTTATAGTTGAGTCAGGATAAATTTGTCTCGAAAATTTAAGGCTAACACCCCTCCAACAACCAAGTTCAATCATGCTTGTGGAAAAGTCCATTACCCATAAAATTGAAGTCGAATACCTAGTAAAAGGGCTTGGATATGAAAAGACGAACAAGGCTACAAATATAAGGCTTAGACCCATTTTATCGGGGCTAGTCGATTCAGGATCAATTTGCCCGATATCGAAGGCTAACACGCACCCAAAAACCAAGTTCAATCATGTTTGGGGGAAATTTATATTACCCATAAAATTGAAGTCTAATACCATTAAAAAATGCTTTGATATGAACAAGGTTAGAAATCTAAGGCTTATACCCATTTGAATGGGGCTATTCGAGTCAGGATCAATTTGTCTTAAAATCCAAGGCTAATACCAACCCAAAAAACCAAGTTCAATCATGCTTTGGGGAAAATTCTATTACCCATAAAATTGAAGTCTAATACCCACTAAAAAGGGCTTGGATATAAACAAGGTTTGAAATCTAAGGGTTATACCCTTTTAAATGGGGCTAGTCGAGTCAGGATCAATTTGACCGAGGCTAACACCCCCTCCAAAAACCAAGTTCAATCATGCTTGTGGAAAAGTCCATTACCCATAAAATTAAAGTCGAATACCTACTAAAAGGGCTTGGATATGAAAAGACGAACAAGGCTAGATATATAAGGCTTATACCCATTTTAATGGGGCTAGTCGAGGCAGGATCAAATTGTCCGAAAATCCAAGGCTAACACCCCCTCCAAAAACGAAGTTCAATCATGCTTGGTGGAAAAGTCCATTACCCATAAAATTGAAGTCTAATACCAACTAAAAAAGGCTTGGATATGAAAAGACGAACAAGGCTACAAATATAAGGCTTAGACCCATTTAAATGGGGCTAGTCGAGGCAAGATCAATTTGTCCGATAATCCAAGGCTAACACCCCCTCCAAAAACCAAGTTCAATCATGCTTGGTGGAAAAGTCCATTACCCATAAAATTGAAGTCTAATACCAACTAAAAAGGGCTTGGATATGAAAAGAAAACAAGGCTAGAAATATAAGGCTTATACCCATTTAAAAGGGATAGTAGAGTCGGGATCAATTTGTCGAGAAAATTTAAGGCTAACACCCCTCCAACAACCAAGATCAATCATCCTTGTGGAAAAGTCCATTACCCATAAAATTAAAGTCTAATACCTACTAAAAGGGCTTCGATAGGAAAAGACGAACAAAGCTATAAATATATGGTTTATACCCATTTAAATAGGGTTAATCGAGTCAGGATCAATTTGTCCGAAAATTCAAGACTAACACCCCTCCAAAAACTAAGTTCAATAAAATTGAAGCCTAATACCAACTAAAAATGGCTTGGATATGAAAAGAAGATCAAGGCTAGAAATATAAGGTTTAGACCCATTTAAATGGGGCTAGTCGAGTCAGGATCAATTTGTCCGAAAATCCAAGGCTAACGAGCACCCAAAACCAAGTTCAATCATGTTTGGGGAAATGTATATTACCCATAAAATTGAAGTCTAATACTATTAAAAACGCTTGGATATGAACAAGGTTAGAAATCTAAGGCGTATACCCATTTCAATGGGGCTAGTCGAGTCAGGATCAATTTGTCCGAAAATCCAAGCCTAACAGGCACCCAAAAACCAAGGTCAATCATGTTTGGGGAAATGGATATTACCCATAAAATTGAAGTCTAATACCTACTAAAAAGGGCTTGGATATGAAAAGACGAACAAGGCTAGAAATATAAGGCTTATACCCATTTAAATGGGGCTAGTCGAGTCAGGATCAATTTGTCCGAAAATCCAAGGCTAACAGGCACCCAAAAACCAAGTTCAATCATTTTGGGGGGAAATGTATATTACCCATAAAATTGAATTCTAATATCATTAAAAAAACGCTTCGATATGAACAAGGTTAGAAATCTAAGGCTTATATCCATTTCAACGGGGCTAGTCGAGTCAGGATCAATTTGTCCGAAAATCCAAGGCTAACAGGCACCCAAAAACCAAGTTCAATCATGTTTGGGGGAAAAGTCTATTGCCCATAAAATTGAAGTCTAATACCAAGTACAAAGGGCTTGGATATGAAAAGAGGAACAAGGCTAGAAATATAAGGCTTATACCCATTTAAATTGGGGTAGTCGAGTCAAGATCAATTTGTCCAGAAAATCCAAGGCTAACAGCACCCAAAACCAAGTTCAATCATTTTTGGGGAAATGTATATTACCCATAAAATTGAATTCTAATATCATTAAAAAAACGCTTCGATATGAACAAGGTTAGAAATCTAAGGCTTATATCCATTTCAACGGGGCTAGTCGAGTCAGGATCAATTTGTCCGAAAATCGAAGCCTAACACCCCCTCCAACAACCAAATTCAATCATGCTTGGGGAAAAGTCCATTACCCATAAAATTGAAGTCTAATACCAACTAAAAAAGGCTTGAATATGAAAACAAGAACAAGGCTAGAAATATAAGGCTTATACCCATTTAAAAGGGGCTAGTCGAGTCAGGATCAATTTGTCCGAAAATCCAAGGCTAACACCCCTCGAAAATCCAAGTTCAATCACGCTTGGGGGAAAAGTCTATTACCCATAAAATTGAAGTCGAATACCAACTAAAAGGGTTGGATATGAAAACACTTGGATATGAACAAGGCTACAAATATAAGGCTTAGACCCATTTAAATGTGGCTAGTCGAGGTAGGATCAATTTGTCCGAAAATCCAAGACTAACACCCCTCCAACAACCAAGTTCAATCATGCTTGGGGAAAAGTCCATTACCCATAAAATTGAAGTCTAATACCAACTAAAAAGGGCTTGGATATGAAAAGACGAACAAGGCTAGAAAAATAAGGCTTATACCCATTTAAATTGGGGTAGTCGAGTCAGGATCAATTTGTCCGAAAATCCAAGGCTAACAGGCACCCAAAAACCAAGTTCAATCATGTTTGGGGAAATGTATATTACCCATAAAATTGAAGTCTAATACCATTAAAAAACGCTTGGATATGACCAAGGATAGAAATCTAAGGCTTATTCCCATTTCAATGGGGCAAGTCGAGGTAGGATCAATTTGTCCGAAAATCCAAGGCTAACACCCCATCTAAAAACCAAGTTCAATCATGCTTGGGGGGAAAGTCTTTTACCCATAAAATTGAAGTCTAATACCAACTAAAAAGGGGTTGGATAGTAAAAGAAGAACAAGGTTAGAAATCTAAGGATTATACCCATTTAAATCGGGTTTGTCGAGTAAAGATCAATTTGTAGGAAAATCCAAGGCTAAAGGCACCCAAAACCAAGTTCAATCATGTTTGGGGAAATGTATATTACCCATAAAATTGAAGTCTAATACCATTAAAAACGCTTGGATCAATTTGTCGAGTCAGGATCAATTTGTCGAAATCCAAGGCTAACACCCCACCAACAACCAAGTTCAACCATGCTTGGGAAAAGTCCATTACCCATAAAATTGAAGTCTAATACCAACTAAAAGGGCTTGGATATGAAAAGACGAAGAAGGCTAGAAATATAAGGCTTATACCCATATAAATTGGGGTCGTCGAGTCAGGATCAATTTGTCCGAATATCCAAGGATAACACGCACCCAAAATCCAAGTTGAATCATGTTTGGGTGAAATATATATTACCCATAAAATTGAAGTCTAATATCGTTAAAAACACTTGGATATGAACAAGGTTAGAAATCTAAGGCTTATTCCTATTTCAATGGGGCAAGTCGAGGTAGGATCAATTTGTCCGAAAATCCAAGACTAACACCCCTCCAACAACCAAGTTCAATCATGCTTGGGGAAAATACCATTACCCATAAAATTGAAGTCTAATACCAACTAAAAGGGATTGGATATGAAAAGACGAACAAGGCTAGAAATATAAGGCTTATACCCATTTAAATTGGGGTAGTCGAGTCAGGATCAATTTGTCCGAAAATCCAAGGCTAACAGGCACCCAAAACCAAGTTCACTCATTTTTGGGAAATGTATATTACCCATAAAATTGAATTCTAATATCATTAAAAAACGCTTGGATATGAACAAGGTTAGAAAAATAAGGCTTATACCCATTTAAATGGGGATAGTCGAGTCAGGATCAATTTGTCCGAAAATTCAAGGCTAACGAGCACCCAAAACCAAGTTCAATCATTTTGGGGAAATGTATATTACCCATAAAATTGAATTCTAATATCATTAAAAAATGCTTGGATATGAAAAAGGTTAGAAATCTAAGGCTTATACCCATTTCAACGGGGCTAGTTGAGTCGGGATCAATTTGTCCGAAAATCCAAGGCTAACACGCACTCCAAAATCCAAGTTGAATCATGTTTGGGTGAAATATATATTACCCATAAAATTGAAGTCTAATATCATTAAAAACGCTTGGATATGAACAAGGTTAGAAATCTAAGGCTTATTCCCATTTCAATGGGGCAAGTCGAGGTGGGATCAATTTGTCCGAAAATCCAACGCTAACACCCCCTCCAAAAACCAAGTTCAATCATGCTTGGGGGAAAAGTCTATAACCCATAAAATTGAAGTCTAATACCAACTAAAAATGGCTTGGATATGAAAAGACGAACAAGGTCAGAAATCTAAGACTTATACTCATTTAAATGGGTCTAGTCGAGTCAGGATCAATTTGTCCGACAATCCAAGGCTAACAGACACCCAAAAACCAAGTTCAATCATTTTTGGGGGAAATGTATATTACCCATAAAATTGAATTCTAATATCATTAAAAAATGCTTGGATATGAACAAGGTTAGAAATCTAAGGCTTATACCCATTTGAATGGTTATAGTTGAGTCGGGATCAATTTGTCCGAAAATCCAAGGCTAACACGCACTCCAAAACCAAGTTCAATCATTTTTGGGAAATGTATATTACCCATACAATTGAAGTCTAATACCATTAAAAACGCTTGGATATGAACAAGGTTAGTAATAAAAGGCTTATACCCATTTAAATGGGGCTAGTTGAGTCAAGATCAATTTGTCCGAAAATCCAAGGCTAACGCCCACCCAAAAACCAAGTTCAATCATGCTTGGGGGAAAAGTCTATTACACATAAATTTGAAGTCTAATATAAACTAAAAAGGGCTTGGATATGAAAACCAAACAAGGATAGAAATATAAAGCTTATACCCATTTAAAAACAGCTAGTCGAGTCAGGATCAATTTTTCCGAAAATCCAAGGCTAACACCCCCTCCAAAAACCAAGTTCCATCATGCTTGGGGGAAAAATGTATTTCCCATAAAATTGAAGTCTAATACCAACTAAAAATGGATTGGATATGAAAACACGAACAAGGCTACAAATATAAGGCTTAGACCCATTTAAATGTGGCTAGTCGAGGCAGGATCAATTTGTCCGAAAATCCAAGGCTAACACGCACCCAAAAATCAAGTTGAATCATGTTTGGGGAAATATATATTACCCATAAAATTGAAGTCTAATATCGTTAAAAACACTTGGATATGAACAAGGTTAGAAATCTAAGGCTTATTCCCATTTCAATGGGGCAAGTCGAGGTAGGATCAATTTGTCCGAAAATCCAAGACTAACACCCCTCCAACAACCAAGTTCAATCATGCTTGGGGAAAAGATCATTACCCATAAAATTGAAGTCTAATACCTACTAAAAAGGGCTTGGATATGAAAAGACGAACAAAGCTAGAAATATAAGGTTTATACCCATTTAAATGGGCCTAGTCGAGTCAGGATCAATTTGTCCGAAAATCCAAGGCTAACAGGGCACCCAAAAACCATGTTCAATCATTTTGGGGGGAAATGTATATTACCCATAAAATTGAATTCTAATATCATTAAAAAACACTTGGATATGAACAAGGTTAGAAATGTAAGGCTTATACCCATTTAAATGGTTATAGTTGAGTCAGGATTAATTTGTCTGAAAATCCAAAGCTAACACCCACCCAAAAACCTAGTTCAATCATGCTTGGCGGAAAAGTCTATTACCTATAAAATTAAAGTCTAATACCAACTAAAAAATTCTTGTATATGAACAAGGTTAGAAATGTGAGGGTTATACCCATTTAAAAGGGGATAGTCGAGTCAGGATCAATTTGTCCGAAATTCAAAGGCTAACACCCACCCAAAAATCCAAGTTCAATCATGCTTGGGGGAAAAGTCTATTACCCATAAAATTGAAGTCTAATATCAACTAAAAAGGGCTTGGATATGAGAAGAAGAACAAGAATAGAAATTTAAGGCTTATACCCATTTAAATGGGCTATTAGAGTCAGAATCAATTTGTCCAAAAATACAAGGCTAACACCCCCTCCAAAAACCAAGTTCAATCATGCTTGGGGGAAAAGTTTATTACCCATAAAATTGAAGTCTAATACCAACTAAAAACGGCTTGGATATGAAAAGACAAACAAGGGTAGAAATCTAAGGCTTATACTCATTTAAATGTGGCTAGTCGAGTGAGGATCAATTTGTCCAAAAATCCAAGGCTAACACCCACCCAAAAACCAAGTTCAATCATGCTTGGGGTAAAAGTCTATTACCCATAAAATTTAAGTCTAATACCAACTAAAAAGGGCTTTGATATGAAAAGACGAACAAGGCTACAAATATAAGGCTTAGACCCATTTAAATTGGGCTAGTCGAGGCAGGATCAATTTGTCCGAAAATCCAAGGCTAACACCCCTTCCAACAACCAAGTTCAATCATGCTTGGCAGAAAAGTCCATTACCCATAAAATTGAAGTTTAATACCAACTAAAAAGGGCTTGGATATGAAAAGACGAACAAGGCTACAAATATAAGGCTTGTACCCTTTTAAATGGGGATAGTAGAGTCGGGATCAATTTGCCCGAAAATCCAAGGCTAACAGGAACCCAAAAACCAAGTTCAATCATTTTGGGGAAATGTATATTACCCATAAAATTGACGTCTAATACTATTAAAAACGCTTGGATATGAACAAGGTTAGAAATCTAAGGCGTATACCCATTTCAATGGGGCTAGTCGAGTCAGGATCAATTTGTCGGAAAATTTAAGGCTAACACCCCTCCAACAACCAAGATCAATCATCCTTGTGGAAAAGTCCATTACCCATAAAATTGAAGTGTAATACCAACTAAAAAAGGTTTCGATAGGAAAAGACGAACAAAGCTATAAATATATGGTTTATAACCATTTAAATGGTGCTAGTCGAGTCAGGATCAATTGTTCTGAAAATCCAAGTCTAACACCAACCCAAAAAACCAAGTACAATAATGCTTTGAGGAAAAGTCTATTACCCATAAAATTGAAGTCTAATACCAACTAAAAAGGGCTTGGATATGAAAAGAAGAACAAGGCTAGAAATATAAGGCTTAGACCCATTTAAATGGGGCTAGTCGAGTCGAGATCAATTTGTCCGAAAATCCAAGGCTAACAGGCACCCAAAACCAAGTTCAATCATGTTTGGGGAAATGTATATTACCCATAAAATTGAAGTCTAATAGTATTAAAAACGCTTGGATATGAACAAGGTTAGAAATCTAAGGCGTATACCCATTTCAATGGGGCTAGTCGAGTCAGGATCAATTTGTCCGAAAATCCAAGCCTAACGAGCACCCAAAAACCAAGTTCAATCATGTTTGGGGAAATGGATATTACCCATAAAATTGAAGTCTAATACCTACTAAAAGGTCAATGGGGCAAGTCGAGGTAGGATCAATTTGTCCGAAAATCCAAGGCTAAACCCGCTCCAAAAACCAAGTTCAATCGTGCTTGGGGGAAAAGTCTATTACCCAAAAAATTGGAGTCTACTACCAACTAAAAAGGCCTTGGATAAGAAAGGAAAAAAAAGGCTAGAAATCTAAGCCTTATACCCATTTAAATTGGGTTAGTCCAGTCAGGATCAATTTGTCCGAAAATCCAAGGCTAACACCCACCCAAAAACCAAGTTCAATCATTTTTGGGAAATGTATATTACCCATAAAATTGAATTCTAATATCATTAAATAACGCTTGGATATGAAAAAAGTTACAAATATAAGACTTATACCTATTTAAATAGGGCTAGTCGAGTCCGGATCAATTTGTCCGAAAATCCTAGACTAACACCCACCCAAAAAGCAAGTTCAATCATGCTTGGGGGAAAAGTCTATTACCCAAAAAATTGAAGCCTAGTTTCAACTAAAAAGGGCTTGGTTATGAAAAAAGTTTACAAATATAAGGCTTATACCCATTTAAAAGGAGCTAGTCGAGTCAGGATCAATTTTTCCGAAAATCCAAGGCTAACACCCATTAAAAACCAAGTTCAATAATGTTTGGGGGAAGAGTGTCTTACCCATAAAATTGAAGTCTAATACCTACTAAAAGGGTTGGATATGAAAACACTTCGATATGAACAAGGCTACATATATAAGGCTTGGACCCATTTAAATGGGGCTAGTCGAGGGAGGATCAATTTGTCCGAAAATCCAAGACTAACACCCCCTCCAACAACCAAATTCAATCATGCTTGGGGAAAAGTTTATTACCCATAAATTGACGTCTAATACCAACTAAAAAGGGCTTGGATATGAAAAGACGAACAAGATTAGAAATCTAAGGCTAATACTCATTTAAATTGCGGTAGTCGAGTCAGGATCAATTTGTCCGAAAATCCAAGGCTAACGAGCACCCAAAACCAAGTTCAATCATTTTTGGGGAAATGTATATTACCCATAAAATTGAACTCTAATATCATTAAAAACGCTTGGATATGAACAAGGTTAGAAAAATAAGGCTTATACCCATTTAAATGGGGATAGTTGAGTCGAGATCAATTTGTCCAAAAATCCAAGGCTAATGAGCACCCAAAAACCAAGTTCAATCATTTTTGGGGAAATGTATATTACCCATAAAATTGAATTCTAATATCATTAAAAACGCTTGGATATGAAAAAGGTTAGAAATCTAAGGCTTATACCCATTTAACTGGGCTAGTCGAGTCAGGATCAATTTGTCCGAAAATCCATGGCTAACACGCACCAAAAATCCAAGTTGAATCATGTTTGGGTGAAATATATATTACCCATAAAATTGAAGTCTAATATCATTAAAAACGCTTGGATATGAACAAGGTTAGAAATCTAAGGCTTATTCCCATTTCAATGGGGCAAGTCGAGGTAGGATCAATTTGTCCGAAAATCCAAGACTAAAACCCCTCCAACAACCAAGTTCAATCATGCTTGGGGAAAAACCATTACCCATAAAATTGAAGTCTAATACCAACTAAAAGGGTTTGGATATGAAAAGACGAACAAGGCTAGAAATATAAGGCTTATACCCATTTAAATGGGGGTAGTCGAGTCAGATCAATTTGTCCGAAAATCCAGGCCTAACAGGCACCCAAAAACCAAGTTCAATCATTTTTGGGGGAAATGTATATTACCCATAAAATTGAATTCGAATATCATTAAAAAATGCTAGGATATGAACAAGGTTAGAAATCTATGGCTTATACCCATTTAAATGGTTATAGTTGAGTCGGGATCAATTTGTCCGAAAATCCAAGGCTAACACGCACTCCAAAACCAAGTTCAATCATTTTTGGGAAATGTATATTACCCATACAATCGAAGTCTAATACCATTAAAAACGCTTGGATATGAACAAGGTTAGAAATCTAAGGCCTATACCCATTTCAAAGGGGCTAGTCGAGTCAGGATCAATTTGTCCGAAATTCCAAGGCTAACACCCCCACAAACAACCAAGTTCAAACATTCTTGAGGGAAAATTCAATTACCCATAAATTTGAAGTCTAATACCAACTAAAAGGGCTTGGATATGAAAAGACGAACAAGGCTAGAAATATAAGGCTTATACCCATATAAATTGGGGTCGTCGAGTCAGGATCAATTTGTCCGAATATCCAAGGATAACACGCACCCAAAATCCAAGTTGAATCATGTTTGGGTGAAATATATATTACCCATAAAATTGAAGTCTAATATCGTTAAAAACACTTGGATATGAACAAGGTTAGAAATCTAAGGCTTATACCCATTTAAATGGGGCTAGTCGAGTCAGGATCAATTTGTCCGAAAATCGAAGGCTAACACCCCCTCCAAAAACCAAGTTCAATCATGTTTGGGGGAAAAGTGTATTACCCATAAAATTGAAGTCTAATACCGACTAAAAAATGATTGGATATGAAAAGATGAACAATGCTAGAAATATAAGGCTTATACCCATTTAAATTGGGGTAGTCGAGTCAAGATCAATTTGTAGGAAAATCCAAGGCTAACAGGCACCCAAAAACCAAGTTCCGTCATGTTTGGGGCAAATGTATATTACCCATAAAATTGAAGTCTAATACCATTAAAATACGCTTGGATATGAACAAGGTTAGAAAAATAAGGCTTATACCCATTTAAATGGGGATAGTCGAGTCGAGATCAATTTGTCCGAAAATTAAAGGCTAACGAGCACCCAAAAACCAAGTTCAATCATTTTGGGGAAATGTATATTACCCATAAAATTGAATTCTAATATCATTAAAAACGCTTGGATATGAAAAAGGTTAGAAATCTAAGGCTTATACCAATTTAAATGGGGTTATTCGAGTCAGGATCAATTTATCCGAAAATCCAAGGATAACACCCCCTCCAAAATCCAAGTTGAATCATGTTTGGGTGAAATATATATTACCCATAAAATTGAAGTCTAATATCATTAAAAACGCTTGGATGTGAACAAGGTTCGAAATCTAAGGCTTATTTTCATTTAAATGGGGCTAGTCGAGGCAAGATCAATTTGTCTTAAAATCCAAGGCTAACACCCCCTCCAAAAACCAAGTTCAATCATTCTTGGGGGAAAAGTTTATTACCCGTAAAATTGAAATCTAATACCAACTAAAAAGGGCTTGGATATGAAAAGACGAACAAGGTTAGAAATCTAATGCTTATACCCATTTAAATGGGAATAGTCGAGTCAGGATCAATTTGTCTGAAATCCAAGGCTAACACCCACCTAAAAACCAAGTTCAATGATGATTGCGGGAAAAGTATATTACCCATAAAATTCAAGTCTAATACCAACGAAAAAGGGCTTGGATATGAACAGGGTTAGCAATCTAAGGCTTATACCCATTTAAATAGGGCTAGTCGAGCCAAGATCAATTTGTCCGAAAATCCAAGGCTAACACGCACCGAAAAACCAAGTTCAATCATGTTTGGGGGAAATTTATATTACCCATAAAATTGAAGTCTAAGACCATTAAAAAACGCTTGGATATGAACAAGGTTAGAAATCTAAGGCTTATACCCATTTCAATGGAGCTAGTCGAGTCAGGATCAATTTGTCCGAAAATCCAAGGATAACACGCACCCAAAAACCAAGTTCAATCATGTTTGGGGGAAATATATATTACCCATAAAATTGAAGTCTAATATCGTTAAAAAACACTTGGATATGAACAAGGTTAGAAATCTAAGGCTTATACCCATTTAAATGGGGCTAGTCGAGTCAGGATCAATTTGTCTGAAAATCCAAGGCTAGCAAGTTGAATCATGCTCGGGGTAAAAGTCTATTACCCATAAAATTGAAATCTTATACTACCTAAAAGAGTTTGGACATGAAAAGACCAACAACATCAGAAATGTAAGGCTAATATCCATTTAAATGGGGCTAGTCGAGTCATGATCAATTTGTCCGAAAATCCAAAGCTAACACCCAAAACCAAGTTCAGTCATGTTTGGGGAAATGTATATTACCCATAAAATTGAAGTCTAATACCATTAAAAACGCTTGGATATGAACAAGGTTAGAAATCTAAGGCCTATACCCATTTCAATGGGGCTAGTCGAGTCAGGATCAATTTGTCCGAAAATGAAGGCTAACACCCACAAAAAACCAAGCTCAATCATGCTTGGGATAAAAGTCTATTACCCATAAAATTGAAGTCTAATACACACTAAAAAGGGCTTGGATATGAAAAGACGAACAAGGTTAGAAATATAAGGCTTATACACATTTAAATGGGGCTAGTCGTGTCAGGACCAATTTGTCCGAAAATCCAAGGCTAACACCCACCCAAAAACCAAGTTCACACATTTTTGGGAAATGTATATTACCCATAAAATTGAATTCTAATATCATTAAAAACGCTTGGATATGAACAAGGTTAGAAAAATAAGGCTTATACCCATTTAAATGGGGATAGTCGAGTCAGATCAATTTGTCCGAAAATTCAAGGCTAACAGGCACCCAAAACCAAGTTCAATCATTTTGGGGAAATGTATATTACCCATAAAATTGAATTCTAATATCATTAAAAACGCTTGGATATGAAGAAGGTTAGAAATATAAGGCTTATACCCATTTAAATCGCGCTAGTCGAGTCAGGATTAATTTGACCGAAAATCCAAGGCTAACAACCCCTCCAAAAACCAAGTTCAATCATCTTTGGGGGAAAAGTCTATTACCCATAAAATTTAATTCTAATACCAACTAAAAAGGGCTTGGATATGAACAAGGTTAGAATTCTAAGGCTAATATTCATTTAGATGGGGTCGTCGAGTCAGGATCAATTTGTCCGAAAATCAAAAGCTAACACCCCTCTAAAAACCAAGTTCAATCATGCTTCGGGGAAAATTGTATTTCCCAAAAAATTGAAGTCTAATACCAACTAAAAAGGGCTTGGATATGAAAAGACGAACAAGGCTAGAAATATAAGGTTTATACCCATTTCAATGGGGATAGTCGAGTCAGGATCAATTTGTCCGAAAATCCAAGGCTAACAGGCACCGAAAAACCAAGTTCACTCATGTTTGGGGGAAATGTATATTACCCATAAAATTGAAGTCTAATACCATTAAAAAACGCTTGGATATGAAAAAGGTTAGAAATCTAAGGCTTATACCCATTTCAATGGGGCTAGTCGAGTCGAGATCAATTTGTCCGAAAATTCAAGGCTAACGAGCACCCAAAACCAAGTTCAATCATTTTGGGGAAATGTATATTACCCATAAAATTGAAGTCTAATACCATTAAAAAACGCTTGGATATGAAAAAGGTTAGAAATCTAAGGCTTATACCCATTTCAATGGGGCTAGTCGAGTCAGCACCAATTTGTCCGAAAATCCAAGGCTAACACGCACCCAAAAACCAAGTTAAATCATGTTTGGGGGAAATATATATTACCCATAAAATTGAAGTCTAATATCAATAAAAAATGCTTGGATATGAACAAGGTTAGAAATCTAAGGCTTATACCCATTTCAATGTGGCTAGTCGAGGTAGGATCAATTTGTCCGAAAATCCAAGGCTAACACCCCCTCCAAAACCAAGTTCAATCATGCTTGGGGGAAAAGACTATTACCCATTAAAATGAAGTCTAGTACCAACTAAAAAGGGATTGGATATGAAAAGACGAACAAGGTTAGAAATATAAAGCTTATACCCATTTAAATGGGGCTAGTCGAGTCAGGATCAATTTGTCCGAAAATCAAGGGCTACCATGTACCCAAAAACCAAGTTCAATCATTTTGGGGGGAAATGTATATTACCCATAAAATTGAATTCTAATATCATTAAAAAATGCTTGGATATGAACAAGGTTAGAAATCTAAGGCTTATACCCATTTCAACGGTTATAGTTGAGTCAGGATCAATTTGTCCGAAAATCCAAGGCTAACACGCACTCCAAAACCAAGTTCAATCATTTTGGGGAAATGTATATTACCCATACAATCGAAGTCTAATACCATTAAAAACGCTTGGATATGAACAAGGTTAGAAATCTAAGGCCTATACCCATTTCAATGGGGCAAGTCGAGGTAGGATCAATTTGTCCGAAAATCCAAGACTAAAACCCCTCCAACAACCAAGTTCAATCATGCTTGGGGAAAAGACCATTACCCATAAAATTGAAGTCTAATACCAACTAAAAGGGTTTGGATATGAAAAGAAGAACAAGGCTACAAATATAAGGCTTATAACCATTTAAATTGGGCTAGTTGAGTCAGGATCAATTTGTCCGAAAATCCAAGGCTAACAGGCACCCAAAAACCAAGTTCCGTCTTGTTTGGGGCAAATGTATATTACCCATAAAATTGAAGTCTAATACCATTAAAAAACGCTTGGATATGAACAAGGTTAGAAATCTAAGGCTTATACCCATTTAAATGGGGCTAGTCGAGTCAAGATCAATTTGTCCGAAAATCCAAGGCTAACACTCACCCCAAAACCAAGTTCAACCATGCTTGGGGAAAAGTCCATTACCCATAAAATTGAAGTCTAATACCAACTAAAAGGGCTTGGATATAAAAAGACGAACAAGGCTAGAAATCTAAGGCTTATACCCATTTCAATGGGGCTAGTCGAGTCAGCACCAATTTGTCCGAAAATCCAAGGCTAACACGCACCCAAAAACCAAGTTAAATCATGTTTGGGGGAAATATATATTACCCATAAAATTGAAGTCTAATATCAATAAAAAATGCTTGGATATGAACAAGGTTAGAAATCTAAGGCTTATACCCATTTCAATGGGGCAAGTCGAGGTAGGATCAATTTGTCCGAAAATCCAAGACTAACACCCCTCCAACAACCAAGTTGAATCATGCTTGGGGAAAAGATCATTACCCATAAAATTGAAGTCTAATACCAACTAAAAGGGCTTGGATATGAAAAGACGAACAAAGCTAGAAATATAAGGTTTATACCCATTTAAATGGGCCTAGTCGAGTCAGGATCAATTTGTTCGAAAATCCAAGGCTAACACCCCGTCCAAAAACCAAGTTCAATCAAGCTAGGGGGAAAAGTCTATTACCCATAAAATTGAAGTATAATACCAACTAATAAAGGCTTGGATATAAACAAGGTCAGACTTATAAGGCTTATACTCATTTAAATGGGGTAGTCGAGTCAGCATCAATTTGTCCGAAAATCCAAGGCTAACACCCACCCAAAAACCAAATTCAATCGTGCTTGGGGGAAAAGTCTATTACCCATAAAATTGAAGTATAATACCAACTAAAAAAAGCTTAAAAATGAACAAGGTTAGAAATCTAAGGCTTATACCCATTTAAAAGGGGTTGGTCGAGTCAGGATCAATTTGTCCGAAAATCCAAGGCTAACACCCACCCAAAAACCAAGTTCAATCATGCTAGGGGGAAAAGTCTATTACCTATAAAATTGAAGTCTAATACCAACTAAAAAAGGCTTGAATATGAAAAGACGAACATGGCTATAAATATAAGGCTTATACCCATTTAAAAGGGGCTAGTCGAGTCAGGATCAATTTGTCCGAAAATCCAAGGCTAACACGCACCCAAAAACCAAGTTCAATCATGTTTGGGGGAAATGTATATTACCCATAAAATTGAAGTCTAATACCAACTAAAAAGGGATGGATATGAAAAGACGAACAAGGTTACAAATATAAGGCTTAGACCCATTTAAATGGGGCTAGTCGAGGCTGGATCAATTTGTCCGAAAATCCACGGCTAACACGCACCCAAAAACCAAGTTCAATCATGTTTGGGGGAAATATATATTACCCATAAAATTGAAGTCTAATATCGTTAAAAAACACTTGGATATGAACAAGGTTAGAAATCTATGGCTTATTCCCATTTCAATGGGGCAAGTCGAGGCAGGATCAATTTGTCCGAAAATCCAAGACTAAAACCCCTCCAACAACCAAGTTCAATCATGCTTGGGGAAAAGACCATTACCCATAAAATTGAAGTCTAATACCTACTAAAAGGGCTTGGATATGAAAAGACGAACAAGGCTAGAAATATAAGGCTTATACCCATTTAAATTGGGCTAGTCGAGTCAGGATCAATTTGTCCGAAAATCCAAGTCTAACAGGCACCCAAAAAGCAAGTTCAATCATTTTTGGGGGAAATGTATATTACCCATAAAATTGAATTCTAATATCATTAAAAAACGCTTGGATATGAACAAGGTTAGAAATCTAAGGCTTATACACATTTAAATGGGGATAGTTGAGTCGGGATCAATTTGTCCGAAAATTCAAGGCTAACACGCACCCAAAAACCAAGTTAAATCATGTTTGGGGGAAATATATATTACCCATAAAATTGAAGTCTAATATCAATAAAACATGCTTGGATATGAACAAGGTTAGAAATCTAAGGCTTATACCCATTTCAATGTGGCTAGTCGAGGTAGGATCAATTTGACCGAAAATCCAAGACTAACACCCCTCCAACAACCAAGTTCAATCATGCTTGGGGAAAAGATCATTACCCATAAAATTGAAGTCTAATACCAGCTGAAAAGGGCTTGGATATGAAAAGAAGAACAAGGCTACAAATATAAGGCTTATAACCATTTAAATTGGGCTAGTCGAGTCAGGATCAATTTGTCCGAAAATCCAAGGCTAACAGGCACCCAAAAACCAAGTTCAATCATTTTGGGGGTCAATGTATATTACCCATAAAATTGAATTCTAATATCATTAAAAAAACGATTGGATATGAACAAGGTTAGAAATCTAAGGCTTATACTCATTTAAATGGTTATAGTTGAGTCGGGATCAATTTGTCCGAAAATCCAAGGCTAACACGCACCCAAAAACCAAGTTCAATCATGTTTGGGGGAAATGTATATTACCCATAAAATTGAAGTCTAATACCATTAAAAAACGCTTGGATATGAACAAGGTTAGAAATCTAAGGCTTATACCCATTTCAATGGGGCTAGTCGAGTCAGGATCAATTTGTCCGAAATTCCAAGGCTAACACCCCCTCCAACAACCAAGTTCAATCATGCTTGGGGGAAAAGTCCATTACCCATAAAATTGAAGTCTAATACCAACTAAAAAAGGCTTGAATATGAAAAGACGAACATGGCTATAAATATAAGGCTTATACCCATTTAAAAGGGGCTAGTCGAGTCAGGATCAATTTGTCCGAAAATCCAAGGCTAACACACCCTCCAAAAACCAAGTTCAATCATGCTTGGTGGAAAAGTTTATTACCCATAAAATTGAAGTCGAATACCTACTAAAAGGGTTGGATATAAAAAGACGAACAATGCTACAAATATAAGGCTTAGACCCATTTAAATGGGGCTAGTCGAGGCAGGATCAATTTGTCCAAAAACCCAAGGCTAACACCCCCTCCAAAAACCAAGTTCAATCATGTTTGGGGGAAATATATATTACCCATAAAATTGAAGTCTAATATCGTTAAAAAACACTTGGATATGAACAAGGTTAGAAATCTAAGGCTTATACCCATTTCAATGGGGCTAGTCGAGCCAGGATCAATTTGTCCGAAAATCCAAGGCTAACACCCCTCAAACAAACCAAGTTCAATCATGCTTGGGAAAAAGTCCATTACCCATAAAATTGAAGTCTAATACCAACTAAAAGGGCTTGGATATGAAAAGACGAACAAGGCTAGAAATATAAGGCTTATACCCATTTAAATTGGGGTAGTCGAGTCACGATCAATTCGTCCGAAAATCCAAGGCTAACGAGCACCCAAAAACCATGTTCAATCATATTTGGGGAAATGTATATTACCCATAAAATTGAATTATAATACCTTTAAAAATGCTTGGATATGAACAAGGTTAGAAATCTAAGGCTTATACCCATTTCAATGGGGCTAGTCGAGTCACGATCAATTTGTCCGAAAATCCAAGGCTAACACGCACTCCAAAATCCAAGTTGAATCATGTTTGGGTGAAATATATATTACCCATAAAATTGAAGTCTAATATCATTAAAAACGCTTGGAAATGAATAAGGTTAGAAATCTAAGGCTTATACCCATTTCAATGGGGCTAGTCGAGTCAGGATCAATTTGTCCGAAAATTCAACGCTAACACCCCCTCAAAAAACAAAGTTCAATCAAGGTTGGTGGAAAAGTCTATTACACATAAAATTGAAGTCTAATACCAACTAAAAAGGGCTTGAATATGAACAAGGTTAGAAATATATGTATTATACCCATTTAAATCAGGTCAGTCGAGTCAGGATCAATTTGTCCGAAAATCCAACGCTAACGAGCACCCAAAACCATGTTCAATCATTTTTGGGAAATGTATATTACCCATAAAATTGAATTCTAATATCATTAAAAACGCTTGGATATGAACAAGGTTAGAAAAATAAGGCTTATACCCATTTAAATGGTTATAGTTGAGTCGGGATCAATTTGTCCGAAAATCCAAGGCTAACACGCACTCCAAAACCAAGTTCAATCATTTTTGGGAAATGTATATTACCCATACAATTGAAGTTTAATACCATTAAAAACGCTTGGATATGAACAAGGTTAGAAATCTAAGGCTTATACCCATTTCAAAGGAGCTAGTCGAGTCAGGATCAATTTGTCCGAAATTCCAAGGCTAACACCCCCTCCAACAACCAAGTTCAATCATGCTTGGGGGAAAAGTCCATTACCCATAAAATTGAAGTCTAATACCAACTAAAAAAGGCTTGAATATGAAAAGACGAACATGGCTAGATAATATAAGGCTTATAACCGTTTAAATAGGGATAGTCGAGTCAGGATCAATTTTTCCGCAAATCCAAAGCTAACACCCCTCCAAAACCAAGTTCAATCACGCTTGGTGGAAAAGTTTATTACCCATAAAATTGAAGTCAAATACCAACTAAAAAGGGTTGGATATGAAAACACGAACAAGGCTACAAATATAAGGCTTAGACCCATTTAAATGTGGCTAGTCGAGGCAGGATCAATTTGTCCGAAAATCCAAGGCTAACACGCACCCAAAAATCAAGTTGAATCATGTTTGGGGAAATATATATTACCCATAAAATTGAAGTCTAATATCGTTAAAAACACTTGGATATGAACAAGGTTAGAAATCTAAGGCTGATTCCCATTTCAATGGGGCTAGTCGAGGTAGGATCAATTTGTCCGAAAATCAAAGACTAACACCCCTCAAACAAACCAAGTTCAATCATGCTTGGGGGAAAAGTCTATTACCCATAAAATTGAAGTCTAATACCAACTAAAAAGGGTATGGATATGAAAAGACGAACAAGGCTAGAAATATAAGGCTTATAACCATTTAATTTGTGCTAGTCGAGTCACGATCAATTTGTCCGAAAATCCAAGGCTAACCACCCAAAAAACAAGTTCAATCATATTTGGGGAAATGTATATTACCCATAAAATTGAATTCTAATATCATTAAAAAACGCTTGGATATGAACAAGGTTAGAAATCTAAGGCTTATACCCATTTCAACGGGGATAGTCGAGTCAGGATCAATTTGTCCGAAAATCCAAGGCTAACAGGCACCCAAAATCCAAGTTGAATCATGTTTGGGTGAAATATATATTACCCATAAAATTGAAGTCTAATATCATTAAAAACGCTTGGATATGAAAAAGTTTAGAAATCTAAGGCTTATACCCATATCAATGGGGCTAGTCGAGTCAGGATCAATTTGTCCGAAATTACAAGGCTAACACCCCTTCCAAAAACCAAGTTCAATCATGCTTGGGGGAAAAGTCCATTACCCATAAATTGAAGTCTAATACCAACTAAAAAGGGCTTTTATATGAAAAGACGAACAAGGCTAGAAATATAAGGGTTATACCCATTTAAATGGGGGTAGTCGAGTCAGGATCAATTTGTCCGAAAATCCAAGGCTAACAGGCACCCAAAACCATGTTCAATCATTTTTGGGAAATGTATATTACCCATAAAATTGAATTCTAATATCATTAAAAACGCTTGGATATGAACAAGGTTAGAAAAATAAGGCTTATACCCATTTAAATGGTTATAGTTGAGTCAGGATCAATTTGTCCGAAAATCCAAGGCTAACACGCACCCAAAACCAAGTTCAATCATTTTGGGGAAATGTATATTACCCATACAATTGAAGTCTAATACCATTAAAAACGCTTGGATATGAACAAGGTTAGAAATCTAAGGCTTATACCCATTTCAAAGGGGCTAGTCGAGTCAGGATCAATTTGTCCGAAATTCCAAGGCTCACACCCCCTCCAACAACCAAGTTCAATCATACTTGGGGGAAAAGTCCATTACCCATAAAATTGAAGTATAATACCAACTAAAATAGGCTTGAATATGAAAACACGAACAAGGCTAGAAATATAAGGCTTA
The DNA here is from genome assembly GCA_032356905.1 of Salix exigua. Lineage (NCBI taxonomy): Eukaryota > Viridiplantae > Streptophyta > Magnoliopsida > Malpighiales > Salicaceae > Salix > Salix exigua. Next base: position 11,727,387 of record CM063606.1, read on the forward strand.
TACCCATTTAAATTGGGGTAGTCGAGTCACGATCAATTTGTCCGAAAATCCAAGGCTAACAGGCACCCAAAACCAAGTTCAACCATATTTGGGGAAATGTATATTACCCATAAAAATGAATTCTAATATCATTAAAAACGCTTGGATATGAACAAGGTTAGAAATCTAAGGCTTATACCCATTTCAACGGGGCTAGTCGAGTCAGGATCAATTTGTCCGAAAATCCAAGGCTCACAGGCACCCAAAAACCAAGTTCAATCATGTTTGGGGGAAATGTATATTACCCATAAAATTGAAGTCTAATATCATTAAAAACGCTTGGATATGAAAAAGTTTAGAAATCTAAGGCTTATACCCATTTCAATGGAGCTAGTCGAGTCGGGATTAATTTGTCCGAAATTACAAGGCTAACACCCCTCTAACAACCAAGTTCAATCATGCTTGGGGAAAAGTCCATTACCCATAAAATTGAAGTCTAATACCAACTAAAAGGGCTTGGATATGAAAAGACGAACAAGGCTAGAAATATAAGGCTTATACCCATTTAAATTGGGGTAGTCGAGTCACGATCAATTTGTCCGAAAATCCAAGGCTAACGAGCACCCAAAACCAAGTTCAATCATATTTGGGGAAATGTATATTACCCATAAAATTGAATTCTAATATCATTAAAAAACGCTTGGATTTGAACAAGGTTAGAAATCTAAGGCTTATACCCATTTCAACGGGGATAGTCGAGGCAGGATCAATTTGTCCGAAAATCCAAGGCTAACATGCACCCAAAAACCAAGTTAAATCATTTTGGGGGGAAATGTCTATTACCCATACAATTGAAGTCTAATACCATTAAAAACGCTTGGATATGAAAAAGTTTTAAAATGTAAGGCTTATACCCATTTAAATTGGGCTAGTCGAGTCAGTATCAATTTGTCCGTAAATCCAAGGCTAACACCCCCTCCAACAACCAACTTCAATCATGCTTAGGGAAAAGTCCATTACCCATAAAATTGAAGTCTAATACCTACTAAAAAGGGCTTGGATATGAAAAGACGAACAAAGCTAGAAATATAAGGTTTATACCCATTTAAATGGGCCTAGTCGAGTCAGGATCAATTTGTCCGAAAATCCAAGGCTAACAGGGCACCCAAAAACCATGTTCAATCATTTTGGGGGGAAATGTATATTACCCATAAAATTGAATTCTAATATCATTAAAAAACACTTGGATATGAACAAGGTTAGAAATCTAAGGCTTATACCCATTTGAATGGGGCTAGTCGAGTCAGGATCAATTTGTCCGAAAATCCAAGGCTAACAGGGCACCCAAAAACCATGTTCAATCATTTTGGGGGGAAATGTATATTACCCATAAAATTGAATTCTAATATCATTAAAAAACACTTGGATATGAACAAGGTTAGAAATGTAAGGCTTATACCCAATTCAACGGGGCTAGTCGAGTCAGGATCAATTTGTCCGAAAATCCAAGGCTAACAGGCACCCAAAAACCAAGTTCAATCATGTTTGGGGGAAATGTGTATTACCCATAAAATTGAAGTCTAATACCATTAAAAAACGCTTGGATATGAACAAGGTTAGAAATCTAAGGCTTATATCCATTTCAATGGGGCTAGTCGAGTCAGGATCAATTTGTCCGAAAATCGAAGCCTAACACCCCCTCCAACAACCAAGTTCAATCATGATTGGGGAAAAGTCCATTACCCATAAAATTGAAGTCGAATACCAACTAAAAAGGCTTGAATATGAAAACAAGAACAAGGCTAGAAATATAAGGCTAATACTCATTTAAACGGTCCTAGTCGAGTCAGGATCAATTTTGTCCAAAAATACAAGGCAAACACCACCTCGAAAACCAAGTTCAATCATGCTTGGAGGGAAAGTCTATTACCCATAAAATTGAAGTATAATACCAACTAAAAGGGCTTGGATATGAAAAGACGAACAAGGCTAGAAATATAAGGCTTATACCCATTTCAACGGGGCTAGTCGAGTCGGGATCAATTTGTCCAGAAAATCCAAGGCTAACAGGACCCAAAAGCCAAATTCAATCATTTTGGGAAATGTATATTACCCATAAAATTGAAGTCTAATACCATTAAAAACGCTTGGATATGAACAAGGCTAGAAATATAAGGCTTATACCCATTTAAATGGGGGTTGTCGAGTCAGGATCAATTTGTCCGAATATCCGAGGCTAACACCCACCCAAAAACCAAGTTCAATCATGCTTGGGGGAAAACTCTATTACCCATAAAATTGAAGTCTAATACCAACTAAAAAGCGATTGGATATGAAAACAGCTAGAAATCCAAGGCTTATACCCATTTAAATGGGGTTAGTCGAGCCAAGATCAATTTGTCCGAAAAACCAAGGCAAACACCCACCCAAAAACCAAGTTCAATCATGCTTGGGGGAAAAGTCTATTACCTATAATATTGAAGTCTAATACCAACTAAAATGGGCTTGGATATGAACAGACGAACAAGGCTAGAAATAAAAGGCTTAGACCCATTTAAATGGGACTAGTCGAGGCAGGATCAATTTGTCCAAAAATCCAAGGCTAACACCCCCTCCAAAAACCAAGTTCAATCATGTTTGGGGGAAATATATATTACCCATAAAATTGAAGTCTAATATCGTTAAAAAACACTTGGATATGAACAAGGTTAGCAATTTAAGGCTTATACCCATTTCAATGGGGCTAGTCGAGGTAGGATCAATTTGTCCGAAAATCGAAGGCTAACACCCCTCCAAAAATGAAGTTCAATCATGCTTGGGGGAAAAGTCTATTACCTATAATATTGAAGTCTAATACCAACTAAAATGGGCTTGGATATGAACAGACGAACAAGGCTAGAAATAAAAGGCTTATACGCAATTAAATTGGGGCTCGTCATGTCAGGATCAATTTGTTCGAAAATACAAGGGTAACACCACCTCCAAAAACCTAGTTCAATCATGTTTGGGGGGAAAGTGTATATCCCATAAAATTGAAGTCTAATACGAACTAAAAAGGGCTTGGATATGAAAAAGGTTAGAAATCTAAGGTTTTTATCCACTTAAATGGGGCTAGTAGAGTGAGGATCAATTTGTCCGAAAATGCATGGCTAACACCCCCTCCAAAAAGCAAGTTGAATCATGTTTGGGTGAAATATATATTACCCATAAAATTGAAGTCTAATATCATTAAAAACGCTTGGATATGAAAAAGTTTAGAACTCTAAGGCTTATACCCATTTCAACGGGGCTTGTCGAGTCAGGATCAATTTGCCCGAAATTCCAAGGCTAACACCCCCTCCAACAACCAAGTTCAATCATGCTTGGGGGAAAAGTCCATTACCCATAAAATTGAAGTCTAATACCAACTAAAAAAGGCTTGAATATGAAAACAAGAACAAGGCTACAAATATAAGGCTTATACCCATTTAAAAGGGCCTAGTCGAGTCGGGATCAATTTTTCCAAAAATCCAAGGCTAACACCCCTCCAAAAACCAAGTTCAATCACGCTTGGTGGAAAAGTTTATTACCCATAAAATTGAAGTCGAATACCAACTAAAAGGGCTTGGATATGAAAATACGAACAAGGTTAGAAATCTAAGGCTTATACCCATTTCAACGGGGATAGTCGAGTCAGGATCAATTTGTCCAAAAATCCAAGGCTAACAGGACCCAAAAGCCAAATTCAATCATTTTGGGGAAATGTATATTACCCATAAAATTGAAGTCTAATACCATTAAAAATGCTTGGATATGAACAAGGTTAGAAATCTAAGGGTTATACCCATTTAAATGGGGCTAATCGAGTCAGGATCAATTTGTCGGAAATTCCAAGGCTAACACCCCTCCAACAACCAAGTTCAATCATGCTTGTGGAAAAGTCCATTACCCATAAAATTGAAGTCTAATACCTACTAAAAGGGCTTGGATATGAAAAGACGAACAAGGCTAGATATATAAGGCTTATACCCATTTAAATGGGGCTAGTCGAGGCAAGATCAATTTGTCCGAAAATCCAAGGCTAACACCCCTGCAACAACCAAGTTCAATCATGCTTTGGGAAAAGTCTATTACCATAAAATTGAAATCTAATACCAACTAAAAGGGCTTGGATGTGAAAAGAAGAACAAGGCTAGAAATATAAGGCTTATACCCATTTAAATTGGGGTAGTTGAGTCGAGAACAATTTGTACTGAAAATCCAAGGCTAACAGGCACCCAAAAACCAAGTTCGATCATGTTTGGGGAAATGTATATTACCCATAAAATTGTAGTCTAATACCTACTAAAAGGGCTTGGATATGAAAAGACGAACAAAGCTAGATATATAAGGCTTATACCCATTTAAATAGGGCTAGTCGAGTCGGGATCAATTTGTCCGAAAATCCAAGGCTAACACCCCTCCAACAACCAAGTTCAATCATGCATGTGGAAAAGTCTATTACCCATAAAATTGACGTCTAATACCAGCTAGAAAGGGCTTGGATATGAGAAGACGAACAACAATGGAAATATAAGGCTTCTACCCATTTAAATAGGGCTAGTCGAGTAAGGATCAATTTGTCCGAAAATCCAAGGCTAACACCCCCTCCAAAAACCAAGTTCAATCATGCTTGGGGTAATAGTCTATTACCCATAAAATTGAAGTCTAGTACCAACTAAAAAGGGCTTGGATATGAAAAGATGAACAAGGCTACAAGTATAAGGCTTAGACACATTTAAATGGGGCTAGTCGAGGCACGATCAATTTGTCCGAAAATCCAAGGCTAACACCCCCTCCAAAAACCAAGTTCAATCATGCTTGGGGTAATAGTCTATTACCCATAAAATTGAAGTCTAGTACCAACTAAAAAGGGCTTGGATGCAAACAAGGTTAGAAATATGAGGCTTATACCCGTTTAAAAGGGGATAGTAGAGTCGGGATCAATTTGTCTCGAAAATCCAAGGCTAACGAGAACCCAAAAACCAAGTTCAATCATTTTTGGGAAATGTATATTACCCATAAAATTGAAGTCTAATACCATTAAAAACGCTTGGATATGAACAAAGTTAGAAATCTAAGGGTTATACCCATTTAAATGGGGCTAGTCGAATCAGGTTTAATTTGTCCGAAAATTTAAGGCTAACACCCCTCCAACAACCAAGTTCAATCATGCTTGTGGAAAAGTCCATTACCAATAAAATTGAAGCCTAATACCAACTAAAAGGGCTTGGATATGAAAAGACGAACAAGGCTAGAAATATAAGGCTTATACCCATTTAAATAGGGCTAGTCGAGTCAAGAATAATTTGTCCAAAAATCCAAGGCTAACGCCCCTTTAAAAAACCAAGTTAATCATGCTTGGGGGAAAATTCTATTACCCATAAAATTGAAGTCTAATACCAACTAAAAAGGGCTTGGATATGACCAAGGTTGGAAATCGAAGGCTTATACCCATTTAAATGGTGCTAGTCGAGTGAGGATCAATTTGTCCGAAAGTCCAAGGCTAACACCCCCTTCAAAAACCAAGTTCAATCATGTTTGCGGGAAAAGTCTATTACCCATAAAATTGAAGTCTAATACCAACTAAAAATGGCTTGGATATGAAAAGACGAACAAGGCAAGAAATATAAGGCTTATACCCATTTAAATAGGGCTAGTCGAGTCGGGAATAATTTGTTCGAAAATCCAAGGCTAACACCCCTCCAACAACCAAGTTCAATCATTCTTGTGGAAAAGTCCATTACCCATAAAATAGAAGTCTAATTCCAACTAAAAGGGCTTGGATATGAAAGGACGAACACGGCTACAAATATAAGGCTTAGACCCATTTAAATGGGGCTAGTCGAGGCAAGATCAATTTGTACTGAAAATCTAAGGCTAACACCCCTCCAAAAACCAAGTTCAATCACGCTTGGTGGAAAAGTTTATTACCCATAAAATTGAAGTCAAATACCAACTAAAAGGGTTGGATATGAAAACACGAACAAGGCTACAAATATAAGGCTTAGACCCATTTAAATGTGGCTAGTCGAGGCAGGATCAATTTGTCCGAAAATCCAAAGCTAACACGCACCCAAAAATCAAGTTGAATCATGTTTGGGAAATATATATTACCCATAAAATTGAAGTCTAATATCGTTAAAAACACTTAGATATGAACAAGGTTAGAAATCTAAGGCTTATTCCCATTTCAATGGGGCTAGTCGAGGTAGGATCAATTTGTCCGAAAATCAAAGACTAACACCCCTCAAACAAACCAAGTTCAATCATGCTTGGGGAAAAGTCCATTACCCATAAAATTGAAGTCTAATACCAACTAAAAAGGGCTTGGATATGAAAAGAGCGAACAAGGCTAGAAATATAAGGCTTATACCCATTTAAATTGGGGTAGTCGAGTCACGATCAATTTGTCCGAAAATCCAAGGCTAACAGGCAACCAAAACCAAGTTCAATCATATTTGGGAAATGTATATTACCCATAAAATTGAATTCTAATATCATTAAAAACGCTTGGATATGAACAAGGTTAGAAATCTAAGGCTTATACCCATTTCAACGGGGCTAGTCGAGTCAGGATCAATTTGTCCGAAAATCCAAGGTTAACACGCACCCAAAATCCAAGTTGAATCATGTTTGGGTGAAATATATATTACCCATAAAATTGAAGTCTAATATCATTAAAAACGCTTGGATATGAAAAAGTTTAGAAATCTAAGGCTTATACCCATTTCAATGGGGCTAGTCGAGTCGAGGATCAATTTGTCCAAATTACAAGGCTAACACCCCTCCAACAACCAAGTTCAATCATGCTTGGGGAAAAGTCCATTACCCATAAAATTGAAGTCTAATACCAACTAAAAAAGGCTTGAATATGAAAACAAGAACAAGGCTAGAAATATAAGGCTTATACCCATTTAAAAGGGCCTAGTCGAGTCAGGATCAATTTTTCCAAAAATCCAAGGCTAACACCCCTCCAAAAACCAAGTTCAATCACGCTTGGTGGAAAAGTTTATTACCCATAAAATTGAAGTCGAATACCAACTAAAAGGGCTTGGATATGAAAAGACGAACAAGGCTAGAAATATAAGGCTTATACCCATTTCAACGGGGCTAGTCGAGTCGGGATCAATTTGTCCAGAAAATCCAAGGCTAACAGGACCCAAAAGCCAAATTCAATCATTTTGGGGAAATGTATATTACCCATAAAATTGAAGTCTAATACCATTAAAAACGCTTGGATATGAAAAAGGTTAGAAATCTAAGGCTTATACCCATTTTAACGGGGCTAGTCGAGTCAGGATCAATTTGTCCGAAAATCCAAGCCTAACACGCACTAAAAATCCAAGTTGAATCATGTTTGGGTGAAATATATATTACCCATAAAATTGAAGTCTAATATCATTAAAAACGCTTGGATATGAACAAGGTTAGAAATCTAAGGCTTATTCCCATTTCAATGGGGCAAGTCGAGGTAGGATCAATTTGTCCGAAAATTCAAGGCTAACGAGCACCCAAAAACCAAGTTCAATCATTTTTGGGAAATGTATATTATCCATAAAATTGAATTCTAATATCATTAAAAACGCTTGGATATGAAAAAGGTTAGAAATCTAAGGCTTATACTCATTTCAACGGGGCTAGTTGAGTCAGGATCAATTTGTCCGAAAATCCAAGGCTAACACGCACCAAAAATCCAAGTTGAATCATGTTTGGGTGAAATATATATTACCTATAGAATTGAAGTCTAATACCATTAAAAAACGCTTGGATATGAACAATGTTAGAAATCTAAGGCTTATACCCATTTCAATGGGGTTAGTCGAGGCAGGATCAATTTGTCTTAAAATCCAAGGCTAACACCCCCTCCAACAACCAAGTTCAATCATGCTTGGGGGAAAACTCCATTACCCATAAAATTGAACTCTAATACCAACTAAAAAGGGCTTGGATATGAAAAGACGAACAAGGCTAGAAGTATAAGGCTTATACCCATTTAAATGGGGCTAATCGAGTCAGGATCAATTTATCCGAAAATCCAAGGCTAACAGCACCCAAAACCAAGTTCAATCATTTTTGGAGGAAATGTATATTACCCATAAAATTGAATTCTAATAGCATTAAAAATGCTTGGATATGAACAAGGCTAGAAATATAAGGCTTATACCCATTTAAATGGGGTTAGTCGAGTCAGGATCAATTTATCCGAAAATCCAAGGCTAACAGGCACCCAAAACCAAGTTCAATCATTTTTAGGGAAATGTATATTACCCATAAAATTGAATTCTAATATCATTAAAAACGCTTGGATATGAAAAAGGTTAGAAATCTAAGGTTTATACCCATTTTAACTGGGCTAGTCGAGTCAGGATCAATTTGTCCGAAAATCCAAGGCTAATACCCCTCCAACAACCAAATTCAATCATGCTTAGGGAAAAGTTCATTACCCATAAAATTGAAGTCTAATACCTACTAAAAGAGCTTGGATATGAAAAGACGAACAAGGCTAGAAATATAAGGCTTATACCCATGTAAATGGGGCTAGTCGAGTAAGGATCAATTTGTCCGAAAATCCAAGGCTAACAGCACCCAAAACCAAGTTCAATCATTTTTGGAGGAAATGTATATTACCCATAAAATTGAAGTCTAATATCGTTAAAAAACACTTGGATATGAACAAGGTTAGAAATCTAAGGCTTATTCCCATTTCAATGGGGCAAGTCGAGGTAGGATCAATTTGTCCGAAAATCCAAGGCTAGCGAGCACCCAAAACCAAGTTCAATCATTTTTAGGGGAAATGTATATTACCCATAAAATTGAATTCTAATATCATTAAAAAACGCTTGGATATGAACAAGGTTATAAATCTAAGGCTTATACCCATTTCAATGGGGCTAGTGGAGTCAGGATCAATTTGTCCGAAAATCCAAGGCTAACACTCACCAAAAAACCAAGTTCAATAATGTTTGGGGGAAATGTATATTACCCATAACATTGAAGTCTAATACCATTAAAAAACGCTTGGATATGAACAAGGTTAGAAATCTAAGGCTTATACCCATTTAAATGGGGCTCGTCGAGATAGGATCAATTTGTCCGAAAATCCAAGGGTAACACCCCCTCCAAAAACCAAGTTCAATCATGCTTGGGGGAAATACCATTACCCATAAAATTGAAGTCTAATACCAACTAAAAGGGGCTTGGATATGAAAAGACGAACAAGGATACAAATATAAGGCTTGTACCCATTTAAATGGGGCTAGTCGAGTCATGATCAATTTGTTCGAAAATCCAAGGCTAACACCCACCCAAAAACAAAGTTCTATCATTTTTGGGAAATGTATATTACCCATAAAATTGAATTCTAATACCATTAAAAACGCTTGGATATGAACAAGGTTATAAATCTAAGGCTTATACCCATTTCAATGGGGCTAGTCGAGTCAAGATCAATTTGTCCGAAATTCCAAGGCTAACACCCTCCAACAACCAAATTCAATCATGCTTAGGGAAAAGTTCATTACCCATAAAATTGAAGTCTAATACCTACTAAAAGGGCTAGGGTATGAAAAGACGAACAAGGCTAGAAATATAAGGCTTATACCCATTTAAATGGGGCTAGTCGAGTCGAGATCAATTTGTCCGAAAATCCAAGGCTAATGAGCACCCAAAACCAAGTTCAATCATTTTTGGGAAATGTATATTACCCATAAAATTGAATTCTAATATCATAAAAACGCTTGGATATGAACAAGGTTAGAAATCTAAGGCTTATACCCATTTAAATGGGGCTAGTCGAGTCGGGATCAATTTGTCGGAAATCCAAGGCTAACACCACCACCAACAACCAAGTTCAATCATGCTTGGGGAAAAGTCCGTTACCTATAAAATTGAAGTCTAATACCTACTAAAAAGGGTTTTGATATGAAAAGACGAACAAGGTTAGAAATCTAAGGCTTATACCCATTTAAAGGGGGCTAGTCGAGTGAGGATAAATTTGTCAGAAAATCGAAGGCTAACCCCCCTCAAAAAACCAAGTTCAACCATGCTTGGGGGAAAAGTCTATTACCCATAAAATTGAAGTCTAATACCAACTAAAAAGGGCTTGGATATGAAAAGATGAACAAGGCTATAAATCAAAGGCTTATACCCATTTAAATGGGGCTAGTCGAGTCAGGATCAATTTGTCCGAAAATCCAAGGCTAACACCCTTAGCAAAAACCAAGTTCATTCATGTTTGGGAGGAAAGTCTATTACCCATAAAATTGAAGTCTAATACAAACTAAAAAGGTCTTGGATATGAAGAAGAGTAGAAATTAAAGGCTTATACCTATTTAAATGGGGCTAGTCGAGTCAGGATCAATTTGCCCGAAAATCCAAGGATAACACTCTCTCCAAAAACGAAGCTCAATCTTGCTTGAAGGAAAAGTCTATTACCCATAAAATTGAAGTCTAATACCTACTCAAAAGGGTTTGGATAGGAAAAGAGGAACAAGGCTAGAAATATAAGGCTTATACCGATTTTAATGGGGCTAGTCGACTCAAGCATCAATTTGTCCGAAATCAAAGGCTAACACGCACTCCAAAACCAAGTTCAATCATGTTTAGGGAAATGTATATTACCCATAAAATTAAGTCTAATACCATTAAAAAATGCTTGGATATGAACAAGGTTATAAATCAAAGGCCTATACCCTTTTAAATTGGGCTAGTCGAGTCAAGATCAATTTGTCCGAAAATCCAAGGCTAACACCCACCCAAAAACCAAGTTGAATCATGCTTGGGGAAAAAGTCTATTACCCAAAAAATTGAAGTCTAATACCAACTAAAAAGGGCTTAGAAATGAAAAGACAAACAAGGCTAGAAATATAAGGCTTATACCCATTTAAATGGGGGTTGTCGAGTCAGGATCAATTTGTCCGAAAATCCAAGGCTAACTCTCACCCAAAAACCAAGTTCAATTATGCTTGAGGGAAAAGTCTATTACCCATAAAATTGAAGTCTAATATCAACTAAAAAGGGCTTGGATTTGAACAAGGTTAGAAATATAAGGCTTATACCCATTTAAATGGGGCTAGTTTATTCAGGATCAATTTCTCTGAAAATCCAAGGCTAACACCCACCCAAAAACCAAGTTCAATCATTCTTAGAGAAAAAGTCTATTACCCATAAAATTGAAGTCTAGCACCTACTAAAAAGGGATTGGTTATGAAAAGACGAACAAGGCTAGAAATATAAGGCTAATACTCATTTAACTGGGGCTAGTGGAGTCAGGATTAATTTGTCTGAAAATCCAAAGCTAACACCCACCCAAAAACCTAGTTCAATCATTTTTGGGAAATGTATATTACCTATAAAATTTAATTCTAAAAGCATTAAAAATGCTTGGATATGAACAAGGTTAGAAATCTAAGGCTTATACCTATTTCAATGGGGCTAGTCGAGGTAGGATCAATTTGTCCGAAAATCCAAGGCTAACACCCCCTCCAACAACCAAATTCAATCATGCTTGGGGAAAAGTCCATTACCCGTAAAATTGAAGTCTAATACCTACTAAAAGAGCTTGGATAGGAAAAGAGGAACAAGGCTAGAAATATAAGGCTTATACCGATTTTAATGGGGCTAGTCAATTCAGCATCAATTTGTCCGAAATCCAAGGCTAACACGCACTCAAAAACCAAGTTCAATCTTTTTGGGAAATGTATATTAACCATAAAATTGAAGTCTAATACCATTAAAAAACTCTTGGATATGAACAAGGTTAGAAATCTAAGGCTTATACCTATTTCAATGGGGCTAGTCGAGGTAGGATCAATTTGTCCAAAAATCCAAGGCTAACACCCCCTCCAACAACCAAATTCAATCATGCTTGGGGAAAAGTCCATTACCCGTAAAATTGAAGTCTAATACCTACTAAAAAGGGCTTGGATATGAAAAGACGAAAAAAGATAGAAGTATAAGGCTTATACCCATTTAAATGGGGCTAGTCGAGTCAGGATCAATTTGTCCGAAAATCCAAGGCGCCAAAAACCAAGTTCAATCATGCTTGGGGGAAAAGTCCATTTCCCATAAAATTGAAGTCTAATACCATTAAAAAACACTTGGATATGAACAAGGATAGAAATATAAGGCTTATACCCATTTAAATGGGGCTAATTGAGTCAGGATCAATTTGTCTGAAAATTCAAGGCTAACATCCCCTCCAAAAAGCAAATTGAATCATGCTCGCGGAAAAGATCTATTACCCATAAAATTGAAGTCTAATACCAAATAAAAAGGGCTTGGATATGAAAATGTTACAAATATAAGGCTTATACCCATTTAAATGGGGCTAGTCGAGTCAGGATCAATTTGTCCGAAAATCCAAGGTTAACAGGCACCCAAAAACCAAGTTCAATCATTTTTGGGGAAATGTATATTACCCATAAAATTGAATTCTAATATCATTAAAAAATGCTTGGATATGAACAAGGTTAGAAATCTAAGGCTTATACCCATTTCAATGGGGCTAATCGAGTCGAGATCAATTTGTCCGAAATTCCAAGGCTAACACCCACTCCAACAACCAAATTCAATCATGCTTAGGGAAAAGTTCATTACCCATAAAATTGAAGTCTAATACCAACTAAAAATGGCTTGGATATGAAAAGACGAACAAGGCAAGAAATATAAGGCTTATACCCATTTAAATGGGGCTAGTCGAGTCAGGATCAATTTGTCCGAAAATCCAAGGCTAACGAGCACCCAAAACCAAGTTCAATCATGTTTGGGGAAAAATATATTACCCAAAAATTGAAGTCTAATATCGTTAAAAACACATGTATATGAACAAGGTCAGAAATGTAAGGCTAATATCCATTTAAATGGGGCTAGTCGAGTCATGATCAATTTGTCCGAAAATCCAAAGCTAACACCCCCTCCAAAAAGCAAGTTCAATCATGCTCCGGGGAAAAGTCTATTACCCATAAAATTGAAGTCTAATACATACTAAAAAGAGCTTGGATATGAAAAGACGAACAAGATTAGAAATACAAGGCTTATACCCATTTAAATGGGGCTAATTGAGTCAGGATCAATTTGTCTGAAAATTCAAGGCTAACATCCCCTCCAAAAAGCAAATTGAATCATGCTCGCGGAAAAGATCTATTACCCATAAAATTGAAGTCGAATACCTACTAAAAAAGGTTGGATATGAAAAGACGAACAAGGCTAGAAATATAAGGCTTATACCCATTTAAATGGGGCTAGTCGAGTCAGGATCAATTTGTCCGAAATTCCAAGGCTAACACCCCCTCCAACAACCAACTTCAATCATGCTTAGGGAAAAGTCCATTACCCATAAAATTGAAGTCTAATACCTACTAAAAAGGGCTTGGATATGAAAAGACGAACAAGGCTAGAAATATAAGGCTTATACCCATTTAAATGGGGCTAGTCAAGTCAGGATCAATTTGTCCGAAAATCCAAGGCTAATGAGCACCCAAAAACCAAGTTCAATCATTTTTGGGAAATGTATATTACCCATAAAATTGAATTCTAATAGCATTAAAAAATGCTTGGATATGAACAAGGTTAGAAATCTAAGGCTTATACCCATTTCCATGGGGCTAGTCGAGGTAGGATCAATTTGTCCAGAAAATCCAAGGCTAACACCCCTCCAACAACCAAGTTGAATCATGCTTGGGAAAAAGTCCATTACCCATAAAATTGAAGTATAATACCTACTAAAAGGGCTTGGATAGGAAAAGAGGAACAAGGCTAGAAATATAAGGCTTATACCCATTTAAATGGGGCTAGTCGAGTCGAGGATCAATTTGTCCGAAAATCCAAGGCTAACAGGCACCCAAAACCAAGTTCAATTATTTTTGGGAAATGTATATTACCCATAAAATTGAATTCTAAAAGCATTAAAAATGCTTGGATAAGAACAAGGTTAGAAATCTAAGGCTTATACCCATTTCAATGGGGCTAGTCGAGTCAGGATCAATTTGTCCGAAATTCCAAGGCTAACACCCCTCCAACAACCAAATTGAATCATGCTTGGGGAAAAGTCCATTACCCATAAAATTGAAGTCTAATACCTACTAAAAGAGCTTGGATATGAAAAGACGAACAAGGCTAGAAATATAAGGCTTATACCCATTTAAATGGGGCTAGTCGAGTCGGGATCAATTTGTCCGAAATTCCAAGGCTAACACCCCTCCAACAACCAAATTAAATCATGCTTGGGAAAAAGTCCATTACCCATAAAATTGAAGTCTAATACCTACTAAAAGAGCTTGGATATGAAAAGACGAACAAGGCTAGAAATATAAGACTTATACCCATTTAAATGGGGCTAGTCGAGTCAGGATCAATTTGTCCGAAAATCCAAGGCTAACAGGCACCCAAAAACCAAGTTCAATTATTTTTGGGGAAATGTATATTACCCATAAAATTGAATTCTAAAAGCATTAAAAATGCTTGGATATGAACAAGGTTAGAAATCTAAGGCTTATACCCATTTCAATGGGGCTAGTCGAGTCGAGGATCAATTTGTCCGAAATTCCAAGGCTAACACCCCTCCAACAACCAAATTGAATCATGCTTGGGGAAAAGTCCATTACCCATAAAATTGAAGTCTAATACCTACTAAAAGAGCTTGGATATGAAAAGACGAACAAGGCTAGAAATATAAGGCTTATACCCATTTAAATGGGGCTAGTCGAGTCAGGATCAATTTGTCCGAAATTCCAAGGCTAACACCCCCTCCAACAACCAACTTCAATCATGCTTAGGGAAAAGTCCATTACCCATAAAATTGAAGTCTAATACCTACTAAAAAGGGCTTGGATATGAAAAGACGAACAAGGCTAGAAATATAAGGCTTATACCCATTTAAATTGGGCTAGTCGAGTCAGAATCAATTTGTCCGAAAATCCAAGGCTAACGAGCACCCAAAACCAAGTTCAATCATGTTTGGGGAAATGTATATTACCCATAAAATTGAATTCTAATAGCATTAAAAAATGCTTGGATATGAACAAGGTTAGAAATCTAAGGCTTATACCCATTTCCATGGGGCTAGTCGAGGTAGGATCAATTTGTCCAGAAAATCCAAGGCTAACACCCCTCCAACAACCAAGTTGAATCATGCTTGGGAAAAAGTCCATTACCCATAAAATTGAAGTATAATACCTACTAAAAGGGCTTGGATAGGAAAAGAGGAACAAGGCTAGAAATATAAGGCTTATACCCATTTAAATGGGGCTAGTCGAGTCAGGATCAATTTGTCCGAAAATCCAAGGCTAACAGGCACCCAAAAACCAAGTTCAATTATTTTTGGGAAATGTATATTACCCATAAAATTGAATTCTAAAAGCATTAAAAAATGCTTGGATATGAGCAAGGTTAGAAATCTAAGGCTTATACCCATTTCAATGGGACTAGTCGGGTCAGGATTAATTTATCCGAAATTCCAAGGCTAACACCCTCCAACAACCAAATTGAATCATGCTTGGGAAAAGTCCATTACCCATAAAATTGAAGTCTAATACCTACTAAAAAGAGGTTGGATATGAAAAGACGAAGAAGGTTAGAAATGTAAGGCTTATACCCATTTAAATTGGGCTAGTAGAGTCAGGATCAATTTGTTCGAAAATGCAAGGCTAACACCGACCCAAAAACCAAGTTCAATCATGCTTGTGGGAAAAGTCTTTTACCCTTAAAATTGAAGTCTAATACCTACTAAAACGACCTTTGATATGAAAAGAATTACAAGCCTAGAAATATAAGGCTTATACCTATTTAAATGGGGCTAGTCGAGTCAGGATTAATTTCTCCGAAAATCCAAGGCTAACACCCCCTCCAAAAACCAAGTTCAATCATTTTTGGGAAATGTATATTACCCATAAAATTGAATTCTAATAGCATTAAAAATGCTTGGATATGAACAAGGTTAGAAATCTAAGGCTTATACCCATTTCAATGGGGCTAGTCGAGTCAAGATCAATTTGTCCGAAATTCCAAGGCTAACACCTACTCCAACAACCAAATTCAATCATGCTTAGGGAAAAGTTCATTACCCATAAAATTGAAGTATAATACCTACTAAAAGGGCTTGTATATGAAAAGACGAACAAGGCTAGAAATATAAGGCTTATACCCATTTAAATGGGGCTAGTCGAGTCAGGATCAATTTGTCCGAAAATCCAAGGCTAACAGGCACACAAAAACCCAGATCAATCATGTTTGGGGAAATATATATTACCTAAAAATTGAATTCTAATAGCATTAAAAATGCTTGGATATGAACAAGGTTAGAAATCTAAGGCTTGTACCCATTTCCATGGGGCTAGTCGAGGTAGGATCAATTTGTCCGAAAATCCAAGGCTAACACCCCTACAACAACCAAGTTGAATCATGCTTGGGAAAAAGTCCATTACCCATAAAATTGAAGTCTAATACCTACTAAAAGAGTTTGGATAGGAAAAGAGGAACAAGGCTAGAAATATAAGGCTTATACCCATTTAAATGGGGCTAGTCGAGTCAGGATCAATTTGTCCGAAATTCCAAGGCTAACACCCCCTCCAACAACCAACTTCAATCATGCTTAGGGAAAAGTCCATTACCCATAAAATTGAAGTCTAATACCTACTAAAAAGGGCTTGGATATGAAAAGACGAACAAGGCTAGAAATATAAGGCTTATACCCATTTAAATGGGGCTAGTCGAGTCAGGATCAATTTGTCCGAAAATCCAAGGCTAACAGGCACCCAAAAACCAAGTTCAATCATTTTTGGGGGAAATGTATATTACCCATAAAATTGAATTCTAATATCATTAAAAAAGCTTGGATATGAACAAGGTTAGAAATCTAAGGCTTCTACCCATTTCCATGGGGCTAGTCGAGGTAGGATCAATTTGTCCGAAAATCCAAGGCTAACACCCCTCCAACAACCAAGTTGAATCATGCTTGGGAAAAGTCCATTACCCATAAAATTGAAGTATAATACCTACTAAAAGGGCTTGGATAGGAAAAGAGGAACAAGGCTAGAAATATAAGGCTTATACCCATTTAAATGGGGCTAGTCGAGTCAGGATCAATTTGTCCAGAAAATCCAAGGCTAACGAGCACCCAAAACCAAGTTCAATCATGTTTGGGGAAATATATATTACCCAAAAATTGAAGTCTAATATCGTTAAAAACACATCTATATGAACAAGGTTAGAAATCTAAGGCTCATACCATTTCAATGGGGCTAGTCGAGTCAGGATCAATTTGTCCGAAATTCCAAGGCTAACACCCCCTCCAACAACCAAATTGAATCATGCTTGGGGAAAAGTCCATTACCCATAAAATTCAAGTCTAATACCTACTAAAAGAGCTTGGATATGAAAAGACGAACAAGGCTAGAAATATAAGACTTATACCCATTTAAATGGGGCTAGTCGAGTCCGGATCAATTTGTCCGAAAATCCAAGGCTAACAACCACCCAAAAACCAAGTTCAATCATTTTTGGGAAATGTATATTACCCATAAAATTGAATTCTAATAGCATTAAAAATGCTTGGATATGAACAAGGTTAGAAATCTAAGGCTTATACCCATTTCAATGGGGCTAGTCGAGTCAGGATCAATTTGTCCGAAATTCAAGGCTAACACCCCTCCAACAACCAAATTGAATCATGCTTGGGGAAAAGTCCATTACCCATAAAATTGAAGTCTAATACCTACTAAAAAGGGCTTGGATATGAAAAGACGAACAAGGCTAGAAATATAAGGCTTATACCCATTTAAATGGGGCTAGTCGAGTCAGGATCAATTTGTCCGAAATTCCAAGGCTAACACCCCCTCCAACAACCAAGTTCAATCATGCTTGGGGGAAAAGTCCATTACCCATAAAATTGAAGTCTAATACCTACTTAAAAGGGCTTGGATATGAAAAGACGAACAAGGCTAGAAGTATAAGGCTTATACCCATTTAAATTGGGCTAGTCGAGTCAGGATCAAGTTGTCCGAAAATCCAAGGCTAACACTCACCCAAAAACCAAGTTCAATCATGTTTGGGGGAAATGAATATTAGCCTTAAAATTGAAGTCTAATACCATTAAAAAATGCTTCGATATGAACAAGGTTAGAAATCTAAGGCTTAACCCATTTCAATGTGGCTAGTCGAGTCATGATCAATTTGTCCGAAAATCAAAGGCTAACACCCCCTCCAACAACCAAGTTCAATCATGCTTGGGGAAAAGTCCATTACCCATAAAATTGAAGTCTAATACCTACTAAAAGGGCTTGGATAGGAAAAGAGGAACAAGGCTAGAAATATAAGGCTTATACCCATTTAAATGGGGCTAGTCGAGTCAGGATCAATTTGTCCGAAAATCCAAGGCTAACGAGCACCCAAAACCAAGTTCAATTATTTTTGGGAAATGTATATTACCCATAAAATTGAATTCTAAAAGCATTAAAAAATGCTTGGATATGAACAAGGTTAGAAATCTAAGGCTTATACCCATTTCAATGGGGCTAGTCGAGTCGAGGATCAATTTGTCCGAAATTCCAAGTCTAACACCCCTCCAACAACCAAGTTCAATCATGCTTGGGGAAAAGTCCATTACCCATAAAATTGAAGTCTAATACCTACTAAAAAGGGCTTGGATATGAAAAGACGAACAAGGCTAGAAATATAAGGCTTATACCCATTTAAATGGGGCTAGTCGAGTCAGGATCAATTTGTCCGAAATTCCAAGGCTAACACCCCCTCCAACAACCAAGTTCAATCATGCTTGGGGGAAAAGTCCATTACCCATAAAATTGAACTCTAATACCTACTAAAAAAGGTTGGGTATGAAAAGACGAACAAGGCTAGAAATATAAGGCTTATACCCATTTAAATGGGGCTAGTCGAGTCAGGATCAATTTGTCCGAAAATCCAAGGCAAACAGGAACCCAAAAACCAAGTTCAATCATTTTGGGGGGCAATGTATATTACCCATAAAATTGAATTCTAATATCATTAAAAAAACGCTTGGATATGAACAAGGTTAGAAATCTAAGGCTTATACCCATTTCAATGGGGCTAGTCGAGTCAGGATCAATTTGTCCGAAATTCCAAGGCTAACACCCCCTCCAACAACCAAGTTCAATCATGCTTGGGGAAAAGTCCATTACCCATAAAATTGAAGTCTAATACCTACTAAAAAGGGCTTGGATATGAAAAGACGAACAAGGCTAGAAATATAAGGCTTATACCCATTTAAATGGGGCTAGTCGAGTCAGGATCAATTTGTCCGAAATTCCAAGGCTAACACCCCCTCCAACAACCAACTTCAATCATGCTTAGGGAAAAGTCCATTACCCATAAAATTGAAGTCTAATACCTACTAAAAATGGTTGGGTATGAAAAGACGAACAAGGCTAGAAATATAAGGCTTATACCCATTTAAATGGGGCTAGTCGAGTCAGGATCAATTTGTCCGAAAATCCAAGGCTAACGAGCACCCAAAAACCAAGTTCAATCATGTTTGGGGAAATGTATATTACCCATAAAATTGAATTCTAATAGCATTAAAAATGCTTTGATATGAACAAGGTTAGAAATCTAAGGCTTATACCCATTTAAATGGGGCTAGTCGAATTAGGATCAATTTGTCCGAAAATCCAAGGCTAACACCCCCTCTAAAAATCAAGTTCAATCATGCTTGGGGAAAAGTCAATTACCCTTAAAATTGAAGTTTAATACCAACTAAAAGGGCTTGGATAGGAAAAGAGGAACAAGGCTAGAAATATAAGGCTTATACCCATTTAAATGGGGCTAGTCGAGTCAGGATCAATTTGTCCGAAAATCCAAGGCTAACGAGCACCCAAAACCAAGTTCAATTATTTTTGGGGAAATGTATATTACCCATAAAATTGAATTCTAAAAGCATTAAAAATGCTTGGATATGAGCAAGGTTAGAAATCTAAGGCTTATACCCATTTCAATGGGGCTAGTCGAGTCGGGATCAATTTGTCCGAAATTCCAAGGCTAACACCCCTCCAACAACCAAATTGAATCATGCTTGGGGAAAAGTCCATTACCCATAAAATTGAAGTCTAATACCTACTAAAAAGAGGTTGGATATGAAAAGACGAAGAAGGCTAGAAATATAAGGCTTATACCCATTTAAATGGGGCTAGTCGAGTCAGGATCAATTTGTCCGAAATTCCAAGACTAACACCCCTCCAACAACCAAATTAAATCATGCTTGGGAAAAGTCCATTACCCATAAAATTGAAGTCTAATACCTACTAAAAGAGCTTGGATATGAAAAGACTGAACAGGGCTAGAAATATAAGGCTTATACCCATTTAAATGGGGCTAGTCGAGTCAGGATCAATTTGTCCGAAAATCCAAGGCTAATGAGCACTCAAAAACCAAGTTCAATCATTTTTGGGAAATGTATATTACCCATAAAATTGAATTCTAATAGCATTAAAAATGCTTGGATATGAACAAGGTTAGAAATCTAAGGCTTATACCCATTTCAATGGGGCTAGTCGAGTCAAGATCAATTTGTCCGAAATTCCAAGGCTAACACCTACTCCAACAACCAAATTCAATCATGCTTAGGGAAAAGTTCATTACCCATAAAATTGAAGTATAATACCTACTAAAAAGGGCTTGGATATGAAAAGACGAACAAGGCTAGAAGTATAAGGCTTATACCCATTTAAATGGGGCTAGTCGAGTCAGGATCAATTTGTCCGAAAATCCAAGGCTAACAGGCACCCAAAAACCAAGTTCAATCATGTTTGGGGGAAATGTGTATTACCTAAAAATTGAATTCTAATAGCATTAAAAATGCTTGGATATGAACAAGGTTAGAAATCTAAGGCTTGTACCCATTTCCATGGGGCTAGTCGAGGTAGGATCAATTTGTCCGAAAATCCAAGGCTAACACCCCTACAACAACCAAGTTGAATCATGCTTGGGAAAAAGTCCATTACCCATAAAATTGAAGTCTAATACCTACTAAAAAGAGTTTGGATAGGAAAAGAGGAACAAGGCTAGAAATATAAGGCTTATACCCATTTAAATGGGGCTAGTCGAGTCGGGATCAATTTGTCCGAAATTCCAAGGCTAACACCCCTCCAACAACCAAATTAAATCATGCTTGGGAAAAAGTCCATTACCCATAAAATTGAAGTCTAATACCTACTAAAAGAGCTTGGATATGAAAAGACGAACAAGGCTAGAAATATAAGGCTTATACCCATTTAAATGGGGCTAGTCGAGTCGAGGATCAATTTGTCCGAAAATCCAAGGCTAACGAGCACCCAAAAACCAAGTTCAATCATTTTTGGGAAATGTATATTACCCATAAAATTGAATTCTAATAGCATTAAAAATGCTTGGATATGAACAAGGTTAGAAATCTAAGGCTTATACCCATTTCAATTGAGCTTGTCGAGGCAAGATCAATTTGTCCGAAAATCCAAGGCTAACACCCACTCCAACAACCAAATTAAATCATGCTTAGGGAAAAGTTCATTACCCATATAATTGAAGTATAATACCTACTAAAAGGGCTTGGATATGAAAAGACGAACAAGGCTAGAAATATAAGGCTTATACCCATTTAAATGGGGCTAGTCGAGTCAGGATCAATTTGTCCGAAAATCCAAGGCTAACAGGCACCCAAAAACCAAGTTCAATCATGTTTGGGGGAAATGTATATTACCCATAAAATTGAAGTCTAATATCGTTAAAAAACACATGTATATGAACAAGGTTAGAAATCTAAGGCTCATACCATTTCAATGGGGCTAGTCGAGTCAGGATCAATTTGTCCAAAATTCCAAGGCTAACACCCTCCAACAACCAAATTGAATCATGCTTGGGGAAAAGTCCATTACCCATAAAATTGAAGTCTAATACCTACTAAAAGAGCTTGGATATGAAAAGACGAACAAGGCTAGAAATATAAGGCTTATACCCATTTAAATGGGGCTAGTCGAGTCAGGATCAATTTGTCCAGAAAATCCAAGGCTAACGAGCACCCAAAACCAAGTTCAATCATTTTTGGGAAATGTATATTACCCATAAAATTGAATTCTAATAGCATTAAAAATGCTTGGATATGAACAAGGTTAGAAATCTAAGGCTTATACCCATTTCCATGGGGCTAGTCGAGGTAGGATCAATTTGTCCGAAAATCCGAGGCTAACACCCCTCCAACAACCAAGTTGAATCATGCTTGGAAAAAGTCCATTACCCATAAAATTGAAGTCTAATACCTACTAAAAGGGTTTGGATAGGAAAAGAGGAACAAGGCTAGAAATATAAGGCTTATACCCATTTAAATGGGGCTAGTCGAGTCGGGATCAATTTGTCCGAAAATCCAAGGCTAACAGGCACCCAAAACCAAGTTCAATTATTTTTGGGAAATGTATATTACCCATAAAATTGAATTCTAAAAGCATTAAAAATGCTTGTATATGAACAAGGTTACAAATCCAAGGCTTATACCCATTTAAATGGGGTTAGTCCAGTCAGGATCAATTTGTCCGAAAATCCAAGGCTAACACCCCTCCAACAACCAAATTGAATCATGCTTGGGGAAAAGTCCATTACCCATAAAATTGAAGACTAATACCTACTAAAAGAGCTTGGATATGAAAAGACGAACAAGGCTAGAAATATAAGGCTTATACCCATTTAAATGGGGCTAGTCGAGTCGGATCAATTTGTCCGAAATTCCAAGGCTAACACCCCACCAACAACCAAATTGAATCATGTTTGGGGAAAAGTCCATTACCCATAAAATTGAAGTCTAATACCTACTAAAAGGGTTTGGATAGGAAAAGAGGAACAAGGCTAGAAATATAAGGCTTATACCGATTTTAATGGGGCTAGTCGATTCAAGCATCAATTTGTCCGAAATCCAAGGCTAACACGCACCCAAAACCAAGTTCAATCTTTTTGGCGGAAATGTATATTACCCATAAAATTGAAGTCTAATACCATTAAAGAATGCTTCGATATGAACAAGGTTAGAAATCTAAGGCTTATACCCATTTAAATGGGGCTAGTCGAGTCAGGATAAAGTTGTCCGAAAATCCAAGGCTAACACCCCTCCAACAACCAAATTGAATCATGCTTGGGGAAAAGTCCATTACCCATAAAATTGAAGTCTAATACCTACTAAAAGAGCTTGGATATGAAAAGACGAACAAGGCTAGAAATATAAGGCTTATACCCATTTAAATGGGGCTAGTCGAGTCAGGATCAATTTGTCCGAAAATCCAAGGCTAACGAGCACCCAAAACCAAGTTCAATCATTTTTGGGGAAATGTATATTACCCATAAAATTGAATTCTAATAGCATTAAAAATGCTTGGATATGAACAAGGTTAGAAATCTAAGGCTTATACCCATTTCCATGGGGCTAGTCGAGGTAGGATCAATTTGTCCGAAAATCCAAGGCTAACACCCCTCCAACAACCAAGTTGAATCATGCTTGGGAAAAAGTCCATTACCCATAAAATTGAAGTCTAATACCTACTAAAAGGGTTTGGATAGGAAAAGAGGAACAAGGCTAGAAATATAAGGCTTATACACATTTAAATGGGGCTAGTCGAGTCAGGATCAATTTGTCCGAAAATCCAAGGCTAACGAGCACCCAAAAACCAAGTTCAATCATTTTTGGGAAATGTATATTGCCCATAAAATTGAATTCTAAAAGCATTAAAAAATGCTTGGATATGAACATGGTTAGAAATCTAAGTCTTATACCCATTTGAATGGGGCTAGTCGAGTCAGTATCAATTTGTCCATAAATCAGAGGCTAACACCCCTCCAACAACCAAATTCAACCATGCTTGGGGAAAAGTCCATTACCCATAAAATTGAAGTCTAATACCAACTAAAAGGGCTTGGATATGAAAAGATGAACAAGGCTAGAAATATAAGGTATATACCCATTTAAATGGGGCTAGTCGAGTCAGGATCAATTTGTCCGAAAATCCAAGGCTAACAGGCACCCAAAAACCAAGTTCAATCATTTTTGGGGGAAATGTATAATACCCATAAAATTGAATTCTAATATCATTAAAAAAAGCTTGGATATGAACAAGGTTAGAAATCTAAGGCTTATACCCATTTCCATGGGGCTAGTCGAGGAGGATCAATTTGTCCAGAAAATCCAAGGCTAACACCCTCCAACAACCAAGTTGAATCATGCTTGGGAAAAAGTCCATTACCCATAAAATTGAAGTCTAATACCTACTAAAAGGGTTTGGATAGGAAAAGAGGAACAAGGCTAGAAATATAAGGCTTATACCCATTTAAATGGGGCTAGTCGAGTCAGGATCAATTTGTCCGAAAATCCAAGGCTAACGAGCACCCAAAACCAAGTTCAATTATTTTTGGGGAAATGTATATTACCCATAAAATTGAATTCTAAAAGCATTAAAAATGCTTGGATATGAACAAGGTTAGAAATCTAAGGCTTATACCCATTTCAATGGGGCTAGTCGAGTCGAGGATCAATTTGGTCGAAATTCCAAGGCTAACACCCTCCAACAACCAAATTGAATCATGCTTGGGGAAAAGTCCATTACCCATAAAATTGAAGTCGAATACCTACTAAAAAAGGTTGGATATGAAAAGACGAACAAGGCTAGAAATATAAGGCTTATACCCATTTAAATGGGGCTAGTCGAGTCAGGATCAATTTGTCCGAAATTCCAAGGCTAACACCCCCTCCAACAACCAAGTTCAATCATGCTTGGGGGAAAAGTCCATTACCCATAAAATTGAAGCCTAATACCTACTAAAAAGGGCTTGGATATGAAAAGACGAACAAGGCTAGAAGTATAAGGCTTATACCCATTTAAATTGGGCTAGTCGAGTCAGGATCAATTTGTCCGAAAATCCAAGGCTAACAGGCACCCAAAAACCAAGTTCAATCATTTTTGGGGGAAATGTATATTACCCATAAAATTGAATTCTAATATCATTAAAAAATGCTTCGATATGAACAAGGTTAGAAATCTAAGGCTTATACCCATTTCAATGGGGCTAGTCGAGTCAGGATCAATTTGTCCGAAAATCTAAGGCTAACACCCCCTCCAACAACCAAGTTCAATCATGCTTGGGGAAAAGTCCATTACCCATAAAATTGAAGTCTAATACCTACTAAAAGGGCTTGGATATGAAAAGACGAACAAGGCTAGAAATATAAGGCTTATACCCATTTAAATGGGGCTAGTCGAGTCGGGATCAATTTGTCCAGAAAATCCAAGGCTACCAGGCACCCAAAACCAAGTTCAATCATGTTTGGGGAAATATATATTACCCAAAAATTGAAGTCTAATATCGTTAAAAACACATGTATATGAACAAGGTTAGAAATCTAAGGCTCATACCATTTCAATGGGGCTAGTCGAGTCAGGATCAATTTGTCCAAAATTCCAAGGCTAACACCCCTCCAACAACCTAGTTCAATCATGCTTGGGGAAAAGTCCATTACCCTTAAAATTTAAGTCTAATACCTACTAAAAAGGGCTTGGATATGAAAAGACGAACAAGGCTAGAAATATAAGGCTTATACCCATTTAAATGGGGCTAGTCGAGTCAGGATCAATTTGTCCGAAATTCCAAGGCTAACACCCTCCAACAACCAAATTAAATCATGCTTGGGAAAAAGTCCATTACCCATAAAATTGAAGTCTAATACCTACTAAAAGAGCTTGGATATGAAAAGACGAACAAGGCTAGAAATATAAGGCTTATACCCATTTAAATGGGGCTAGTCGAGTCGGGATCAATTTGTCCGAAAATCCAAGGCTAACGAGCACCCAAAAACCAAGTTCAATCATTTTTGGGAAATGTATATTACCCATAAAATTGAATTCTAAAAGCATTAAAAATGCTTGGATATGAACAAGGTTAGAAATCTAAGGCTTATATCCATTTCAATGGGGCTAGTCGAGTCAGGATCAATTTGTCCGAAATTCCAAGGGTAACACCCTCCAACAACCAAGTTCAATCATGCTTGGGGGAAAAGTCCATTACCCATAAAATTAAAGTCTAATACCTACTAAAAAGGGCTTGGATATGAAAAGACGAACAAGGATAGAAATATAAGGCTTATACCCATTTAAATGGGGCTAGTCCAGTCAGGATCAATTTGTCCGAAAATCCAAGGCTAACAGGCACCCAAAAACCAAGTTCAATCATTTTTGGGGGAAATGTATATTACCCATAAAATTGAATTCTAATGGCATTAAAAAACGCTTGGATATGAACAAGGTTAGAAATCTAAGGTTTATATCCATTTCAATGGGGCTAGTCGAGGAGGATCAATTTGTCCGAAAATCCAAGGCTAACACCCCTCCAACAACCAAGTTGAATCATGCTTGGGAAAAAGTCCATTACCCATAAAATTGAAGTCTAATACCTACTAAAAGGGATTGGAAATGAAAAGATGAACAATGCTAGAACTATAAGGCTTATACACATTTAAATGGGGCTAGTCGAGTCAGGATCAATTTGTCCAAAAATCCAAGGCTACCAGGCACCCAAAACCAAGTTCAATCATGTTTGGGGAAATATATATTACCCAAAAATTGAAGTCTAATATCGTTAAAAAACACATGTATATGAACAAGGTTAGAAATCTAAGGCTCATACCATTTCAATGGGGCTAGTCGAGTCAGGATCAATTTGTCCAAAATTCCAAGGCTAACACCCCTCCAACAACCAAATTGAGTCATGCTTGGGGAAAAGTCTATTCCCCATAAAATTGAACTCTAATTCCAACTAAAAAGGGCTTGTATATGAAAAGACGAACAAGGCTAGAAATATAAGGCATATACCCATTTAAATGGGGCTAGTCGTGTCAGGATCAATTTATCCGAAAATCCAAGGCTAACACCCCTCCAACAACCAAATTAAATCATGCTTGGGAAAAAGTCCATTACCCATAAAATTGAAGTCTAATACCTACTAAAAGAGCTTGGATATGAAAAGACGAACAAGGCTAGAAATATAAGGCTTATACCCATTTAAATGGGGCTAGTCGAGTCGGGATCAATTTGTCCGAAAATCCAAGGCTACCAGGCACCCAAAAACCAAGTTCAATCATGTTTGGGAAATATATATTACCCAAAAATTGAAGTCTAATATCGTTAAAAAACACATGTATATGAACAAGGTTAGAAATCTAAGGCTCATACCATTTCAATGGGGCTAGTCGAGTCGGGATCAATTTGTCCAAAATTCCAAGGCTAACACCCCTCCAACAACCAAATTGAATCATGCTTGGGGAAAAGTCCATTACCCATAAAATTGAAGTCTAATACCTACTAAAAGAGCTTGGATATGAAAAGACGAACAAGGCTAGAAATATAAGGCTTATACCCATTTAAATGGGGCTAGTCGAGTCGGGATCAATTTGTCCGAAATTCCAAGGCTAACACCCCTCCAACAACCAAATTAAATCATGCTTGGGAAAAAGTCCATTACCCATAAAATTGAAGTCTAATACCTACTAAAAAGAGCTTGGATATGAAAAGACGAACAAGGCTAGAAATATAAGGCTTATACCCATTTAAATGGGGCTAGTCGAGTCGGGATCAATTTGTCCAGAAAATCCAAGGCTAACGAGCACCCAAAAACCAAGTTCAATCATTTTTGGGAAATGTATATTACCCATAAAATTGAATTCTAAAAGCATTAAAAAATGCTTGGATATGAACAAGGTTAGAAATCTAAGGCTTATACCCATTTCAATGGGGCTAGTCGAGTCAGGATCAATTTGTCCGAAAATCCAAGGTAACACCCCTCCAACAACCAAATTGAATCATGCTTGGGGGAAAAGTCCATTACCCATAAAATTGAAGTCGAATACCTACTAAAAAAGCTTGGATATGAAAAGACGAACAAGGCTAGAAATATAAGGCTTATACCCATTTAAATGGGGCTAGTCGAGTCAGGATCAATTTGTCCGAAAATCCAAGGCTAACAGGCACCCAAAACCAAGTTCAATCATTTTTGGGAAATGTATATTACCCATAAAATTGAATTCTAATAGCATTAAAAATGCTTGGATATGAACAAGGTTAGAAATCTAAGGCTTATACCCATTTCCATGGGGCTAGTCGAGGAGGATCAATTTGTCCGAAAATCCAAGGCTAACACCCCTCCAACAACCAAGTTGAATCATGCTTGGGAAAAAGTCCATTACCCATAAAATTGAAGTCTAATACCTACTAAAAGGGATTGGAAATGAAAAGATGAACAATGCTAGAACTATAAGGCTTATACCCATTTAAATGGGGCTAGTCGAGTCAGGATCAATTTGTCCAAAAATCCAAGGCTACCAGGCACCCAAAACCAAGTTCAATCATGTTTGGGGAAATATATATTACCCAAAAATTGAAGTCTAATATCGTTAAAAACACATGTATATGAACAAGGTTAGAAATCTAAGGCTCATACCATTTCAATGGGGCTAGTCGAGTCGGGATCAATTTGTCCGAAAATCCAAGGCTAACATCCCCTCCAACAACCAAGTTCAATCATGCTAGGGGGAAAAGTCCATTACCCATAAAATTGAATCTAATACCAACTAAAAAGGGCTGGGATATGAAAAGATGAACAAGTCTATAAATATAAGGCTTAGACCCACTTAAATGGGGCTAGTCGAGTCGAGATCAATTTGTCCGAAAATCCAAGGCTAACACGCACTCAAAAACCAAGTTCAATCATGTTTATGGAAATATATATTACCCAAAAATTGAAGTCTAATATCGTTAAAAAACACATGGATATGAATAAGGTTAGAAATCTAAGGCTTATACCCATTTCAATGGGGCTAGTCGAGTCGGGATCAATTTGTCCAAAATTCCAAGGCTAACACCCCTCCAACAACCAAGTTCAATCATGATTGGGGGAAAACTCAATTACCCATAAAATTGAATCTAATACCAACTAAAAAGGGCTTGGATATGAAAAGACGAACAAGGCTAGAAATATAAGGCTTATACCCATTTAAATGGGGCTAGTCGAGTCAGGATCAATTTGTCCGAAAATCCAAGGCTAACGAGCACCCAAAACCAAGTTCAATCATTTTTGAGGAAATGTATATTACCCATAAAATTGAATTCTAATAGCATTAAAAATGCTTGGATATGAACAAGGTTAGAAATCTAAGGCTTATACCCATTTCAATGGGGCTAGTCGAGACAGGATCAATTTGTCTCGAAATTCCAAGGCTAATGATTGTGCATCAAAAGTATTGTTAAATCTCTTATTTTACATATGTATTTATTAGTTTTATTTGGGATTTTATAATAATTGATGTGCTTTTTAGTAAATTTCTCATAATGTTTCGACAAGTTTTTTTGAGCTTAAATGAATTATTTCAGGAAATTTAAATGTCGAAATTTGGAAGAAAGAATTGGAGGAGAAATCTATGGAAAGCTAGAGGAAAGATTGTTACTTTATCTTGGGTCAAAAAGAAGAAAGATTCAGCTAAAAATGAGGAAGAAAATCGGACACAAAAATCTTTTACAAGTTGCCGAAATAATAAGTTTTTCAGAACACCTTTCGGAGTTTCAGTCATAACTTTTGACTCCGAGATCCAAATTGTATGGTTGTTGATGTTCTGGAAAGCTAACAGAAAGGCCTACAGCTATGTGTCTAATAGCTGTCTCCAGAAAACGCTTCTAAAGTGGGGTAAAGTGCAGTACAAAGTTGGCATCAAATCAGGCACGAGAATATGCTCCAAGTTGCCAACATAATGAGTTTTCCAGAACACATTTCGGCGTGTTGGTCATATCTTTTGACCCAGAGATCCAAATTATATGATTTTTAATGTTCTGGGAAGCTAACAGAAAGGGCTATAAATATGTGTCTAATAGCCTTCTCGAAAAAACGCTCAGAAATAGGGTTAAATTGCAGTCCAAGTTAGCTTCAAATCTGTCTTGCAATATTTTCCGAGATTGTGTTTTGTTCTTCTTGTTTTAGATTTCAGTTTTATTTTAGTTGTAAAACTTATTATTCCAATTTGATTCAGGTTATTTCATGTTTATTAAAGTGTTTTTATATATAATTATGGTTGGCTAATCTCTTTCTTGGATCCAAATCAAGGATGATGGTGATTGAGGTGAGTTCTTTAAGATATGAATGAATCTTAATATCTATCTTCACTTTTTCTTCATGAATGTTTTGTTATTGCAAAGAAATTTTAGAAATCACCTAAGTAATGTTATAATCTTGAATTTTTATGAACAAAACTTAGTTTTGGTATAGAGATTGCTTGATTCAATGTCTTACTTAATATGAAAACACTCGTTTATTCTTAAGCAATAATCATCTTCATGTTTTAGATCTTCATTGTAATATCTTCCGACCTAATATCACCATCGTTGATATTAGGTTGAGTTATCTTATATATGTTGAAGGATTCACCAATACATCACCATCAAAATTGATTTGGAACCAAGACTTACCTTTTCTTATCATTTAAATCTAATTACTCTCTTTTATCTTAGAAAACAAATTCATTCATCATTCTCCTAAAATATTTTTGTTGTTACCTAGCTTAATTTATAAATCTAGCTCTCTGTGGATATGACCTCGATCTTACCGAGTTAATTGCTACATCGCACACTCATGCACTTGTGAGTTAAAACAAGCCGATCATAAATAGCGGTCAAGCAATTTTGGCGCCGTTGCCGGGGAGCTAGCAAGCAAAGGTAACAAATTTAGTTTTATTATTGAAAAAACAATATACAAAATAAAAAAAAAACTCAAATGGCTGGTCTTACCGCCTAAAACAAAAAAGTAAAAAAAAAAAAAAAAAATTTGACCTCAGCTTTTTGGATATTGGACTGTGGACTGGACTACTAATTGTTGGATTATGGCTGGTTCAACCGCCTCTTGTTTATTTTATTTTATTTTGTTATGCTTTTTTATCTAATATTTATTGTTTTAAGTTCTTGGCCGGTATTACCGCCTTTTTATTCATGCTTGTTACAATTATCTTTTAATGTTTATTGTTGTTAATATTGCTTATTAGTTAGAGTGTGTATTTCTTAATTTGTTGTATTTTTTTCCAGCTATTACTTTATCTTTTACGTTTCATTTACTTTTATTTGCAATCTTGTTTCTCTTTCTCTTTTCCTTTCATATTCATATAACTGTTACATTATATTCCATCATGGCTAATGTTGAAGATATAGAGGGTGAAGGGAGTGTTCAAGGTAATGGACCTCCACAATTCAATGATCAACCTAATTTCCGAACCCTTCGAGAGTATCTTCACCCGGCAAGACAAAGTACACCTTCGTGTATTATATTGCCTCTTAACCAACAAGCTTTCAATTTGAAACCGGGCATGATTCAACTTCTTCCCACATTTCATGGTATGGATTCTGAAAATCCATACATACACATTAAGGAGTTTGAAGAAGTATGCAATACCTTTATTGATAGAACATGCACGGAGGAAACCATTCGACTTAAATTGTTCCCATTCTCTCTAAAGGATAAAGCCAAGCTTTGGCTAAACTCCCTACGTCCTAGGTCTATAGGTACATGGAGAGAAATGCAAGCTAAATTTTTGAAAAAAATACTTCCCCACTCATAGGACAGCAGCCTTACAACGTCAAATGATGAATTTTTCTTGTAGTCCAAATGAGTCATTTCACCAAGCTTGGGAAAAGTTTAAAGACTTGTTGAATGCTTGTCCCCACCATGGTTTTGAGATGTGGAGGTTAGTGAGTTTCTTTTATGACTCTCTTACCGCAGATTTTAAGAAGCTAGTGTCAACCATGTGTAATGGTGAGTTTTATGACAAAGAACCAAGTGAAGCCTTTGATTTTTTTGATCAATTGGCTGAAAACACAAAGCAATGGGAAACTTCTCTCCCACTTCAAGTTGGACCTCGATCTTACCGAGTTAATTGCTACATCGCACACTCATGCACTTGTGAGTTAAAACAAGCCGATCATAAATAGCGGTCAAGCAGCTAACACTCCCTCCAACAACCAAATTGAATCATGCTTGGGGAAAAGTCCATTACCCATAAAATTGAAGTCTAATACCTACTAAAAGGGCTTGGATATGAAAAGACGAACAAGGCTATAAATATAAGGCTTATACCCATTTCAATGGGACTAGTCGAGACAGGATCAATTTGTACGAAAATCCAAGGCTAAGAGACACCCAAAAACCAAGTTCAATCATTTTTGGGGAAATGTATATTACCCATAAAATTGAAGTCTAATAGCATTAAAAAACGCTTGGATATGAACAAGGTTAGAAATCTAAGGCTTATACCCATTTCAATGGGGCTAGTCGAGGTAGGATCAATTTGTCCGAAAATCCAAGGCTAACACCCCCTCCAATGACCAAGTTCAATCAGGCTAGTGCAAAAGTCCATTACCCATAAAATTGAAGTCTAATACCTACTAAAAGGGTTTGGATAGGAAAAGAGGAACAAGGCTAGAAATATAAGGCTTATACCGATTTTAATGGGGCTAGTCGATTCAGCATCAATTTGTCCGAAATCCAAGGCTAACACGCACCCTAAAACCAAGTTCAATCAGGCTAGAAATATAAGGCTTATACCCATTTAAATAGGGCTAGTCGAGCCAGGATCAATTTGTCCGAAAATCCAAGGCTAACACGCACCCAAAAACCAAGTTCAATCATGTTTGGGGGAAATGTATATTACCCATAAAATTGAAGTCTAATACCACTAAAAAACGCTTGGATATGAAAAGACGAACAAGACTACAAATATAAGGCTTATACCCATTGCAATGGGGCTAGTCGAGTCGAGGATCAATTTGTCCGAAATTCCAAGGCTAACACCCCTCGAACAACCAAATTCAATCATGCTTGGTGAAAAGTCCATTACCCATAAAATTGAAGTCTAATACCAACTAAAAGGGCTTGGATATGAAAAGAGCGAACAAGACTACAAATATAAGGCTTAGACCCATTTAAATGGGGCTAGTCGAGGCAGGATCAAATTGTCCGAAAATCCAAGGCTAACACTCACCCAAAAACCAAGTGCAATCATGTGTTGGGGAAATGTATATTACTCATAAAATGCTTGAATACCAAGTGCATTCATGTGTTGAAGTATAATACCGACTCAAAAAGGCTTGAATATGAAAAGACGAACAACACTACAAATATACGGCTTATACCCATTTAAAAGGGGCTAGTCGAGTCAGGATCAATTTGTCCGAAAATCCAAGGCTAACACACCCTCCAAAAACCAAGTTCAATCATGCTTGGTGGAAAAGTTTATTACCCATAAAATTGAAGTCGAATACCAACTAAAAAGGGATGGATATGAAAAGACGAACAAGGCTACAAATATAAGGCTTAGACCCATTTAAATGGGGCTAGTCGAGGTAGGATCAATTTTTCCGAAAATCCAAGGCTAACACCCCCTTCAACAACCAAGTTCAATCATGCTTGGGGGAAAAGTTCATTACCCATAAAATTGAAGTCTAATAGCAACTAAAAAGTGCTTGGATATGAAAAGACGAACAATGCTACAAATATAAGGCTTAGACCCATTTAAATGGGGCAAGTAAAGGCAAGATCAATTTGTCCAGAAAATCCAAGGCTAACACCCCTCCAACGACCAAGTTCAATCATGCTTTGAGGAAAATTCCATTACCCTCGAATTGAAGTCTAATACCAACCGAAAAGGGCTTGGATATGAAAAGATGAACAAGGCTACAAATATAAGGCTTAGACGCACTTAAATTGGGCTAGTCGAGTCGGGATCAATATGTCCAGAAAATCCAAGGCTAACACCCCTCCAACAACCAAGTAAAATCATGCTTGGCGGAAAAGTCCATTACCCATAAAATTGAAGTCCAATACCGACTAAAAAGGGTTTGGATATGAAAAGATGAACAAGGCTTAGACCCATTTAAATGGGGCTAGTCGAGGCATGATCAATTTTTCCGAAAATCCAAGGCTAACACCCCCTCCAACGACCAAGTTCAATCATGCTTTGAGGAAAAGGCCATTACCAGTAAAATTGAAGTCCAATAGCAACTAAAAAGTGCTTGGATATGAAAAAGCGAACAATGCTACAAATATAAGGCTTAGACCCATTTAAATGGGGCTAGTCGAAGCGAGGATCAATTTGTCCAGAAAATCCAAGGCTAAAAGGCACCCAAAACCAAGTTCAATCATGTTTGGGAAATGTATATTACCCATAAAATTGAAGTCTAATACCATTAAAAACGCTGGATATGAACAAGGTTAGAAATCTAAGGCCTATACCCATTTCAATGGGGCTAGTCGAGTCAGGATCAATTTGTCGAGAAAATCCAAGGCTAACACCCCACCAACAACCAAGTTCAATCATGCTTGGGGAAAAGTCCATTACCCATAAAATTGAAGTCTAATACCTACTAAAAGGGTTTTGATATGAAAAGACGAACAAGGCTACAAATAGAAGGCTTAGACCCATTTAAATGGGGCTAGTCGAGTCAGGATCAATTTGTCCGAAAATCCAAGGCTAACAGGCACCCAAAAACCAAGTTCAATCATGTTTGGGGGAAATGTATATTACCCATAAAATTGAAGTCTAATACCATTAAAAAACGCTTGGATATGAACAAGGTTAGAAATCCTTATACCCATTTCGATGGGGCTAGTCGAAGTCGGATCAATTTGTCCGAAAAACCAAGGCTAACACCCTCCAACAACCAAGTTCAATCATGCATGGGGAAAAGTCCATTAGCCATAAAATTGAAGTCTAATACCTACTAAAAGGGCTTGGATATGAAAATACAAACAAGGCTAGAAATATAAGGCTTATACCGATTTCAACGGGGCTAGTCGAGTCGGGATCAATTTGTCCGAAAATTCACGGCTAAAAGGCACCCAAAACCAAGTTCAATCATTTTTGGGGAAATGTATATTACCCACAAAATTGAATTCTAATCTCATTAAAAAATGCTTAGATATGAACAAGGTTAGAAATGTAAGGATTATACCTATTTCAATGGGGCTAGTCGAGGTAGGATCAATTTGTCCGAAAATCCAAACCTAACACCCCCTCCAACAACCAATTTGAATCATGCTTGGGGAAAAGTCCATTACCCATAAAATTGAAGTCTAATACCAACTGAAAAGGGTTTGGATATGAAAAGACGAACAAGGCTATAAATATAAGGCTTAGACCCACTAAAATGGGGCTACTCGAGTCAGGATCAATTTGTCTGAAAATCCAATGCTAACACCCCCTCCAAAAACCAAGTTAAATCATGCTTACGGGAAAAGTCCATTACCCATAAATTTGAAGTCTAATACCTACTAAAAGGGCATGGATATGAAAATACAAACAAGGCTAGAAATTTAATTGTTATATCAATTTAAATGGGGCTAGTCGAGTAATGATCATTTTGTCCGAAAATCCAAGGCTAACACGCTCTCCAAAAACCAAGTTCAATCATGCTTGGGGAAAAGTCCATTAGCCATAAAATTGAAGTCTAATACCTAATAAAAAGGCTTGGATATGAAAAGACGAACAAGGCTAGAAATATAAGGCTTATACCCATTTCAATGGGGATAGTCGAGTCAGGATCAATTGGTCCGAAAATCCAAGGCTAACACCCCCTCCAACAACCAAGTTCAATTATGTTTGGGGGAAAAGTGTATTTCCCATAAAATTGACGTCTAATACCAACTAAAAAGGGCTTCGATATGAAAAGATAAACAAGACTATAATTATAAGGCTTATACCCATTTAAATTGGGCTAGTCCAGTCAGGATCAATTTGTCTGAATACCCAAGGCTAACACCCACTCAAAAACCAAGTTAAATAATACTTGTGGGAAAAGTCAATTACCCATAAAAATTTAAGTCTAATACCAACCAAAAAGGGCTTGGATAAGAAAAGACGAACAAGGCTACAAATATAAGGCTTATACCCATTTAAATGGGGCTATTCGAGTCAGGATCAATTTGTAAGAAAATCCAAGGCTAACACTCCCTCCAAAAACCAAGTTCAATCATGTTTGGGGGAAAAGTGTATTACCCATAAAATTGAAGTCTAATACCAACTAAAAAGGGCATGGATATGAACAATGCTAGAAATATAAGGCTAATACTCATTTAAATGGGGCGAGTCGAGTCAAGATCAATTTGTCCGAAAATCCAAGGGTAACATCCCCTCCAAAAACCAAGTTCAATCATGTTTGGGGGAAACGTCTATTACCCATAAAATTGAAGTCTAATACCAACTAAAAAGGACTTTGATATGAAAAGACGAATAAGGCTACAAATATAAGGCTTAGACCCACTTAAATGGGGCTAGTCGAGTCGAGATCAATTTGTCCAGAAAATCCAAGGCTAACACCCTATCCAACAACCAAGTTAAATCATGCTTGGGGAAAAGTCCATTACCCATAAAATTGAAGTCTAATAACTACTAAAAGGGCTTGGATATGAAAAGAGCGAACAAGGCTATAAATATAAGGCTTATACCCATTTCAATGGGGCTAGTCTAGTCGAGGATCAATTTGTTCGAAAATCCAAGGCTAACACGCACCCAAAAAGCAAGTTCAGTCATTTGGGGAAAATGTATATTACCAATAAAATTACAGTCTAATACCATTAAAAATGCTTGGATATGAACAAGGTTAGAAATCTAAGGCTTATACCCATTTCAATTAGGCTAGTCGAGTCGGGATCAATTTGTCCGAAAATCCAAGGCTAACACGCACCAAAAACCAAGTTAAATCATTTTTGGGAAATATATATTACCCATAAAATTGAACTCTAATATCGTTAAAAACACTTGGATATGAACAAGGTTAGAAATCTAAGTCTCATACCTATTTAAATAGGGCTAGTCGAGTAAGGATCAATTTGTCCGAAAATCCAAGGCTAACACCCCCTCCAAAAACCAAGTTCAATCATGCTTGGGGTAATAGTCTATTACCCATAAAATTGAAGTCTAGTACCAACTAAAAAGGGCTTGGATGCAAACAAGGTTAGAAATATGAGGCTTATACCCGTTTAAATTGGGCTAGTCGAGTCAGGATCAATTTGTCCGATAATCCAAGGCTAACACCCTTCCAAAAACCAAGTTCAATCATGCTTGGGGAAAAGTCCATTCCCATAAATGGAAGTCTAGTACCAACTAAAAGGGCTTTTATATGAAAATACGAACAACGCTACAAATATAAGGCTTATACCCATTTCAATGGGGCTAGTCGAGTCGGGATCAATTTGTCCAGAAAATCCAAGGCTAACACCCCTCCAATAACCAAGTTTAATCATGCTTGGGGAAAAGTCCGTTACCCATAAAATTGAAGTCTAATACCAACTAAAAGGGCTTGAATATGAAAAAGACGAAAAAGGCTAGAAATATAAGGCTTATACCCATTTAAATTGGGCTAGTCGAGGTAGGATCAATTTGTCCGAAAATCCAAGGCTAAAGGCACCCAAAAACCAAGTTCGAGTCATGTTTGGGAAATATATATTACCCATAAAATTGAACTGTAATATCGTTAAAAACACTTGGATATGAACAAGGTTAGAAATCTAAGTCTCATACCCATTTCAATGGGGCTAGTCGAGGTAGGATCAATTTGTCCGAAAATCCAAGGCTAACACCCTCTCCAACAACCAAGTTAAATCATGCTCGGGGAAAAGTGCATTACCCATAAAATTGAAGGCTAATACCTACTAAAAGGGATTGGATATGAAAAGACGAACAAGGCTAGAAATATAAGGCTTATACCCATTTCAATGGGGCTAGTCTAGTCGGGATCAATTTGTCCGAAAACCCAAGGCTAACACGCACTCTGAAACCAAGTTCAATCATGTTTGGGGAAATATATATTACCCATAAAATTGAATTCTAATAGCATTAAAAATGCTTGGATATGAACAAGGTTCGAAATCTAAGGCTTATACCCATTTCAACGGGACTAGTCGAGTCGGGATCAATTTGTCCAAAAGCGAAGCCTAACCCGTCTCCAACAACCAAGTTCAATCATGCTTTGGGAAAAGTCCATTACCCATAAAATTGAAGTCTAATATCGTTAAAAAACACTTAGATATGAACAAGGTTAGAAATCTAAGGCTAACACCCTCCAACGACCAAGTTCAATCATGCTTGGGGAAAAGTCAATTACCCATAAAATTGAAGTCTAATACCAACTGAAAAGGGCTTGGATATGAAAAGAGGAACAAGGCTACAAATATAAGGCTT
This sequence comes from Salix exigua, assembly GCA_032356905.1. NCBI lineage: Eukaryota > Viridiplantae > Streptophyta > Magnoliopsida > Malpighiales > Salicaceae > Salix > Salix exigua. The sequence continues at coordinate 11,765,626 of CM063606.1, forward strand.
AGACCCACTTAAATGGGGCTAGTCGAGTCGAGATCAATTTGTCCGAAAATCCAAGCCTAACGAGCACCCAAAAACCATGTTCGAGTCATGTTTGGGGAAATATATATTACCCATAAAATTGAAGTCTAATATCATTAAAAAACAGTTACATATGAACAAGGTTAGAAATCTAAGTCTCATACCCATTTCAATGGGGCTAGTTGAGGTAGGATCAATTTGTCCAGAAAATCCAAGGCTAACACCCCTATAACAACCAAGTTCAATCATGCTTGGGGAAAAGTCCGTTACCCATAAAATTGAAGTCTAATACCAACTAAATAGGGCTTGGATAAGAAAAGATAAAAAAAAGAGGCTAGAAATATAAGGCTTATACCCATTTAAATGGGGCTATTCGAGTCAGGATTAATTTGTCCGAAAATCCAAGGCTAACAGGCACCCAAAACCAAGTTCAGTCATGTTTGGGGAAATATATATTACCCATAAAATTGAAGTCTAATATCGTTAAAAAACACTTAGATATGAACAAGGTTAGAAATCTAAGGCTAACACCCCCTCCAACGACCAAGTTCAATCATGCTTGGGGGAAAAGTCAATTCCCAATAAAATTGAAGTCTAATACCAACTGAAAGGGCGTGGATATGAAAAGATGAACAAGGCTACAAATATAAGGCTTAGACCCACTTAAATGGGGCTAGTCGAGTCGAGATCAATTTGTCCGAAAATCCAAGGCTAACACCCCTCCAACAACCAAGTTCAATCATTCTCGGGAAAAGTCCATTACCCATAAAATTGAAGTCTAATACCAACCAAAAGGGCTTGGATATGAAAAGAGGAACAAGGCTAGAAATATAAGGCTTATACCCATTTAAATGGGGCTAGTCGAGGAGGATCAATTTTTCCGAAAATCCAAGGCTAACACCCTCTCCAACAACCAAGTTAAATCATGCTTGGGGAAAAGTCCATTAGCCATAAAATTGAAGTGTAATACCAACTAGAAAGGGCTTGGATATGAAAAGACGAACAAGGCTACAAATATAAGGCTTATACCCATTTAAATGGGGCTAGTCAAGTCGAGGTCAATATGTCCAAAAATCCAAGGCTAACATCCGCTCCAAAAATCAAGTTCAATCATGCTTGCGGGAAAAGTCTACTACCTATAAATTGAAGTCTAACACCAACTAAAAAGTCTTTGGATATGAACAAGGTTAGAAATCTAAGGCTACTACTAATTTAAATGGGGCTAGTCGAGTCAAACTCAATTTGTCCAAAAATCCAAGGCTAACACCCCCTCCAAAAACCAAGTTCAATCATGCTTGGGGGAAAAGTCTATTACCCAAAAAATTGAAGTCTAATACCAGCTAAAAAGGTCTTGGATATGAAAAGACGAATAAGGCTACAAATATAAGCCTTATACCCACTTAAATGGGGCTAGACAAGACAAGAACAATTTGTCCAAAAAATCCAAGGCTAACACCCAATAAAAAAACCAACTACAATAATGCATGGAGGAAAAGTGAAATACCCCTAAAAATGAAGTCTAATATCAACTAAACTGGGCTTGGATATGAAAAGACGAACAAGGCTAGAAATATAAGGCTTATACCCATTTCAATGGGGCTAGTCTAGTCGGGATCAATTTGTTCGAAAATTCAAGGCTAACACGCACCCAAAAAGCAAGTTCGAGTCATTTGGGAAAATGTATATTACCAATAAAATTGCAGTCTAATACCATTAAAAATGCTTGGATATGAACAAGGTTAGAAATCTAAGGCTTATACCCATTTCAATTGGGCTAGTCGAGTCGGGATCAATTTGTCCAGAAAATCCAAGGCTAACACCCTCTCCAAAAACCAAGTTCGTTCATTCTTGGGGAAAAAGTCTATTACCCATAAAATTGAAGTCTAATACCAACTAAAAAGGGATTGGATATGAAAAAGTTTTGAAATCGAAGGCTAATACTCATTTACATGGGGCTAGTCAAGTCAGGATCAATTTGTCCGAAAATCCAAGGCTAACACCCCCTCCAAAAACCAAGGTTAATCATGTTTGGGGGAAAAGTCTATTACCCATAAAATTGACGTCTAATACCAGCTAGAAAGGGCTTGGATATGAGAAGACGAACAACAATGGAAATATAAGGCTTCTACCCATTTAAATAGGGCTAGTCGAGTAAGGATCAATTTGTCCGAAAATCCAAGGCTAACACCCCCTCCAAAAACCAAGTTCAATCATGCTTGGGGAAAAGTCTATTACCCATAAAATTGAAGTCTAATACCAACTAAAAAGGGCTTGGATATGAACAAGGTTAGAAATCTAAGGCTAATACTCATTTAAATGGGGCTAGTCGAGTCAGGATCAATTTGTCCGAAAATCCAAGGCTAACACCCCCTCCAAAAACCAAGTTCAATCATGCTTGGGGGAAAAGTCTATTACCCATAAAATTGAAGTCTAATACCAACTTAAAAGGGCTTAGATATGAAAAGACGAATAAGGCTACAAATATAAGGCTTAGACCCACTTAAATGGGGCTAGTCGAGTCGAGATCAATTTGTCCGAAAATCCAAGGCTAACACCCTATCCAACAACCAAGTTAAATCATGCTTGGGGAAAAGTCCATTACCCATAAAATTGAAGTCTAATAACTACTAAAAGGGCTTGGATATGAAAAGACTGAACAAGGCTAGAAATATAAGGCTTATACCCATTTCAATGGGGCTAGTCTAGTCGAGGATCAATTTGTTCGAAAATTCAAGGCTAACACGCACCCAAAAAGCAAGTTCAGTCATGTTTGGGGCAAATGTATATTACCCATAAAATTGAAGTCTAATACCATTAAAAAACGCTTGGATATGAACAAGGTTAGAAATCTAAGGCTTATACCCATTTCAATGGGGCTAGTCGAGTCAGGATCAATTTGTTCGAAAATCCAAGGCTAACACGATCCAAAAACCAAGTTCAATCATGTTTTGCAGAAATATATATTCCCCATAAAATTGAAGTCTAATATCGTTAAAAAACACTTGGATATGAACAAGGTTAGCAATTTAAGGCTTATACCCATTTCAATGGGGCTAGTCGAGGTAGGATCAATTTGTCCGAAAATCGAAGGCTAACACCCCTCCAAAAATGAAGTTCAATCATCCTTGGGGGAAAAGTCCATTACCCATAAAATTGAAGTCTAATACCAACTAAAAAGGGCTTGGATATGAAAAGACAAAAAAGGTTAGAAATATAAGGTTAATACTCATTTAAATGGGGCTAGTGGAGTCAATATCAATTTGTCTGAAAATCCAAGGCTAACACCCCCTTCAAAAACCAAGTTAAATCTTGCTTGGGAGAAAAGTCTATTACCCATAAAATTGAAGTCTAATACCAACTAAAATGGGCTTGTATATGAAAATAAGAACAACACTACAAATATAAGGCTTATACCCATTTCAATGGGGCTAGTCGAGTCAGGATCAATTTGTCCGAAAATCCAAGGCTAACACCGCCTCCAAAAACCAAGTTCAATCATGCTTGGGGGAAAAGTCCATTACCCATAAAATTGAAGTCTAATACCAACTAAAAAGAGCTAAAATATGAAAAGACGAACAAGGATACAAATATAAGGCTTATACTCAATTAAATAGAGCTAGTCGAGGCGGGATCAATTTTTCCGAAAATCCAAGGCTAACACCCCTCCAAAACCAAGTTCAATCATGGTTGGGAGAAATGTATATTACCCATTAAATTGAAGTGTAATACCACCTAAAAGGGCTTTTATATGAAAAGACGAACAAGGCTACAAATATAAGGCTTAGACCCTTTTAAATGGGGCTAGTCAAGTCAAGATCAATTTTTCTGAAACTCAAAGGCTAACACCCGCTCCAAAAACCAAGTGCAATCATGCTTCGAGGAAAATTCCATTACCCATAAAATTAAAGTCTAATACTAACTAAATAGGGCTTGTATATGAAAAGACGAATAAGGTTAGAAATATAAGGCTTACACTCATTTAAATGGGGCTAGTCGAGTCAGGTTCAATTTTTCCAAAAATGCAAAGCTAACACCCACCAAAAAACCAAGTTCAATCATGTTTGGTGGAAAAGTCTATTACCCATAAAAATGAAGCCTAATACCAACTAAAAAGGGTTTTGATATGAACAAGACGAACAAAGCTACAAATATATGGCTTATACCCATTTAAATAGGGCTAGTCGAGTCGGTATCAATTTTTCGAAAAATAAAAGGCTAACACCCCCCCAAAAACCAAGTTCAATCATGCTTGGGGGAACACTCTATTACCCTTAAAATTCAAGCGTTATACCAACTGAAAAGGGATTGGATATGAAAAGACGAACAACTCTACAAATATAAGGCTTAGACCCATTTAAATGGGGCTAGTCCGATCGAGATCAATTTGTCCGAAAATCCAAGGCTAACACCCCTCCATAAACCAAGTTCAATCATGCTTGGATGAAAAGTCGATTATCCATAAAATTGAACTCTAATACAAACTGAAAATTGCTTGGATATGAAAAGACGAACAAGTCTAGAAATATAAGAGTTATACCCATTGCAATGGGGCTAGTCGAGCCAGGATCAATTTGTCCGAAAATCCAAGGCTAACACGCACCCAAAAACCAAGTTCAATCATGTTTGGGGGAAATGTATATTACCCATAAAATTGAAGTCTAATACCACTAAAAACCGCTTGGATATGAACAAGGTTAGAAATCTAAGGCTTATACCCATTTCAATGGGGCAAGTCGAGTCAGGATCAATTTGTCCGAAAACCCAAGGATAACACCCCCTCCAAAAACCAAGTTCAATCATGTTTGGGGGAAATATATATTACCCATAAAATTGAAGTCTAATATCGTTAAAAAACACTTGGATATGAACAAGGTTAGAAATCTAAGGCTTATACCCATTTCAATGGGGCAAGTCGAGGTAGGATCAATTTGTCCAAAAATCCAAGGTTAACACCCCTCCAACAACCAAGTTCAATCATGTTTGGGGAAATATATATTACCCATAAAATTGAAGTTTAATATCGTTAAAAATCACTTGCATATGAACAAGGTTAGAAATCTAACGCCTATACCCATTTCAATGGGGCTAATCGAGTTAAGATCAATTTGTCGGAAAATCCAAGTTCAATCATGCTTGGGGAAAATTCCATTACCTATAAAATTGAAGTCTAATACCAACAAAAAGTGCTTGGATATGAAAAGACCAACAAGGCTACAAATATAAGGATTATACCCTTTTAAATGGGCCTAGTCGAGTTAGGATCAATTTGTCCGAAAATGCAAGGATAACACCCCTCAAAAACCAATTTCAATCATGCTTGGGGAAAAGTCCATTACCCATAAAATTGAAATATAATACCAACTAAAAGGGCTTGGATATGAAAAGAAGAACAAGACTAGAAATATAAGGCTAATTCTCATTTAAATGGGGCTAGTCGAGTCAGGATTTCTCCGAAAATTCAAGGCTAACACCCACTCAAAAACCAAGTTCAATCATGTTTGGGGGAAAAGTATATTGCCCATAAAATTGAAGTCTAATACCAATTACAAAGGGCTTGGATATGAAAAGATGAACAAGGCTAAAAATATAAGGCTTATACCCATTTAAATGGAGCTAGTCGAGTCAGGATTAATTTGTCCAATAATCCGAGGCTAATACCCCTCCAAAAACCAACTTCGTTCATGCTTCGTGGAAAAGTGTATTACCCATAAAATTAAAGTCTAATACCAACTAAAAGGAGCTTGGATATGAAAAAGGAACAATTCTAGAAATGTAAGGCTTACACCCATTTAAATGTGGCTACTCAAGTCGGGATCAATTTCTCCGAAAATCCCAGGCTAACACTAACCAAGAAACCAAGTTCAATCCTGCTTTTAGAGCAAAATGTATATGACCCATAACATTGAAGTCTAATACCATTAAAAACGCTTGAATATGAACAAGGTTAGAATTATAAGGCTTATACCCATTTAAATGGGGCTAGTCGAGTCAGGATCAATTTGTCCGAAAATCCAAGGCTAACAACCCCTACAACAACCAAGTTCAATCATGCTTGGATGAAAAGTCGATTATCCATAAAATTGAACTCTAATACAAACTGAAAATTGCTTGGATATGAAAAGACGAACAAGGCTAGAAATATAAGAGTTATACCCATTGCAATGGGGCTAGTCGAAGCAGGATCAATTTGTCCGAAAATCCAAGGCTAACAACCCTTCCAACAACCAAGTTCAATCATGCTTGGATGAAAAGTCGATTACCCATAAAATTGAACTCTAATACCAACTAAAAGGGCTTTTATATGAAAATACTGAACAACACTACAAATATAAGGCTTATACCCATTTCAATGGGGCTAGTCGAGTCAGGATCAATTTATCTCGAAAATCCAAGGCTAACACCCCTCCAATAACCAAGTTCAATCATGCTTGGTGGAAAAGTCCGTTACCCATAAAATTGAAGTCTAATACCAACTAAAAAGGGCTAAAATATGAAAAGACGAACAAGGATACAAATATAAGGCTTATACTCAATTAAATAGAGCTAGTCGAGGCAGGATCAATTTTTCCGAAAATCCAAGGCTAACACCCCTCCAACAACCAAGTTCAATCATGGTTGGGGAAATGTATATTACCCATTAAATTGAACTGTAATACCACCTAAAAGGGCTTTTATATGAAAAGACGAACAAGGCTACAAATATAAGGCTTAGACCCTTTTAAATGGGGCTAGTCGAGGAGGATCAATTTGTCTCGAAAATGAAAGGCTAACACCCCTCCAAAAACCAAGTTCAATCATGCTTGGTGGAAAAGTCCATTTCCAGTAAAATTGAAGTATAATACAACCTAAAAAGGGCTTGTATATGAAAAGAGGAACAAGGCTATAAATATAAGGCTTATACCCATTTAAATGGGGCTTGTCGAGTCAGGATCAATTTGTCTGAAAATCTAAGGCTAATACTCCCTCCAAAAACCAAGTTCAATCATGCTTTGGGGAAACGTCTATTACCCATAAAATTGAAGTCTAATACCAACTAAAAAGGGCTCGGATATGAAAAGATGACCAAGTCCATAAATATAAGGCTTATACCCATTTAAATGGGCTCATCGAGTCAAGATCAATTTGTCCGCAAATCAAAGGCTAACACCCACCCAAAAACAAAGTTCAATCATGCTTGGGGGAAACGTCTATTACCCCTAAAATTGAAGTCTAATACCAACTAAAAAGGGCTTGGAAATGAAATGACAAACAAGTCTAGACATATAAGGCATATATCCATTTAAATGGAGCTAGTCGAGTCAGGATCAATTTGTCCGAAAATCCAAGGCTAACACCCCTTTAAAAAACCAAGTTAATCATGCTTGGGGGAAAATTCTATTACCCATAAAATTGAAGTCTAATACCAACTAAAAAGGGCTTGGATAAGAAATGACGAACAAGGCTACAAATATAAGGCTTAGACCCATTTAAATGGAGCTAGTCAAGTTACGATTAATTTGTCCAAAACCGTAAGGCTAACACCCTTACCAAAAACCAAGTTCAATCATGCTTGGGGGAAAAATCTATTACCCATAAAAATGAAGTCGAATACCAACTAAAAAGGGCTTGGATATTAAAAATGTTAGAAATCTAAGGCTAATACTCATTTAAATGGAGCTCCTCGAGTCAGGATCAATTTGTCCGAAAATCCTAGGGTAACACCCCTCCAAAAACCAAGTTCAATCATGCTTGGGGGAAAAGTCTGTTACCCATAAAATTGAAGTGTAATTCGAAATAAAAGGGCTTGGATATGAAAAGACGAACAAGGCTACAAATATAAGGCTTAGACCCCTTTAAATTGGGCTAGTCGAGTCAGGATCAATTTGTCCAAAAATCGAAGGATAACACCCCTCCAAAACCAAGTTCAATCATGCTTGGTGAAAAATCCATTACCCATAAAATTGAAGTCTAATACCAACTAAAAGGGCTTTTATATGAAAAGACGAACAAGCCTCCAAATATAAGGCTTAGACCCATTTAAATTGGGCTAGTCGAGTCAGGATCAATTTGTCCGATAATCGAAGCTAACACCCCTCCAAAACCAAGTTCAATCATGCTTGGTGGAAAAATCCATTACCCATAAAATTGAAGTCTATTACCAATTAAAAAAGCTTGGATATGAAATGACGAACAAGGCTACAAATATAAGGCTTAGACCCATTTAAATTGAGCTAGTCGATTTACGATTAATTTGTCCAAAAATGAAAGGCTAACACCCACTCCAACAACCAAGTTCAATCATGGTTGGAGTTAAAGTCTATTAACCATAAAATTGAAGTCTAATACCAACTAAAAATCGCTTGGATATGAAAAGACGAACAAGGCTACAAATATAAGGTTTATACCCATTTAAATGGGGCTATTCGACTCAGGATCAATTTGTAAGAAAATCCAAGGCGAACACCCCCTCCAAAAACCAAGTTCAATCATGCTTGGGGGAAAAGTCCATTACCCATAAAATAGAAGTCTAATACCAAGTAAAAAGGGATTGGATATGAAATGACCAACAAGGCTACAAATATAAGGCTTAGACCCATTTAAATGGGGCTAGTCGAGTTACGATTAATTTGTGCAAAACCGAAAGGCTAACACCCCTCCAAAACCAAGGTCAATCATGCTTGGTGGAAAAGTCTATTACCCATAAAATTGAAGTCTAGTACAAACTAAAAATGGCTTGGATATGAAAAGACAAACAAGTTTAGAATTATAAGGCTTATACCCATTTAAATGGGGTTAGTCGAGTGAGGATCAATTTGTCCGAAAATACAAGGCTAACACTCACCCAAAAACCAAGTTCAATCATGCTTGGGGGAAAAGTTTGTTTCCCGTAAAATTGAAGTATAATACAACCTAAAAAGGGCTTGGATATGAAAAGACGAACAAGGCTATAAATATAAGGCTTATACCCATTTAAAAGGGGCTAGTCGAGTCAGGATCAATTTGTTCGAAAATCCAAGGCTAACACCCAACCAAAAACCAAGTTCAATCATGCTTGGTGGACAAGTCTATTACCCATAAAATTGAAGTCTAATACCAACTAAAAGGGCTTTTATATGAAAATACGAACAACGCTACAAATATAAGGCTTAGACCCATTTAAATGGAGCTAGTCGAGTTACGATTAATTTGTCCAAAAATGAAAGGCTAACACCCCTCCAAAACCCAAGGTCAATCATGCTTGGTGGAAAAGTCCATTACCCATAAAATTGAAGTCTAATTCCAACTAAAAGGGCTTGGATATGAAAAGACGAACAAGGCTACAAATATAAGGCTTATACCCTTTTAAATGAGGCTAGTCGAGTTACGATCAATTTGTCCGAAAATGAAAGGTTAACACCCCTCCAAAACCAAGTTCAATCATGCTTGGTGGAAAAGTCCATTACCCATAAAATTGAAGTCTAATTCCAACTAAAAGGGCTTGGATATGAAAAGACGAACAAGGCTAGAAATATAAGGCTTATACCCATTTCAATGGCGCTAGTCGAGTCAGGATCAATTTGTCCGAAAATCCAAGGCTAACACCCCTCCAATAACCAAGTTCAATCATGCTTGGTGGAAAAATCCATTACCCATAAAATTGAAGTCTAATACCAATTAAAAAAGCTTGGATATGAAATGACGAACAAGGCTACAAATATAAGGCTTAGACCCATTTAAATGGAGCTATTCGAGTTACGATTAATTTGTCCAAAAATGAAAGGCTAACACCCCTCAAAAGCCAAGGTCAATCATGCTTGTTGGAAAAGTCCATTACCCATAAAATTGAAGTCTAATACCAACTAAAAGGGCTTGGATATGAAATGACGAACAAGCCTACAAATATAAGGCTTAGACCCATTTCAATGGGCTATTCGAGTCGGGATCAATTTGTCCGAAAATCGAAGGCTAACACCCCTCCAAAACCCAAGGTCAATCATGCTTGGTGTAAAAGTCCATTACCCATAAAATTGAAGTCTAATTCCAACTAAAAGGGCTTGGATATGAAAAGACGAACAAGGCTACAAATATAAGGCTTATACCCATTTCAATGGCGCTAGTCGAGTCGAGATCAATTTGTCCGAAAATCCAAGGCTAACACCCCTCCAATAACCAAGTTCAGTCATGCTTGGTGGAAAAGTCCATTACCCATAAAATTGAAGTCTAATTCCAACTAAAAGGGCTTGGATATGAAAAGACGAACAAGGCTACAAATATAAGGCTTATACCCATTTCAATGGCGCTAGTCGAGTCAGGATCAATTTGTCCGAAAATCCAAGGCTAACACCCCTCCAATAACCAAGTTCAATCATGCTTGGTGGAAAAGTGCATTACCCAGAAAATTGAAGTCTAATACCAATTAAAAAAGATTGGATATGAAATGACCAACAAGGCTACAAATGTAAGGCTTAGACCCATTTAAATGGGGCTAGTCGAGTTACTGATGAATTTGTGCAAAATCGAAAGGCTAACACCCCTCCAAAAACCAAGGTCAATCATGCTTGGTGGAAAAGTCCATTACCCATAAAATTGAAGTCCAATACCAACTAAAAGGGCTTTTATATGAAAAGACAAACAAGCCTACAAATATAAGGCTTAGACCCATTTCAATGGGGCTATTCGAGTCGAGATCAATTTGTCCGAAAATCGAAGGCTAAAACCCCTCCAAAAACCAAGTTCAATCATGCTTGGTGGAAAAATCCATTACCCATAAAATTGAAGTCTAATACCAATTAAAAAAGCTTGGATATGAAATGACGAACAAGGCTACAAATATAAGGCTAAGACCCATTTAAATGGAGCTAGTCGAGTTATGATTAATTTGTCAAAAATGAAAGGCTAACACCCCTCCAAAACCCAAGGTCAATCATGCTTGGTGGAAAAGTCCATTACCCATAAAATTGAAGTCTAATACCAACTAAAAGGGCTTGGATATGAAAAGACGAACAAGGCTACAAATATAAGGCTTACACCAATTTAAATTGGGCTAGTCGAGTTAGGATCAATTTGTCCAAAAATCGAAGGCTAACACCCCTCCAAAAACCAAGTTCAATCATGCTTGGTGAAAAATCCATTACCCATAAAATTGAAGTCTAATACCAACTAAAAGGGCTTTTATATGAAAAGACGAACAAGCCTCCAAATATAAGGCTTAGACCCATTTAAATTGGGCTATTCGAGTCGGGATCAATTTGTCCGAAAATCGAAGGCTAACACCCCTCCAAAACCCAAGGTCAATCATGCTTGGGGAAAAGTCCATTACCCATAAAATTGAAGTCTAATACCTACTAAAAAGGGCTTGGATATGAAAAGACGAACAAGGTTAGAAATCTAAGGCTTATACCCATTTCAATGGGGCTAGTCGAGTCAGGATCAATTTGTCCGAAAAACCAAGGCTAACACCCCCTCCAAAAACCAAGTTCAATCATGCTTGGGGGAAAAGGCCATTACCCAGAAAATTGAAGTCTAATACCAATTAAAAAGATTGGATATGAAATGACCAACAAGGCTACAAATATAAGGCTTAGACCCATTTAAATGGGGCTAGTCGAGTTATGATTAATTTGTCCAAAAATGAAAGGCTAACACCCCTCCAAAACCCAAGGTCAATCATGCTTGGTGGAAAAATCCATTACCCATAAAATTGAAGTCTAATACCAATTAAAAAAGATTGGATATGAAATGACCAACAAGGCTACAAATATAAGGCTTAGACCCATTTAAATGGGGCTAGTCGAGTTACGATTAATTTGTCCAAAACCGAAAGGCTAACACCCCTCCAAAAACCAAGGTCAATCATGCTTGGTGGAAAAGTCCATTACTCATAAAATTGAAGTCTAATACCAACTAAAAAGGGCTTTTATATGAAAAGACAAACAAGCCTACAAATATAAGGCTTAGACCCATTTAAATTGGGCTAGTCGAGTCAGGATCAATTTGTCCGATAATCGAAAGATAACACCCCTCCAAAAACAAAGTTCAATCATGCTTGGTGGAAAAATCCATTACCCATAAAATTGAATTCTAATACCAACTAAAAGGGCTTGGATATGAAATGACGAACAAGCCTACAAATATAAGGCTTAGACCCATTTCAATGGGCTATTCGAGTCAGGATCAATTTGTCCGAAAATCGAAGGCTAACACCCCTCCAAAACCCAAGGTCAATCATGCTTGGTGGAAAAGTCCATTACCCACAAAATTGAAGTCTAATACCACCTAAAAAGGGCTTTTATATGAAAAGAAGAACAAGACTACAAATATAAGGCTTATACCCTTTTAAATGGGGCTAGTCGAGTTACGATTAATTTGTCCAAAAATGAAAGGCTAACACCCCTCAAAACCCAAGGTCAATCATGCTTGTTGGAAAAGTCCATTACCCATAAAATTGAAGTCTAATACCAACTAAAGAGGGCTTGGATATGAAATGACGAACAAGCCTACAAATATAAGGCTTAGACCCATTTCAATGGGCTATTCGAGTCGGGATCAATTTGTCCGAAAATCGAAGGCTAACACCCCTCCAAAACCAAGTTCAATCATGCTTGGTGGAAAAATCCATTACCCATTAATTTGAAGTCTAATACCAATTCAAAAAGCATGGATATGAAATGACGAACAAGGCTACAAATATAAGGCTTAGACCCATTTAAATGGAGCTAGTCGAGTTATGATTAATTTGTCCAAAAATGAAAGGCTAACACCCCTCCAAAACCCAAGGTCAATCATGCTTGGTGGAAAAATCCATTACCCATAAAATTGAAGTCTAATACCAATTAAAAAAGATTGGATATGAAATGACCAACAAGGCTACAAATATAAGGCTTAGACCCATTTAAATGGGGCTAGTCGAGTTACTGATTAATTTGTCCAAAACCGAAAGGCTAACACCCCTCCAAAACCAAGGTCAATCATGCTTGGTGGAAAAGTCCATTACTCATAAAATTGAAGTCTAATACCAACTAAAAGGGCTTTTATATGAAAAGACAAACAAGCCTACAAATATAAGGCTTAGACCCATTTAAATTGGGCTATTCGAGTCAGGATCAATTTGTCCGATAATCGAAAGATAACACCCCTCCAAAAACAAAGTTCAATCATGCTTGGTGGAAAAATCCATTACCCATAAAATTGAATTCTAATACCAACTAAAAGGGCTTGGATATGAAATGACGAACAAGCCTACAAATATAAGGCTTAGACCCATTTCAATGGGCTATTCGAGTCGAGATCAATTTGTCCGAAAATCGAAGGCTAACACCCCTCCAAAACCCAAGGTCAATCATGCTTGGTGGAAAAGTCCATTACCAACAAAATTGAAGTCTAATACCACCTAAAAAGGGCTTTTATATGAAAAGAAGAACAAGACTACAAATATAAGGCTTATACCCTTTTAAATGGGGCTAGTCGAGTTACGATCAATTTGTCCGAAAATGAAAGGCTAACACCCCTCCAAAACCAAGTTCAATCATGCTTGGGGAAAAGTCCATTACCCATAAATGGAATTCTAATACCAACTAAAAAGGGCTTTTATATGAAAATACGAACAACGCTACAAATATAAGGCTTAGACCCATTTAAATGGAGCTAGTCGAGTTAGGATGAATTTGTCCAAAAATCAAAGGATAAGACTCCCTCCAAAACCCAAGTTCAATCATGCTTGGGGGGGAAGTTATTACCCATAAAATTGAAGTCTAATACCAACTAAAAAGGGATTGGATATGAAAAGACGAACAAGGCTACAAATATAAAGCTTATACCCTTTTAAATGAGGCTAGTCGAGTTACGATCAATTTGTCCGAAAATGAAAGGCTAACACCCCTCCAAAACCCAAGGTCAATCATGCTTGGTGGAAAAGTCCATTACCCATAAAATTGAAGTCTAATTCCAACTAAAAGGGCTTGGATATGAAAAGACGAACAAGGCTACAAATATAAGGCTTATACCCATTTCAATGGGGCTAGTCGAGTCAGGATCAATTTGTACGAAAATCCAAGGCTAACACCCCCTCCAAAAACCAAGTTCAATCATGCTTGAGGGAAAAGGCCATTACCCAGAAAATTGAAGTCTAATACCAATTAAAAAGATTGGATATGAAATGACCAACAAGGCTACAAATATAAGGCTTAGACCCATTTAAATGGGGCTAGTCGAGTTACGATTAATTTGTGCAAAATCGAAAGGCTAACACCCCTCCAAAAACAAAGTTCAATCATGCTTGGGGAAAAGTCCATTACCCATAAATGGAATTCTAATACCAACTAAAAGGGCTTTTATATGAAAATACGAACAACGCTACAAATATAAGGCTTAGACCAATTTAAATGGAGCTAGTCGAGTTACGATTAATTTGTCCAAAAATGAAAGGCTAACACCCCTCCAAAACCCAAGGTCAATCATGCTTGGTGGAAAAGTCCATTACCCATAACATTGATGTCTAATACAAACTAAAAAGGGATTGGATATGAAAAGACTAACAAGGCTAAAAATATAAGGCTTATACCCTTTTAAATGTGTCTAGTCGAGTTATGATCAATTTGTCCGAAAATGCAAGGCTAACACCCCTCCAAAACCCAAGGTCAATCATGCTTGGTGGAAAAGTCCATTACCCATAAAATTGAAGTCTAATTCCAACTAAAAAGGGCTTGGATATGAAAAGACGAACAAGGCTACAAATATAAGGCTTATACCCATTTCAATGGCGCTAGTCGAGTCAGGATCAATTTGTCCGAAAATCCAAGGCTAACACCCCTCCAATAACCAAGTTCAATCATGCTTGGTGGAAAAGTCCATTACCCATAAAATTGAAGTCTAATACCAATTAAAAAAGATTGGATATGAAATGACCAACAAGGCTACAAATATAAGGCTTAGACCCATTTAAATGGGGCTAGTCGAGTTACGATTAATTTGTGCAAAACTGAAAGGCTAACACCCCTCCAAAACCAAGTTCAATCATGCTTGGGGAAAAGTCCATTACCCATAAATGGAATTCTAATACCAACTAAAAAGGGCTTTTATATGAAAATACGAACAACGCTACAAATATAAGGCTTAGACCCATTTAAATGGAGCTAGTCGAGTTACGATTAATTTGTCCAAAAATGAAAGGCTAACACCCCTCCAAAACCCAAGGTCAATCATGCTTGGTGGAAAAGTCCATTACCCATAAAATTGAAGTCTAATTCCAACTAAAAGGGCTTGGATATGAAAAGACGAACAAGCCTACAAATATAAGGCTTATACCCTTTTAAATGAGGCTAGTCGAGTTACGATCAATTTGTCCGAAAATGAAAGGCTAACACCCCTCCAAAACCAAGTTCAATCATGCTTGGTGGAAAAGTCCATTACCCATAAAATTGAAGTCTAATTCCAACTAAAAGGGCTTGGATATGAAAAGACGAACAAGGCTACAAATATAAGGCTTATACCCATTTAAATGGCGCTAGTCGAGTCAGGATCAATTTGTCCGAAAATCCAAGGCTAACACCCCTCCAATAACCAAGTTCAATCATGCTTGGGGGAAAAGTCCATTACCCATAAATGGAATTCTAATACCAACTAAAAAGGGCTTTTATATGAAAATACGAACAACGCTACAAATATAAGGCTTAGACCCATTTAAATGGAACTAGTCGAGTTACTGATTAATTTGTCCAAAAATGAAAGGCTAACACCCCATCCAAAACCCAAGGTCAATCATGCTTGGTGGAAAAGTCCATTACCCATAAAATTGAAGTCTAATACATACTAAAAAGCGCTTGGATATGAAAAGACAAAAAAGGATACAAATATAAGGCTTATACCCATTTAAATGGTGTTAGTCGAGTAAGGATCAATTTGTTCGAAAATCCAAGGCTAACACCCTTCCAAAAACAAAGTTCTATCATGCTTGGGGGAAAAGTCTATTACCCATAAAATTGAAGTCTAATACCAACTAAAAAAGATTGGATATGAAATGACCAACAAGGCTACAAATATAAGGCTTAGACCCATTTAAATGGGGCTAGTCGAGTTACGATTAATTTGTGCAAAACCGAAAGGCTAACACCCCTCCAAAAACCAAGGTCAATCATGCTTGGTGGAAAAGTCCATTACCCATAAAATTGAAGTCTAATACCAACTAAAAGGGATTTTATATGAAAAGACAAACAAGCCTACAAATATAAGGCTTAGACCCATTTCAATGGGGCTATTCGAGTCGAGATCAATTTGTCCGAAAATCGAAGGCTAAAACCCCTCCAAAACCAAGTTCAATCATGCTTGGTGGAAAAATCCATTACCCATAAAATTGAAGTCTAATACCAATTAAAAAAGCTTGGATATGAAATGACGAACAAGGCTACAAATATAAGGCTTAGACCCATTTAAATGGAGCTATTCGAGTTACGATTAATTTGTCCAAAAATGAAAGGCTAACACCCCTCAAAACCCAAGGTCAATCATGCTTGTTGAAAAGTCCATTACCCATAAAATTGAATTCTAATAACAACTAAAAAGGGCTTGGATATGAAATGACGAACAAGCCTACAAATATAAGGCTTAGACCCATTTCAATGGGCTATTCGAGTAGGGATCAATTTGTCCGAAAATCGAAGGCTAACACCCCTCCAAAACCCAAGGTCAATCATGCTTGGTGGAAAAGTCCATTACCCATAAAATTGAAGTCTAATACCAACTAAAATGGGCTTGGATATGAAAAGACGAACAAGGCTACAAATATAAGGCTTATACCCTTTTAAATGGGGCTAGTCGAGTTACGATCAATTTGTCCGAAAATGAAAGGCTAACACCCCTTCCACAAACCAAGTTCAATCATGCTTGGTGGAAAAGTCCATTACCCATAAAATTGAAGTGTAATACCAACTAAAAAGGGCTTGGATATGAAAAGACGAACAAGGCTACAAATATAAGGCTTAGACCTATTTAAATTGGGCTAGTCGAGTCGGGATCAATTTGTCCGAAAATCGAAGGCTAACACCCCTCCAAAACCAAGTTCAATCATGCTTGGTGGAAAAATCCATTACCCATTAATTTGAAGTCTAATACCAATTAAAAAAGCATGGATATGAAATGACGAACAAGGCTACAATTATAAGGCTTAGACCCATTTAAATGGAGCTAGTCGAGTTATGATTAATTTGTCCAAAAATGAAAGGCTAACACCCCTCCAAAACCCAAAGTCAATCATGCTTGGTGGAAAAATCCATTACCCATAAAATTGAAGTCTAATACCAATTAAAAAAGATTGGATATGAAATGACCAACAAGGCTACAAATATAAGGCTTAGACCCATTTAAATGGGGCTAGTCGAGTTACGATTAATTTGTCCAAAATCGAAAGGCTAACACCCCTCCAAAACCAAGGTCAATCATGCTTGGTGGAAAAGTCCATTACTCATAAAATTGAAGTCTAATACCAACTAAAAGGGCTTTTATATGAAAAGACAAACAAGCCTACAAATATAAGGCTTAGACCCATTTAAATTGGGCTAGTCGAGTCAGGATCAATTTGTCCGATAATCGAAAGCTAACACCCCTCCAAAAACAAAGTTCAATCATGCTTGGTGGAAAAATCCATTACCCATAAAATTGAATTCTAATACCAACTAAAAGGGCTTGGATATGAAATGACGAACAAGCCTACAAATATAAGGCTTAGACCCATTTCAATGGGCTATTCGAGTCGGATCAATTTGTCCGAAAATCGAAGGCTAACACCCCTCCAAAACCCAAGGTCAATCATGCTTGGTGGAAAAGTCCATTACCCACAAAATTGAAGTCTAATACCAACTAAAAGGGCTTTTATATGAAAAGACGAACAAGCCTACAAATATAAGGCTTAGACCCATTTAAATTGGGCTATTCGAGTCGGGATCAATCTGTTCGAAAATCCAAGGCTAACACCGCTCCAAAATCCAAGTTCAATCATGCTTGGTGGAAAAGTCCATTACCCATAAAATTGAAGTCTAAGACCAATTAAAAAACCTTGGATATGAAAAGACGAAAAAGGTTAGAAATCTAAGGCTAATACTCATTTAAATGGAGCTAGTCGAGTTAGGATGAATTTGTCCAAAAATCAAAGGATAAGACTCCCTCCAAAAACCAAGTTCAATCATGCTTAGGGGAAAAGTCTATTACCCATAAAATTGAAGTCTAATACCAACTAAAAAGGGCTTGGATATGAACAAGGTTAGAAATCTAAGGTTAATACTCATTTAAATCGGGCTAGTCGAGTCAGGATCAATTTGTTTGAAAATCCAAGGCTAACACCCCCTCCAAAAACCAAGTTCAATCATGCATGGGGGAAATATATTACCCTTAAAATTGAAGTCTAATACCAACTAATAAGGGCTTGGATATGAAAAGACAAACTAGGTTAGAAATATAAACCTTATACCCATTTAAATGGGGCTAGTCGAGTCAGGATCAATTTGTCCAAAAATCGAAGGCTAACACCCACTCCAAAAACCTAGTTCAATCATTCTTGGAGGAAAAGTCTTTTACTCGTAAAATTGAAGCATAATACCAACGAAAAAGGGCATGGATATGAAAAGATGAAGAAAGTTATAAATATAAGGCTTATACCCAATTCAATGGGATATTCGAGTCAGGATCAATTTGTCCAAAAATCGAAGTCTAGCACCCCCTTCAAAAATCAAGTTCAATCATGGTTAGTGAAAAATTCTATTACCCATAAAATTGAAGTCTAATACCAATTAAAAAAGCTTGGATATGAAATGACGAACAAGGCTACAAATATAAGGCTTAGACCCATTTAAATGGAGCTAGTCGAGTTACGATTAATTTGTCCAAAAATGAAAGGCTAACACCCCGTCCAAAACCCAAGGTCAATCATGCTTGGTGGAAAAGTCCATTACCCATAAAATTGAAGTCTAATACCAATTAAAAACCTTGGATATGAAATGACGAACAAGGCTACAAATATAAGGCTTAGACCCATTTAAATGGAGCTAGTCGAGTTACGATTAATTTGTCCGAAAATCCAAGGCTAACACCCACCCAAAAAACCAAGTTCAATCATGCTTGGGGAAAAGTCTTTTACCCATAAAATTGAAGTTTAATACCAACTAAAAAGGGCTTGGATATGAAAAGACGAACAAGACTATAAATCTAAGGCTTATACCCATTTAAATGGGGCTAGTCGAGTCAGGATCAATTTGTCCGAAAATCCAAGGCTAACACCCCCTCCAAAAACCAAGTTCAATCATGCTTGGGGGAAAAGTCTATTACCCATAAAATTGAAGTCTAATACCAACTAAAAAGGTCTTGGATATGAACAAGGTTAGAAATCTAAGGCTAATACTCATTTAAATGGGGCTAGTCGAGTCAGGATCAATTTGTCCGAAAATCCAAGGCTAACACCCCCTCCAAAAACCAAGTTCAATCATGCTTGGGGGAAAAGTCTATTACCCATAAAATTGAAGTCTAATACCAACTAAATAGGGCTTGGATATGAAAAGACGAACAAGGTTAAAAATCTAAGGCTTATATCCATTCAAATGGGGCTAGTTGTGTCACTATCAATTTATCCGAAAATCCAAGGGTAACACCCTTCCAAAAACCAAGTTCAATCATGCTTGGGGAAAAGTCCATTACCCATAAATGGAATTCTATTAACAACTAAAAGGGCTTTTATATGAAAATACGAACAACGCTACAAATATAAGGCTTATACCCATTTAAATGGGGCTAGTCGAGTCAGGATCAATTTGTCCAAAAATCCAAGGCTAACATCTCCTCCAACAACCAAGTTCAATCATGCTTGGGGGAAAAGTCATTACCCATAAAATTAAAGTCTAAGACCAACTAAAAAGGGCTTGGATATGAACAAGGTTACAAATATAAGGCTAATACTAATTTAAAAGTGGCGAGTCGAGTGAGGATAAATTTGTCCAAAAATCAAAAGCTAACACCCCCTCCAAAAACCAAGTTAAATCATGCTTGGGGGGAAAGTCTATTACCCATAAAATTGAATTCTAATGCCAACTAAAGAGGGCTTGGATATGAAAAGACGAACACGGATAGAAGTATAAGGCTTATACCCATTTAAATGGGGCTAGTCGAGTCAGGATCAATTTGTCCAAAAATCCAAGGCTAACATCTCCTCCAACAACCAAGTTCAATCATGCGTGGGGGAAAGTCCATTACCCATAAATGGAATTCTATTACCAACTAAAAAGGGCTTTTATATGAAAATACGAACAACGCTACAAATATAAGGCTTATACCCATTTCAATGGGGCTAGTCGAGTCAGGATCAATTTGTCCGAAAATCAAAAGCTAACACCCCTCCAAGAACCAAGTTCAATCATGCTTGGTGGAAAAGTCCATTACCCATAAAATTGAAGTCTAATTCCAACTAAAAGGGCTTGGATATGAAAAGACGAACAAGGCTACAAATATAAGGCTTATACCCATTTCAATGGCGCTAGTCGAGTCGGGATCAATTTGTCCGAAAATCCAAGGCTAACACCCCTCCAATAACCAAGTTCAATCATGCTTGGTGGAAAAGTCCATTACCCATAAAATTGAAGTCTAATACCAACTAAAAGGGCTTTTATATGAAAAGACGAACAAGCCTACAAATATAAGGCTTAGACCCATTTCAATGGGCTATTCGAGTCGGGATCAATTTGTCCGAAAATCGAAGGCTAACACCCCTCCAAAACCAAGTTCGATCATGCTTGGTGGAAAATCCATTACCCATAAAATTGAAGTCTAATACCAATTAAAAAACCTTGGATATGAAATGACGAACAAGGCTACAAATATAAGGCTTAGACCCATTTAAATGGAGCTAGTCGAGTTACGATTAATTTGTCCAAAAATGAAAGGCTAACACCCCTCCAAAACCCAAGGTCAATCATGCTTGGGGGAAAAGTCCATTACCCATAAATTGAATTCTAATACCAACTAAAAAGGGCTTTTATATGAAAAGACGAACAAGGCTACAAATATAAGGCTTATACCCTTTTAAATTGGGCTAGTCGAGTTACGATCAATTTGTCCGAAAATGAAAGGCTAACACCCCCTCCAAAAACCAAGTTCAATCATGCTTGGGGGAAAAGTCCATTACCCATAAATTGAAGTCTAATTCCTACTAAAAGGGCGTGGATATGAAAAGACGAACAAGGCTACAAATATAAGGCTTATACCCATTTAAATGGGGCTAGTCGAGTCAGGATCAATTTGTAAGAAAATCCAAGGCTAACACCCACCCAAAAACCAAGTTCAATCATACTTGGGGGAAAATTCTATTAAACATAAAATTGAAACCTAATTCCAACTAAAAAAGCCTTGGATAAGAAAGGAAAAAAAAGGCTAGAAATCTAAGCCTTATACCCATTTAAATTGGGTTAGTCCAGTCAGGATCAATTTGTCCGAAAATCCAAGGCTAACACCCACCCAAAAACCAAGTTCAATCATGCTTGAGGGAAAAGTCTATTACCTATAAAATTAAAGTCTAATACCAACTAAAAAGGGCTTGGATATGCACAAGGTTGGAAATCTAACGCTTATACCCATTTAAATGAGGCTAGTCGAGTTAGGAGCAATTTGTCCGAAAATCCAAGGCTAACACCCACCCAAAAACCAAGTTTAATCATGCTTGGGGGAAAAGTCTATTACCCATAAAATTGAAGTTTAATACCAACTAAAAAGGGTTTGGATAAGAAAAGACGAACAAGGCTAGAAATATAAGGTTTATACCCATATAAATGGGGCTAGTCGAGTCAGGATCAATTTGTCCGAAAATCCAAGGCTAACACCCACCCAAAAACCAAGTTCAATCATGCTTTGGGGAAAAGTCTATTACCTATAAAATTGAAGTTTAATACCAACTAAAAAGCTTGGATATGAAATGACGAACAAGGCTACAAATATAAGGCTTAGACCCATTTAAATGGAGCTATTCGAGTTACGATTAATTTGTCCAAAAATGAAAGGCTAACACCCCTCAAAACCCAAGGTCAATCATGCTTGTTGGAAAAGTCCATTACCCATAAAATTGAAGTCTAATACCAACTAAAAGGGCTTGGATATGAAATGACGAACAAGCCTACAAATATAAGGCTTAGACCCATTTCAATGGGCTATTCGAGTCAGGATCAATTTGTCCGAAAATCGAAGGCTAACACCCCTCCAAAACCAAGTTCAATCATGCTTGGTGGAAAAATCCATTACCCATAAAATTGAAGTCTAATACCAAGTAAAAAGCCTTGGATATAAAAAGACGAACAAGGGTACAAATATAAGGCTTAGACCCATTTCAATGGGCTATTCGAGTCAGATCAATTTGTCCAAAAATGAAGGCTAACACCCCTCCAAAACCAAGGTCAATCATGCTTGGTGGAAAAGTCCATTACCCATAAAATTGAAGTCTAATTCCAACTAAAAAGGGCTTGGATATGAAAAGACGAACAAGGCTACAAATATAAGGCTTAGACCCATTTAAATTGGGCTAGTCGAGTCAGATCAATTTGTCCAAAAATCGAAGGCTAACACCCCTCCAAAACCAAGTTCAATCATGCTTGGTGGAAAAATCCATTACCCATAAAATTGAAGTCTAATACCAACTAAAAGGGCTTGGATATAAAAAGACGAACAAGGCTACAAATATAAGGCTTAGACCCATTTCAATGGGCTATTCGAGTCGGATCAATTTGTCCGAAAATCGAAGGCTAACACCCCTCCAAAACCCAAGGTCAATCATGCTTGGTGGAAAAGTCCATTTCCTATAAAATTGAAGTCTAATACCAATTAAAAAATCTTGGATATGAAATGACCAACAAGGCTACAAATATAAGGCTTAGACCCATTTAAATGGGGCTAGTCGAGTTACGATTAATTTGTCCAAAACTCGAAAGGCTCACACCCCTCCAAAAACCAAGGTCAATCATGCTTGGTGGAAAAGTCCATTACCCATAAAATTGAAGTCTAATTCCAACTAAAAAGGGCTTGGATATGAAAAGACAAACAAGGCTACAAATATAGGGCTTAGACCCATTTCAATGGGCTATTCGAGTCAGATCAATTTGTCCGAAAATCGAAGGCTAACACCCCTCCAAAACCCAAGGTCAATCATGCTTGGTGGAAAAGTCCATTTCCCATAAAATTGAAGTCTAATACCAATTAAAAAAGCTTGGATATGAAATGACCAACAAGGCTACAAATATAAGGCTTAGACCCATTTAAATGGGGCTAGTCGAGTTACGATTAATTTGTCCAAAATCGAAAGGCTCACACCCCTCCAAAAACCAAGTTCAATCATGCATGGGGGAAAAGTTGATTACCCATAAAATTGAAGTCTAATAACAACTAAAAAGGGCTTGGATATGAAAAGACGAACTAGGTTAGAAATATAAACCTTATACCCATTTAAATGGGGCTAGTCGAGTCCAGATCAATTTGTCTGAAAATCCAAGGCTAACATCCCCTCCAAAAACCAAGTTCAATCATGCTTGGGGAAAAAGTCTATTACCCATAAAATTGAAGTCTAATACCAACTAAAAAGGGCTTGGATATGAAAAGACAAAAAAGGTTAGAAATATAAGGTTAATACCCATTGCAATGGGCTATTCGAGTCAGGATCAATTTGTCCGAAAATCGAAGGCTAACACCCCTCCAAAACCAAGGTCAATCATGCTTGGTGGAAAAGTCCATTACCCATAAAATTGAAGTCTAATTCCAACTAAAAAGGGCTTGGATATGAAAAGACGAACAAGGCTACAAATATAAGGCTTAGACCCATTTAAATTGGGCTAGTCTAGTCAGATCAATTTGTCCGAAAATCCAAGGCTAACACCCCTCCAAAAACCAAGTTCAATCATGCTTGGGGGACAAGTCCATTACCCATAAAATTGAAGTCTAATACCAACCAAAAAGGGCTTGGATATGAAAAGACGAACAAGACTAGAAATATAAGGCTTAGACCCATTTAAATGGGGCTAGTCGAGGCAGGATCAATTTGTCCGAAAATCCAAGGCTAACACCCCCTCCAAAAACCAAGTTCAATCATGCTTGGGGGAAAAGTCCATTACCCATAAAATTGAAGTCTAATACCAACTAAAAAGGGCTTGGATATGAAAAGACGAACAAGGCTACAAATATAAGGCTTAGACCCATTTAAATTGGGCTAGTCGAGGCAGGATCAATTTGTCCGAAAATCCAAGGCTAACACCCCCTCCAACAACCAAGTTCAATCATGCTTGGTGGAAAAGTCCATTTCCATAAAATTGAAGTCTAATACCAATTAAAAAGCTTGGATATGAAATGACCAACAAGGCTACAAATATAAGGCTTAGACCCATTTAAATTGGGCTAGTCGAGTCGGGATCAATTTGTCCGAAAATCGAAGGCTAACACCCCTCCAAAACCCAAGGTCAATCATGATTGGGGGAAAAGTCCATTTCCCATAAAATTGAAGTCTAATACCAATTAAAAAAGCTTGGATATGAAATGACAACAAGGCTACAAATATAAGGCTTAGACCCATTTAAATTGGGCTAGTCGAGTCAGGATCAATTTGTCCAAAAATCGAAGGCTAACACCCCTCCAAAACCCAAGGTCAATCATGCTTGGTGGAAAAGTCCATTTCCCATAAAATTGAAGTCTAATACCAATTAAAAAAGCTTGGATATGAAATGACCAACAAGGCTACAAATATAAGGCTTAGACCCATTTAAATTGGGCTAGTCGAGTCAGGATCAATTTGTCCGAAAATCGAAGGCTAACACCCCTCCAAAACCCAAGGTCAATCATGCTTGGTGGAAAAGTCCATTTCCCATAAAATTGAAGTCTAATACCAATTAAAAAAGCTTGGATATGAAATGACCAACAAGGCTACAAATATAAGGCTTATACCCATTTAAATTGGGCTAGTCGAGTCAGGATCAATTTGTCCAAAAATCCAAGGCTAACACCCCCTCCAAAACCAAGTTCAATCATGCTTGGGGGAAAAGTCTATTACCCATAAAATTGAAGTCTAATACCAACTAAAAAGGGCTTGGATATGAAAAGACTAACAAGGCTACAAATATAAGGCTTATACCCATTTCAATGGGCTATTCGAGTCAGGATCAATTTGTCCGAAAATCGAAGGCTAACACCCCCTCCAAAACCAAGTTCAATCATGCTTGGTGGAAAAGTCCATTACCCATAAAATTGAAGTCATATACCAACTAAAAAGGACTTGGATATGAAAAGACCAACAAAGCTA
Source organism: Salix exigua (assembly GCA_032356905.1). NCBI lineage: Eukaryota > Viridiplantae > Streptophyta > Magnoliopsida > Malpighiales > Salicaceae > Salix > Salix exigua. Next base: position 11,790,899 of record CM063606.1, read on the forward strand.
GAAATATAAAGTTTGTACCCATTTAGACGGGGCACGTCGAGTCAGGATCAATATGTCCAAAAATCCAAGGCTAACACCCCATCCAAAAATAAAGTTCAATCATGCATGGGGGAAAAGTCTATTAACCATAAAATTGAAGTCTAATACCACCTAAAAAGGGCTTGGATATGAAAAGACTAACTAGGCTAGAAATATAAGGCTTATACCCATTTAAATTGGGCTATTCGAGTCGGATCAATTTGTCCGAAAATCGAAGGCTAACACCCCTCCAAAACCAAGGTCAATCATGCTTAGGGGAAAACTCCATTACCCATAAAATTGAAGTCTAATTCCAACTAAAAAGGGCTTGGATATGAAAAGACGAACAAGGCTACAAATATAAGGCTTATACCCATTTCAATGAGGCTATTCCAGTCAGGATCAATTTGTCCGAAAATCGAAGGCTAACACCCCTCCAAAACACAAGGTCAATCATGCTTGGTGGAAAAGTCCATTTCCCATAAAATTGAAGTCTAATACCAATTAAAAAAGCTTGGATATGAAATGACCAACAAGGCTACAAATATAAGGCTTAGACCCATTTAAATGGGGCTAGTCGAGTTACGATCAATTTGTCCAAAATCGAAGGCTAACACCCCTCCAAAAACCAAGGTCAATCATGCTTGGTGGAACAAGTCCATTACCCATAAAATTGAAGTCTAATACCAACTAAAAAGGGCTTGGATATGAAAAGACGAACAAGGCTACAAATATAAGGCTTAGACCCATTTAAATTGGGCTAGTCGAGGCAGGATCAATTTGTCCGAAAATCCAAGGCTAACACCCCTCCAAAACCCAAGGTCAATCATGCTTGGTGGAAAAGTCCATTTCCCATAAAATTGAAGTCTAATAGCAATTAAAAAAGCTTGGATATGAAATGACCAACAAGGCTACAAATATAAGGCTTAGACCCATTTAAATGGGGCTAGTCGAGTTACGATGAATTTGTCCAAAATCGAAGGCTAACACCCCTCCAAAACCAAGGTCAATCATGCTTGATGCTTGGTGAAAAGTCCATTACCCATAAAATTGAAGTCTAATTCCAACTAAAAAGGGCTTGGATATGAAAAGGCGAACAAGGCTAGAAATATAAGGCTTATAACCATTTAAATTGGGCTAGTCGAGTCAGGATCAATTTGTCCGAAAATCCAAGGCTAACACCCCCTCCAAAAACCAAGTTCAATCATGCTTGGGGGAAAAGTCCATTACCCATAAAATTGAAGTCTAATACCAACTAAAAAGGGCTTGGATATGAAAAGACGAACAAGGCTACAAATATAAGGCTTAGACCCATTTCAATTGGCTATTCGAGTCAGATCAATTTGTCCGAAAATCGAAGGCTAACACCCCTCCAAAACCCAAGGTCAATCATGCTTGGTGGAAAAGTCCATTTCCCATAAAATTGAAGTCTAATACCAATTAAAAAGGCTTGGATATGAAATGACCAACAAGGCTACAAATATAAGGCTTAGACCCATTTAAATTGGGCTAGTCGAGTCGGATCAATTTGTCCGAAAATCGAAGGCTAACACCCCTCCAAAACCCAAGGTCAATCATGCTTGGTGGAAAAGTCCATTTCCCATAAAATTGAAGTCTAATACCAATTAAAAAAGCTTGGATATGAAATGACCAACAAGGCTACAAATATAAGGCTTAGACCCATTTAAATGGGGCTAGTCGAGTCACGATCAATTTGTCCAAAATCGAAGGCTAACACTCCTCCAAAAACCAAGGTCAATCATGCTTGGTGGAAAAGTCCATTACCCATAAAATTGAAGTCTAATACCAACTAAAAGGGCTTGGATATGAAAAGACGAACAAGGCTACAAATATAAGGCTTAGACCCATTTAAATTGGGCTAGTCGAGTCGGGATCAATTTGTCCAAAAATCGAAGGCTAACACCCTCCAAAACCCAAGGTCAATCATGCTTGGTGGAAAAGTCCATTTCCCATAAAATTGAAGTCTAATACCAATTAAAAAGGCTTGGATATGAAATGACCAACAAGGCTACAAATATAAGGCTTATACCCTTTTAAATTGGGCTAGTCGAGTCACGATCAATTTGTCCGAAAATCCAAGGCTAACACCCCCTCCAAAAACCAAGTTCAATCATGCTTGGGGGAAAACTCCATTACCCAAAAAATTGAAGTCAAATACCAACTAAAAAGGGCTTTGATATGAAAAGACGAACAAGGCTACAAATATAAGGCTTAGACCCATTTCAATTGGGCTAGTCGAGTCACAATCAATTTGTCCGAAAATCCAAGGCTAACACCCCCTCCAGAAACCAAACTCAATCATGCTTGGGGGAAAAGTCTATTTCCCATAAAATTGAAGTCTAATAGCAACTAAAAAGGGCTTTGATATGAAAAGACGAACAAGGCTACAAATATAAGGCTTAGACCCATTTCAATGGGCTATTCGAGTCAGGATCAATTTGTCCGAAAATCGAAGGCTAACACCCCTCCAAAACCCAAGGTCAATCATGCTTGGTGGAAAAGTCCATTTCCTATAAAATTGAAGTCTAATACCAATTAAAAAAGCTTGGATATGAAATGACCAACAAGGCTACAAATATAAGGCTTAGACCCATTTAAATTGGGCTAGTCGAGTCGGGATCAATTTGTCCGAAAATCGAAGGCTACACCCCTCCAAAACCCAAGGTCAATCATGCTTGGTGAAAAGTCCATTTCCCATAAAATTGAAGTCTAATACCAATTAAAAAGCTTGGATATGAAATGACCAACAAGGCTACAAATATAAGGCTTAGACCCATTTAAATGGGGCTAGTCGAGTTACGATTAATTTGTCCAAAATCGAAAGGCTAACACCCACTCCAAAACCAAGGTCAATCATGCTTGGTGGAAAAGTCCATTACCCATAAAATTGAAGTCTAATTCCAACTAAAAGGGCTTGGATATGAAAAGACGAACAAGGCTACAAATATAAGGCTTAGACCCATTTAAATTGGGCTAGTCGAGTCAGGATCAATTTGTCCAAAAATCGAAGGCTAACACCCCTCCAAAACCAAGTTCAATCATGCTTGGTGGAAAAGTCCATTACCCATAAAATTGAAGTCTAATACCAACTAAAAGGGCTTTGATATGAAAAGACGAACAAGGCTACAAATATAAGGCTTAGACCCATTTCAATGGGCTATTCGAGTCAGGATCAATTTGTCCAAAAATCGAAGGCTAACACCCCACCAAAACCCAAGGTCAATCATGCTTGGTGGAAAAGTCCATTTCCCATAAAATTGAAGTCTAATACCAATTAAAAAGCTTGGATATGAAATGACCAACAAGGCTACAAATATAAGGCTTAGACCCATTTAAATGGGGCTAGTCGAGTTACGATTAATTTGTCCGAAAATCATAGGCTAACAACCCTCCGATAACCAAGTTCAATCATGGTTGGGGGAAAAGTCTATTACCCATAAAATTGAAGTCTAATTCCAAATAAAAAGGCCTTGGATATGAAAAGACGAACAAGGCTACAAATATAAGGCTTAGACCCATTTAAATGGGGCTACTTGTGTCAGGATCAAATTGTCCAAAAATCCAAGGCTAACACCCACTCCAAAAACCAAGGTGAATCCTGCTTGGGGGAAAAGTCTATTTCCCATAAAATTGAAGTCTAAAACCAATTAAAAAGCTTGGATATGAAATGACCAACAAGGCTACAAATATAAGGCTTAGACCCATTTAAATTGGGCTAGTCGAGTCAGGATCAATTTGTCCGAAAATCGAAGGCTAACACCCTCCAAAACCCAAGGTCAATCATGCTTGGTGGAAAAGTCCATTTCCCATAAAATTGAAGTCTAATACCAATTAAAAAAGCTTGGATATGAAATGACCAACAAGGCTACAAATATAAGGCTTAGACCCATTTAAATGGGGCTAGTCGAGTCAGGATCAATTTGTCTGAAAATCGAAGCCAAACACCCCCTCCAAAACCAAGTTCAATCATGCTTGGGGGAAAAGTCCATTACCCATAAAATTGAAGTCTAATACCAACTACAAAGGGCTTGGATATGAAAATACGAACAACGCTACAAATATAAGGCTTATACCCATTTCAATGGGGCTAGTCGAGTCAGGATCAATTTGTCCGAAAATTCAAGGCTAACACCCCCTCCAAAAAACAAGTTCAATCATGCTTGGGGGAAAAGTCCATTTCCCATAAAATTGAAGTCTAATACCAATTAAAAAGCTTGGATATGAAATGACCAACAAGGCTACAAATATAAGGCTTAGACCCATTTAAATAGGGCTAGTCGAGTTACGATTAATTTGTCCAAAACTAAAAGGCTAACACCCCTCCAAAACCCAAGGTCAATCATGCTTGGTGGAAAAGTCCATTACCCATAAAATTGAAGTCTAATTCCAAATAAAAAGGGCTTGGATATGAAAAGACCAACAAGACTACAAATATAAGGCTTAGACCCATTTAAATTGGGCTAGTCGAGTCAGGATCAATTTATCCAAAAATCGAAGGCTAACACACCCTCCAAAACCCAAGGTCAATCATGCTTGGTGGAAAAGTCTATTTCCCATAAAATTGAAGTCTAATACCAATTAAAAAAGCTTGGATATGAAATGACCAACAAGGCTACAAATATAAGGCTTAGACCCATTTAAATTGGGCTAGTCGAGTCGGATCAATTTGTCCGAAAATCGAAGGCTAACACCCCTCCAAAACCCAAGGTCAATCATGCTTGGTGGAAAAGTCCATTTCCCATAAAATTGAAGTCTAATACCAATTAAAAAAGCTTGGATATGAAATGACCAACAAGGCTACAAATATAAGGCTTATACCCATTTAAATAGGGCTAGTCGAGTCAGGATCAATTTGTCCAAAAATCGAAGGCTAACACCCCTCCAAAAACTAAGTGCAATCATGTTTGGGGGAAAAGTGTATTACCCATAAAATTGAAGTCTAATACCAGCTAAAAAGGGCTTGGATATGAAAATAAGAACAACACTACAAATATAAGGCTTATACCCATTTCAATGGGGCTAGTCGAGTCAGGATCAATTTGTCCGAAAATCCAAGGCTAACACCGCCTCCAAAAACCAAGTTCAATCATGCTTGGTGGAAAAGTCCATTACCCATAAAATTGAAGTCTAATACCAACTAAAAAGGGCTTGGATATGAAATGACCAACAAGGCTACAAATATAAGGCTTAGACCCATTTAAATGGGGCTAGTCGAGTTACGATTAATTTGTCCAAAACTAAAAGGCTAACACCGCCTCCAAAAACCAAGTTCAATCATGCTTGGTGGAAAAGTCCATTACCCATAAAATTGAAGTCTAATACCAACTAAAAAGGGCTTGGATATGAAAAGACGAACAAGGCTACAAATATAAGGCTTAGACCCATTTCAATTGGGCTAGTCGAGTCGAGATCAATTTGTCCAAAAATCGAAGGCTAACACCCCTCCAAAACCAAGTTCAATCATGCTTGGTGGAAAATTCCATTACCCATAAAATTGAAGTCTAATACCAACTAAAAAGGGCTTGGATATGAAAAGACGAACAAGGCTACAAATATAAGGCTTAGACCCATTTCAATGGGCTATTCGAGTCAGGATCAATTTGTCCGAAAATCGAAGGCTAACACCCCTCCAAAACCCAAGGTCAATCATGCTTGGTGGAAAAGTCCATTTCCCATAAAATTGAAGTCTAATTCCAACTAAAAAGGGCTTGGATATGAAAGGACTAACAAGGCTACAAATATAGGCTTAGACCCATTTAAATTGGGCTAGTCGAGTCAGATCAATTTGTCCAAAAATCCAACGCTAACACCCCCTCCAAAATCCAAGTTCAATCATGCTTGGGTGAAAAATCCATTACCCATAAAATTGAATCTAATACCAACTAAAAAGGGCTTGGATATGAAAAGACGAACAAGACTACAAATATAAGGCTTATACCCATTTCAATGGGCTATTCGAGTCGGATCAATTTGTCCGAAAATCGAAGGCTAACACCCCTCCAAAACCCAAGGTCAATCATGCTTGGTGGAAAAGTCCATTTCCCATAAAATTGAAGTCTAATACCAATTAAAAAAGCTTGGATATGAAATGACCAACAAGGCTACAAATATAAGGCTTAGACCCATTTAAATGGGGCTAGTCGAGTTACTATTAATTTGTCCAAAACTAAAAGGCTAACACCCCTCCAAAACCAAGGTCAATCATGCTTGGTGGAAAAGTCCATTACCCATAAAATTGAAGTCTAATACCAACTAAAAGGGCTTGGATATGAAAAGACGAACAAGGCTACAAATATAAGGCTTAGACCCATTTCAATGGGCTATTCGAGTCGGATCAATTTGTCCGAAAATCGAAGGCTAACACCCCTCCAAAAACCAAGTTCAATCATGATTGGGGGAAAACTCAATTACCCATAAAATTGAAGTCTAATACCAGCTGAAAAGGGCTTGGATATGAAAAGAAGAACAAGGCTACAAATATAAGGCTTATAACCATTTAAATTGGGCTAGTCGAGTCAGGATCAATTTGTCCGAAAATCGAAGGCTAACACCCCTCCAAAACCCAAGGTCAATCATGCTTGGTGGAAAAGTCCATTTCCCATAAAATTGAAGTCTAATACCAATTAAAAAGCTTGGATATGAAATGACCAACAAGGCTACAAATATAAGGCTTAGACCCATTTAAATTGGGCTAGTCGAGTCAGGATCAATTTGTCCGAAAATCGAAGGCTAACACCCTCCAAAACCCAAGGTAAATCATGCTTGGTGGAAAAGTCCATTTCCCATAAAATTGAAGTCTAATACCAATTAAAAAAGCTTGGATATGAAATGACCAACAAGGCTACAAATATAAGGCTTAGACCCATTTAAATTGGGCTAGTCGAGTCGAGATCAATTTGTCCGAAAATCGAAGGCTACACCCCTCCAAAACCCAAGGTCAATCATGCTTGGTGGAAAAGTCCATTTCCCATAAAATTGAAGTCTAATACCAATTAAAAAGCTTGGATATGAAATGACCAACAAGGCTACAAATATAAGGCTTAGACCCATTTAAATGGGGCTAGTCGAGTTACGATTAATTTGTCCAAAACTCGAAAGGCTAACACCCACTCCAAAAACCAAGGTCAATCATGCTTGGTGGAAAAGTCCATTACCCATAAAATTGAAGTCTAATTCCAACTAAAAGGGCTTGGATATGAAAAGACGAACAAGGCTACAAATATAAGGCTTAGACCCATTTAAATTGGGCTAGTCGAGTCGAGATCAATTTGTCCAAAAATCGAAGGCTAACACCCCTCCAAAACCAAGTTCAATCATGCTTGGTGGAAAAGTCCATTACCCATAAAATTGAAGTCTAATACCAACTAAAAAGGGCTTTTATATGAAAAGACGAACAAGGCTACAAATATAAGGCTTAGACCAATTTCAATGGGCTATTCGAGTCAGATCAATTTGTCCGAAAATCGAAGGCTAACACCCCTCCAAAACCCAAGGTCAATCATGCTTGGTGGAAAAGTCCATTTCCCATAAAATTGAAGTCTAATACCAATTAAAAAAGCTTGGATATGAAATGACCAACAAGGCTACAAATATAAGGCTTAGACCCATTTAAATGGGGCTAGTCGAGTTACTGATTAATTTGTCCAAAACTAAAAGGCTAACACCCCTCCAAAACCAAGGTCAATCATGCTTGGGGGAAAAGTCTATTCCCCATAAAATTGAAGTCTAATTCCAACTAAAAAGGGCTTGGATATGAAAAGACGAACAAGGCTACAAATATAAGGCTTAGACCCATTTAAATTGGGCTAGTCGAGTCAGATCAATTTGTCCAAAAATCGAAGGCTAACACCCCTCCAAAACCAAGTTCAATCATGCTTGGTGGAAAAATCCATTACCCATAAAATTGAAGTCTAATACCAACTAAAAGGGCTTGGATATGAAAAGACGAACAAGGCTACAAATATAAGGCTTAGACCCATTTCAATGGGCTATTCGAGTCAGATCAATTTGTCCGAAAATCGAAGGCTAACACCCCTCCAAAACCCAAGGTCAATCATGCTTGGTGGAAAAGTCCATTTCCCATAAAATTGAAGTCTAATTCCAACTAAAAGGGCTTGGATACGAAAGGACGAACAAGGCTACAAATATAGGCTTAGACCCATTTAAATTGGGCTAGTCGAGTCAGGATCAATTTGTCCAAAAATCGAAGGCTAACACCCCTCCAAAACCAAGTTCAATCATGCTTGGTGGAAAAATCCATTACCCATAAAATTGAAGTCTAATACCAACTAAAAGGGCTTGGATATGAAAAGACGAACAAGACTACAAATATAAGGCTTAGACCCATTTCAATGGGCTATTCGAGTCGGATCAATTTGTCCGAAAATCGAAGGCTAACACCCTCTAAAACCCAAGGTCAATCATGCTTGGTGGAAAAGTCCATTTCCCATAAAATTGAAGTCTAATTCCAACTAAAAGGGCTTGGATATGAAAAGACGAACAAGGCTACAAATATAAGGCTTAGACCCATTTAAATTGGGCTAGTCGAGTCGAGTATCAATTTGTCCGAAAATCGAAGGCTAACACCCCTCCAATAACGAGTTCAATCATGCTTGGTGGAAAAGTCCATTACCCAGAAAATTGAAGTCTAATACCAACTAAAAAGGGCTTGGATATAAAAAGACGAACAAGGCTACAAATGTAACGCTTAGACCCATTTAAATGGGGCTAGTCGAGTTACGATTAATTTGTCCAAAATCGAAAGGCTAACACCCCTCCAAAACCAAGGTCAATCATGCTTGGTGGAAAAGTCCATTACCCATAAAATTGAAGTCTAATACCAAATAAAAAGGGTTTTTATATGAAAAGACGAACAAGCCTACAAATATAAGGCTTAGACCCATTTAAATTGGGCTAGTAAAGTTAGGATCAATTTGTCCAAAAATCGAAGGCTAACACCCCTCCAAAACCAAGTTCAATCATGCTTGGTGGAAAAATCCATTACCCATAAAATTGAAGTCTAATACCAACTTAAAAGGGCTTTTATATGAAAAGACGAACAAGGCTACAAATATAAGGCTTATACCCTTTTAAATGGGGCTAGTCGAGTTACGATCAATTTGTCCGAAAATGAAATGCTAACACCCCTCCAAAACCAAGTTCAATCATGCTTGGTGGAAAAGTCCATTACCCATAAAATTGAAGTCTAATTCCAACTAAAAGGGCTTGGATATGAAAAGACTAACAAGGCAACAAATATAAGGCTTAGACCCATTTAAATTGGGCTAGTCGAGTCAGGATCAATTTGTCCAAAACAAAAGGCTAACACCCCTCCAAAAACCAAGGTCAATCACGCTTGGTGGAAAAGTCCATTACCCATAAAATTGAAGTCTAATTCCAACTAAAAAGGGCTTGGATATGAAAAGACGAACAAGGCTACAAATATAAGGCTTAGACCCATTTAAATTGGGCTAGTCGAGTCAGGATCAATTTGTCCAAAAATCGAAGGCTAACACCCCTCCAAAACCAAGTTCAATCATGCTTGGTGGAAAAATCCATTACCCATAAAATTGAAGTCTAATACCAACTAAAGAGGGTTTGGATATGAAAAGACGAACAAGGCTACAAATATAAGGCTTATACCCATTTAAATGGGGCTAGTCGAGTCAGGATCAATTTGTCCGAAAATCCAAGGCGCCAAAAACCAAGTTCAATCATGCTTGGGGGAAAAGTCCATTTCCCATAAAATTGAAGTCTAATACCAACTAAAAAGGGCTTGGATATGAAAAGACGAACAAGACTACAAATATAAGGCTTATACCCATTTAAATGGGGCTAGTCGAGTCAGGATCAAATTGGCCGAAAATCGAAGCCTAACACCCCCTCCAAAAACTAAATTCAATTATGCTTGGGGGGAATTTCTATTACCCATAAAATTGAAGTTTAATACCAACTAAAAAGGGCTTGGATATGAAAATACGAACAACGCTACAAATATAAGGCTTAGACCCATTTCAATGGTGCTAGTCGATTCAGGATCAATTTGTCCAAAAATCGAAGGCTAACACCCCTCCAAAAACCAAGGTCAATCATGCTTGGTGGAACAATCCATTACCCATAAAATTGAAGTCTAATACCAACTAAAAAGGGCTTGGATATGAAAAGAAGAACAAGGCTACAAATATAAGGCTTAGACCCATTTCAATGGGCTATTCGAGTCAGGATCAATTTGTCCGAAAATCGAAGGCTAACACCCCTCCAAAACCCAAGGTCAATCATGCTTGGTGGAAAAGCCCATTTCCCATAAAATTGAAGTCTAATACCAATTAAAAAAGCTTGGATATGAAATGACCAACAAGGCTACAAATATAAGGCTTAGACCCATTTAAATGGAGCTAGTCGAGTTACGATTAATTTGTCCAAAACTAAAAGGCTAACACCCCTTCAAAACCAAGGTCAATCATGCTTGGGGGAAAAGTCCATTACCCATAAAATTGAAGTCTAATACCAACTAAAAAGGGCTTGGATATGAAAAGACGAACAAGGCTACAAATATAAGGCTTAGACCCATTTAAATTGGGCTAGTCGAGGCAGGATCAATTTGTCCGAAAATCCAAGGCTAACACCCCTCCAAAACCCAAGGTCAATCATGCTTGGTGGAAAAGTCCATTTCCCATAAAATTGAAGTCTAATACCAATTAAAAAAGCTTGGATATGAAATGACCAACAAGGCTACAAATATAAGGCTTAGACCCATTTAAATGGGGCTAGTCGAGTTACGATTAATTTGTCCAAACCTCGAAGGCTAACACCCCTCCAAAACCAAGGTCAATCATGCTTGGGAAAAAGTCTAATACCCATAAAATTGAAGTCTAATACCAACTAAAAAGGGCTTGGATATGAACATGTTTTGAAATCTAAGGCTTATACCCATTTAAATGGGGCTAGTCGAGTCATGATCAATTTGTTCAAAAATCGAAGGCTAACACCCCCTCCAAAAACCAAGTTCAATCATGTTTGGGGGAAAAGTATATTACCATAAAATTGAAGTCTAATACCACCTAAAAAGGGCTTGGATAAGAAAAGACGAACAAGGCTAAAAATATAAGGCTTATACCCATTTCAATGGGCTATTCGAGTCAGGATCAATTTGTCCGAAAATCGAAGGCTAACACCCCTCCAAAACCCAAGGTCAATCATGCTTGGTGGAAAAATCCATTTCCCATAAAATTGAAGTCTAATACCAATTAAAAAAGCTTGGATATGAAATGACCAACAAGGCTACAAATATAAGGCTTAGACCCATTTAAATGGAGCTAGTCGAGTTACGATTAATTTGTCCAAAATCGAAAGGCTAACACCCCTCCAAAACCAAGGTCAATCATGCTTGGTGGAAAAGTCCATTACCCATAAAATTGAAGTCTAATACCAAATAAAAAGCGCTTTTATATGAACAGATCGAACAAGGCTACAAATATAAGGCTTAGACCCATTTAAATTGGGCTAGTAAAGTCGGATCAATTTGTCCAAAAATCGAAGGCTAACACCCTCCAAAACCAAGTTCAATCATGCTTGGTGGAAAAATCCATTACCCATAAAATTGAAGTCTAATACAAACTAAAAGGGCTTTTATATGAAAAGACGAACAAGGCTACAAATATAAGGCTTATACCCTTTTAAATGGGGCTAGTCGAGTGACGATCAATTTGTCCGAAAATGAAATGCTAACACCCCTCCAAAACCAAGTTCAATCATGCTTGGTGGAAAAGTCCATTACCCATAAAATTGAAGTCTAATTCCAACTAAAAGGGCTTGGATATGAAAAGACGAACAAGGCTACAAATATAAGGCTTAGACCCATTTAAATTGGGCTAGTCGAGTCAGATCAATTTGTCCAAAAATCGAAGGCTAACACCCCTCCAAAACCAAGTTCAATCATGCTTGGTGGAAAAATCCATTACCCAAAAAATTGAAGTCTAATACCAACTAAAAAGGGCTTGGAAATGAAAAGACGAACAAGGCTACAAATAAAAGGCTTAGACCCATTTCAATGGGCTATTCGAGTCGAGATCAATTTGTCCGAAAATCGAAGGCTAACACCCCTCCAAAACCCAAGGTCAATCATGCTTGGTGGAAAAGTCCATTTCCCATAAAATTCAAGTCTAATACCAATTAAAAAGCTTGGATATGAAATGACCAACAAGGCTACAAATATAAGGCTTAGACCCATTTAAATGGAGCTAGTCGAGTTACGATTAATTTGTCCAAAATCGAAAGGCTAACACCCCTCCAAAACCAAGGTCAATCATGCTTGGTGGAAAAGTCCATTATCCATAAAATTGAAGTCTAATACCAAATAAAAAGCGCTTTTATATGAAAAGACGAACAAGGCTACAAATATAAGGCTTAGACCCATTTAAATTGGGCTAGTAAAGTCGGGATCAATTTGTCCAAAAATCGAAGGCTAACACCCTCCAAAACCAAGTTCAATCATGCTTGGTGGAAAAATCCATTACCCATAAAATTGAAGTCTAATACAAACTAAAAGGGCTTTTATATGAAAAGACGAACAAGGCTACAAATATAAGGCTTATACCCTTTTAAATGGGGCTAGTCGAGTGACGATCAATTTGTCCGAAAATGAAATGCTAACACCCTCCTAAAAACCAAGTTCAGTCATGCTTGGAGAAAATGTCTTTTACCCATAAACTTGAAGTCTAATACCAAGTAAAAAGGGCTTGGATATGAAAAGACGAACAGGGCTAGAAATTTAAGGCTTATACCCACTTAAATGGGGCAAGTCGATTCAGGATCAATTTGTCCCAAAATCCAAGGCTAACACCCACCGAAAAACCAAATTCAATCATGCTTGGGGGAAAAGTCTATTACCCATAAAATTGAAGTCTAATACCAACCAAAAAGGGCTTGGATATGAAAAGACGAACAAGGGTAGAAATATAAGGCTTAGACCCATTTCAATGGGCTATTCGAGTCGGATCAATTTGTCCGAAAATCGAAGGCTAACACCCCTCCAAAACCCAAGGTCAATCATGCTTGGTGGAAAAGTCCATTTCCCATAAAATTGAAGTCTAATACCAATTAAAAAAGCTTGGATATGAAATGACCAACAAGGCTACAAATATAAGGCTTAGACCCATTTAAATGGAGCTAGTCGAGTTACGATTAATTTGTCCAAAACCGAAAGGCTAACACCCCCTCCAAAAACCAAGTTCAATCATGTTTGGGGGAAAAGTCCATTACCCATAAAATTGAAGTCTAATACCAACTAAAAAGGGCTTGGATATGAAAATACGAACAACGCTACAAATATAAGGCTTATACCCATTTCAATGGGCTAGTCGAGTCAGGATCAATTTGTCCGAAAATGTAAGGCTAACACCTCCTCCAAAAACCAAGTTCAATCATGCTTGGTGGAAAAATCCATTAACCAATAAATTGAAGTCTAATACCAACTAAAAAGGGCTTTTATATGAAAAGATGAACAAGGCTACAAATATAAGGCTTAGACCCATTTAAATTGGGTTAGTCGAATCAAGATCAATTTGTCCGAAAATCCAAGGCTAACACCCCCTCCAAAAACCAAGTTCAATCATGCTTGGGGGAAAAGTCCATTACCCATAAAATTGAAGTCTAATACCAACTAAAAAGGGCTTGGATATGAAAAGACGAACAAGGCTACAAATATAAGGCTTAGACCCATTTAAATTGGGCTAGTCGAGTCAGATCAATTTGTCCAAAAATCGAAGGCTAACACCCCTCCAAAACCAAGTTCAATCATGCTTGGTGGAAAAATCCATTACCCATAAAATTGAAGTCTAATACCAACTAAAAGGGCTTGGATATGAAAAGACGAACAAGGCTACAAATATAAGGCTTAGACCCATTTCAATGGGCTATTCGAGTCAGATCAATTTGTCCGAAAATCGAAGGCTAACACCCCTCCAAAACCCAAGGTCAATCATGCTTGGTGGAAAAGTCCATTTCCCATAAAATTGAAGTCTAATACCAATTAAAAAGCTTGGATATGAAATGACCAACAAGGCTACAAATATAAGGCTTAGACCCATTTAAATGGAGCTAGTCGAGTTACGATTAATTTGTCCAAAACTCGAAAGGCTAACACCCCTCCAAAACCAAGGTCAATCATGCTTGGTGGAAAAGTCCATTACCCATAAAATTGAAGTCTAATACCAAATAAAAAGCGCTTTTATATGAAAAGACGAACAAGGCTACAAATATAAGGCTTAGACCCATTTAAATTGGGCTAGTAAAGTCAGGATCAATTTGTCCAAAAATCGAAGGCTAACACCCCTCCAAAACCAAGTTCAATCATGCTTGGTGGAAAAATCCATTACCCATAAAATTGAAGTCTAATACCAACTAAAAGGGCTTTTATATGAAAAGACGAACAAGGCTACAAATATAAGGCTTATACCCTTTTAAATGGGGCTTGTCGAGTTACGATCAATTTGTCCGAAAATGAAATGCTAACACCCCTCCAAAACCAAGTTCAATCATGCTTGGTGGAAAAGTCCATTACCCATAAAATTGAAGTCTAATTCCAACTAAAAGGGCTTGGATATGAAAAGACGAACAAGACTACAAATATAAGGTTTAGACCCATTTAAATGGGGCTAGTCGAGTCAGGATCAATTTGTCCGAAAATCCAAGGCTAACACCCCTCCAAAACCAAGTTCAATCATGCTTGGTGGAAAAATCTATTACCCATAAATTTGAAGTCTAATACCACCGAAAAAGGGCTTGGATATGAAAAGACGAACAAGGCTACAAATATAAGGTTTAGACCCATTTAAATGGGCTATTCGAGTCAGGATCAATTTGTCCGAAAATCGAAGGCTAACACCCCTCCAAAACCCAAGGTCAATCATGCTTGGTGGAAAAGTCTATTTCCCATAAAATTGAAGTCTAATACCAATTAAAAAAGCTTGGATATGAAATGACCAACAAGGCTACAAATATAAGGCTTAGACCCATTTAAATGGAGCTAGTCGAGTTACGATTAATTTGTCCAAAACTAAAAGGCTAACACCCCTTCAAAAACCAAGTTCAATCATGCTTGGGGGAAAAGTCCATTACCCATAAAATTGAAGTCTAATTCCAACTAAAAAGGGCTTGGATATGAAAAGGCGAACAAGGCTAGAAATATAAGGCTTATAACCATTTAAATTGGGCTAGTCGAGTCAGGATCAATTTGTCCGAAAATCGAAAGCTAACACCCCTCCAAAAACCAAGTTCAATCATGCTTTGTGGAAAAGTCCATTACCCATAAAATTGAAGTCTAATACCAATTAAAAAAGCTTGGATATGAAATGACGAACAAGGCTACAAATATAAGGCTTAGACCCATTTAAATGGGGCTAGTCGAGTTACGATTAATTTGTCCAAACCTCGAAAGGCTAACACCCCTCCAAAAACCAAGTTCAATCATGTTTGGGGGAAAAGTATATTACCATAAAATTGAAGTCTAATACCACCTAAAAAGGGCTTGGATAAGAAAAGACGAACAAGGCTAAAAATATAAGGCTTATACCCATTCAAATAGGG
Organism: Salix exigua; assembly: GCA_032356905.1. Classification (NCBI taxonomy): domain Eukaryota; kingdom Viridiplantae; phylum Streptophyta; class Magnoliopsida; order Malpighiales; family Salicaceae; genus Salix; species Salix exigua. The sequence continues at coordinate 11,806,523 of CM063606.1, forward strand.
CTAGTCGAGTAAGGATCAATTTGTCCGAAAATCCAAGCCTAGCACCCCTCCAAAACCCAAGGTCAATCATGCTTGGTGGAAAAGTCCATTTCCCATAAAATTGAAGTCTAATACCAATTAAAAAAGCTTGGATATGAAATGACCAACAAGGCTACAAATATAAGGCTTATACCCATTTTAATGGGGATAGTCGAGTCATGATCAATTTGTCCGAAAAGCCAAGGCTAACACCCACCCAAAAACCAAGTTCAATCATGTTTGGGGGAAAACTGTATTACCATAAAATTGAAGTCTAATACCAGCTAAAAAGGGCTTGGATAAGAAAAGACAAAAAAGGCTAGAAATATAAAGCTTATACCCATTTAAATAAGGCTAGTCGAGTCAGGATCAATTTGTCTGAAAATCCAATGCTAGCACCCACCCAAAAAACGAAGTTCAATCATGATTTGGGGAAAAGTCTATTACCCATAAAATTGAAGTCTAGTACCAACTAAAAAGGGTTTTATATGAAAAGACGAACAAGGCTACAAATATAAGGCTTAGACCCATTTCAATGGGCTATTCGAGTCGGGATCAATTTGTCCGAAAATCGAAGGCTAACACCCCTCCAAAACCCAAGGTCAATCATGCTTGGTGGAAAAGTCCATTTCCCATAAAATTGAAGTCTAATACCAATTAAAAAAGCTTGGATATTAAATGACCAACAAGGCTACAAATATAAGGCTTAGACCCATTTAAATGGAGCTAGTCGAGTTACGATTAATTTGTCCAAAACCGAAAGGCTAACACCCCTCCAAAAACCAAGGTCAATCATGCTTGGTGGAAAAGTCCATTACCCATAAAATTGAAGTCTAATACCAAATAAAAAGCGTTTTATATGAAAAGACGAACAAGCCTACAAATATAAGGCTTAGACCCATTTAAATTGGGCTAGTAAAGTCGGGATCAATTTGTCCAAAAATCGAAGGCTAACACCCTCCAAAACCAAGTTCAATCATGCTTGGTGGAAAAATCCATTACCCATAAAATTGAAGTCTAATACCAACTAAAAGGGCTTTTATATGAAAAGACGAACAAGGCTACAAATATAAGGCTTATACCCTTTTAAATGGGGCTAGTCGAGTTACGATCAATTTGTCCGAAAATGAAATGCTAACACCCCTCCAAAACCAAGTTCAATCATGCTTGGTGGAAAAGTCCATTACCCATAAAATTGAAGTCTAATTCCAACTAAAAAGGGCTTGGATATGAAAAGACGAACAAGGCTACAAATATAAGGCTTAGACCCATTTAAATTGGGCTAGTCGAGTCGGATCAATTTGTCCAAAAATCGAAGGCTAACACCCCTCCAAAACCAAGTTCAATCATGCTTGGTGGAAAAATCCATTACCCATAAAATTGAAGTCTAATACCAACTAAAAGGGCTTGGATATGAAAAGACGAACAAGGCTACAAATATAACGCTTAGACCCATTTCAATGGGCTATTCGAGTCGAGATCAATTTGTCCGAAAATCGAAGGCTAACACCCCTCCAAAACCCAAGGTCAATCATGCTTGGTGGAAAAGTCCATTTCCCATAAAATTGAAGTCTAATACCAATTAAAAAAGCTTGGATATGAAATGACCAACAAGGCTACAAATATAAGGCTTAGACCCATTTAAATGGAGCTAGTCGAGTTACGATTAATTTGTCCAAAACTAAAAGGCTAACACCCCTCCAAAAACCAAGGTCAATCATGCTTGGTGGAAAAGTCCATTACCCATAAAATTGAAGTCTAATTCCAACTAAAAGGGCTTGGATATGAAAAGACGAACAAGGCTACAAATATAAGGCTTAGACCCATTTAAATTGGGCTAGTCGAGTCAGGATCAATTTGTCCGAAAATCGAAGGCTAACACCCCTCCAAAACCCAAGGTCAATCATGCTTGGTGGAAAAGTCCATTTCCCATAAAATTGAAGTCTAATACCAATTAAAAAAGCTTGGATATGAAATGACCAACAAGGCTACAAATATAAGGCATAGACCCATTTAAATGGGGCTAGTCGAGTTACGATTAATTTGTCCAAACTCGAAAGGCTAACACCCCTCCAAAAACCAAGGTCAATCATGCTTGGTGGAAAAGTCCATTACCCATAAAATTGAAGTCTAATTCCAACTAAAAGGGCTTGGATATGAAAAGACGAACAAGGCTACAAATATAAGGCTTAGACCCATTTAAATTGGGCTAGTCGAGTCGAGATCAATTTGTCCAAAAATCGAAGGCTAACACCCCCTCCAAAAACCAAGTTCAATCAAGCTTGGTGGAAAAGTCCATTACCCATAAAATTTAAGTCTAATACCAACTAAAAAGGGCTTTTATATGAATAGACGAACAATGCTACAAATATAAGGCTTAGACCCATTTCAATGGGCTATTCGAGTCAGGATCAATTTGTCCGAAAATCGAAGGCTAACACCCCTCCAAAACCCAAGGTCAATCATGCTTGGTGGAAAAGTCCATTTCCCATAAAATTGAAGTCTAATACCAATTAAAAAAGCTTGGATATGAAATGACCAACAAGGCTACAAATATAAGGCTTAGACCCATTTAAATGGAGCTAGTCGAGTTACGATTAATTTGTCCAAAACGGAAAGGCTAACACCCTCCAAAACCAAGGTCAATCATGCTTGGTGGAAAAGTCCATTACCCATAAAATTGAAGTCTAATACCAAATAAAAGCGTTTTTATATGAAAAGACGAACAAGCCTACAAATATAAGGCTTAGACCCATTTCAATGGGCTATTCGAGTCGAGATCAATTTGTCCGAAAATCGAAGGCTAACACCCCTCCAATAACGAAGTTCAATCATGCTTGGTGGAAAAGTCCATTACCCAGAAAATTGAAGTCTAATACCAACTAAAAGGGCTTGGATATAAAAAGACGAACAAGGCTACAAATGTAACGCTTAGACCCATTTCAATGGGTCTAGTCGAGTTACGATTAATTTGTCCAAAATCGAAAGGCTAACACCCCCTCCAAAACCAAGGTCAATCATGCTTGGTGGAAAAGTCCATTACCCATAAAATTGAAGTCTAATACCAACTAAAAAGGGCTTTTATATGAAAAGACGAACAAGCCTACAAATATAAGGGTTAGACCCATTTAAATTGGGCTAGTCGAGTCAGGATCAATTTGTCCAAAAATCGAAGGCTAACACCACCTCCAAAACCAAGGTCAATCACGCTTGGTGGAAAAGTCCATTACCCATAAAATTGAAGTCTAATTCCAACTAAAAGGGCTTGGATATGAAAAGACGAACAAGGCTACAAATATAAGGCTTAGACCCATTTAAATTGGGCTAGTCGAGTCAGGATCAATTTGTCCAAAAATCGAAGGCTAACACCCCTCCAAAACCCAAGGTCAATCATGCTTGGTGGAAAAGTCCATTTCCCATAAAATTGAAGTCTAATACCAATTAAAAAAGCTTGGATATGAAATGACCAACAAGGCTACAAATATAAGGCTTAGACCCATTTAAATGGGGCTAGTCGAGTTACGATTAATTTGTCCAAACTCGAAAGGCTAACACCCCTCCAAAAACCAAGGTCAATCATGCTTGGTGGAAAAGTCCATTACCCATAAAATTGAAGTCTAATTCCAACTAAAAGGGCTTGGATATGAAAAGACGAACAAGGCTACAAATATAAGGCTTAGACCCATTTAAATTGGGCTAGTCGAGTCAGGATCAATTTGTCCGAAAATCGAAGGCTAACACCCCCTCCAAAAACCAAGTTCAATCATGCTTGGGGGAAATGTCTATTACCCATAAAATTGAAGAATAATACCAACTAAAAATGGCTTGGATATGAAAAGACGAAAAAGGCTACAAATATAAGGTTTATACCCATTTCAATGGGCTATTCGAGTCAGGATCAATTTGTCCGAAAATCGAAGGCTAATACCACCTCCAAAAACCAGGTTCATTCATGCTTGGTGGAAAAATCCATTACCCATAAAATTGAAGTCTAATACCAATTAAAAAAGCTTGGATATGAAATGATGAACAAGGCTACAAATATAAGTCTTAGACCCATTTAAATAGAGCTAGTCGAGTTACGATTAATTTGTCCAAAAATGAAAGGCTAACACCCCTCCAAAAACCAAGGTCAATCATGCTTGGTGGAAAAGTCCATTACCCATAAAATTGAAGTCTAATACCAAATAAAAAGGGTTTTTATATGAAAAGACGAACAAGCCTACAAATATAAGGCTTAGACCCATTTAAATTGGGCTAGTAAAGTCGGGATCAATTTGTCCAAAAATCGAAGGCTAACACCCCTCCAAAACCAAGTTCAATCATGCTTGGTGAAAAAGTCCATTACCCATAAAATTGAAGTCTAATACCAATTAAAAAAGCTTGGATATGAAATGACCAACAAGGCTACAAATATAAGGCTTAGACCCATTTAAATGGGGCTAGTCGAGTTACGATTAATTTGTCCAAAACCGAAAGGCTAACACCCCTCCAAAAACCAAGGTCAATCATGCTTGGTGGAAAAGTCCATTACCCATAAAATTGAAGTCTAATACCAACTAAAAAGAGCTTTTATATTAAAAGACAAAAAAGGCTACAAATATAAGGCTTATACCCTTTTAAATGGGACTGGTCGAGTCACGATCAATTTGTCAAAAAATCCAAGTCTAGCACCCCCTCCAAAAACCAAGTTCAATCATGCTTGGGGGAAAAGTCTATTACCCATAAAATTGAAGTCTAATACCAAATAAAAAAGCTTGGATATGAAATGACCAACAAGGCTACAAATATAAGGCTTAGACCCATTTAAATGGGGCTAGTCGAGTTACGATTAATTTGTCCAAAACTGAAAGGCTAACACCCCTCCAAAACCAAGGTCAATCATGCTTGGTGGAAAAGTCCATTACCCATAAAATTGAAGTCTAATACCAAATAAAAGGGTTTTTATATGAAAAGACGAACAAGCCTACAAATATAAGGCTTAGACCCATTTAAATTGGGCTAGTCAAGTCAGGATCAATTTGTCCAAAAATCGAAGGCTAACACCCCTCCAAAACCAAGTTCAATCATTCTTGGTGGAAAAATCCATTACCCATAAAATTGAAGTCTAATACCAACTAAAAGGGCTTGGATATCAAAAGACGAACAAGGCTACAAATATAAGGCTTAGACCCATTTCAATGGGCTATTCGAGTCAGGATCAATTTGTCCGAAAATCGAAGGCTAACACCCCTCCAAAACCCAAGGTCAATCATGCTTGGTGGAAAAGTCCATTTCCCATAAAATTGAAGTCTAATACCAATTAAAAAAGCTTGGATATGAAATGACTAACAAGGCTACAAATATAAGGCTTAGACCCATTTAAATGGGGCTAGTCGAGTTACGATTAATTTGTCCAAAATCGAAAGGCTAACACCCCTCCAAAAACCAAGGTCAATCATGCTTGGTGGAAAAGTCCATTACCCATAAAATTGAAGTCTAATTCCAACTAAAAGGGCTTTTATATGAAAAGACGAACAAGCCTACAAATATAAGGGTTAGACCCATTTAAATTGGGCTAGTCGAGTCAGATCAATTTGTCCAAAAATCGAAGGCTAACACCCCTCCAAAACCAAGGTCAATCATGCTTGGTGGAAAAATCCATTACCCATAAAATTGAAGTCTAATACCACCTAAAAGGGCTTGGATATGAAAAGACGAACAAGGCTACAAATATAAGGCTTAGACCCATTTCAATGGGCTATTCGAGTCAGGATCAATTTGTCCGAAAATCGAAGGCTAACACCCCTCCAAAACCCAAGGTCAATCATGCTTGGTGGAAAAGTCCATTTCCCATAAAATTGAAGTCTAATACCAATTAAAAAAGCTTGGATATGAAATGACCAACAAGGCTACAAATATAAGGCTTAGACCCATTTAAATGGGGCTAGTCGAGTTACGATTAATTTGTCCAAAACCGAAAGGCTAACACCCCTCCAAAACCAAGGTCAATCATGCTTGTTGGAAAAGTCCATTACCCATAAAATTGAAGTCTAATACCAAATAAAAGGGTTTTTATATGAAAAGACGAACAAGCCTACAAATATAAGGCTTAGACCCATTTAAATATGGCTAGTCGAGTCAGGATCAATTTTTCGAAAATCCAAGGCTAACACCCCCTCCAAAAACCAAGTTCTATCATGCTTGGGGGAAACGTCTATTACCTATAAAATTGAAGAGTAATACCAACTAAAAAGGACTTGGATATGAAAAGACGAACAAGGCTACAAATATAAGGCTTAGACCCATTTCAATGGGGCTAGTCGAGTCGAGATCAATTTGTCCGAAAATTCAAGGCTAACACCTCCTCCAAAACCAAGTTCAATCATGCTTGGGGAAAAGTCCATTACCCATAAAATTGATGTCTAATACCAACTAAAAGGGCTTGGGTATGAAAAGACGAACAAGGCTACAAATATAAGGCTTAGACCCATTTCAATGGGCTATTCGAGTCAGGATCAATTTGTCCGAAAATCGAAGGCTAACACCCCTCCAATAACGAAGTTCAATCATGCTTGGTGGAAAAGTCCATTACCCAGAAAATTGAAGTTTAATACCAACTAAAAAGGGCTTGGATATGAAAAGACGAACAAGGCTACAAATGTAACGCTTAGACCCATTTCAATGGGTCTAGTCGAGTTACGATTAATTTGTCCAAAATCGAAAGGCTAACACCCCTCCAAAAACCAAGTTCAATCATGGTTGGGGGAAAAGTCCATTACCCATAAAATTGAAGTCTAATACCAACTAAAAAGGGCTTTTATATGAAAAGACGAACAAGCCTACAAATATAAGGGTTAGACCCATTTAAATTGGGCTAGTCGAGTCAGGATCAATTTGTCCAAAAATCGAAGGCTAACACCCCTCCAAAACCCAAGGTCAATCATGCTTGGTGGAAAAGTCCATTACCCATAAAATTGAAGTCTAATACCAACTAAAAGGGCTTTTAAATGAAAAGACGAACAAGCCTACAAATATAAGGCTTATACCCTTTTAAATGGGGCTAGTCGAGTTACGATCAATTTGTCCGAAAATGAAAGGCTAACACCCCTCCAAAACCAAGTTCAATCATGCTTGGGGGAAATGTCCATTACCCATAAAATTGAAGTCTAACACCAACTAAAAAGTGGTTGGATATGAAAAGACGAACAAGGCTACAAATATAAGGCTTAGACCCATTTAAATTGGGCTAGTCGAGTCGGGATCAATTTGTCAAAAATCGAAGGCTAACACCCCTCCAAAACCAAGTTCAATCATGCTTGGTGGAAAAGTCCATTACCCATAAAATTGAAGTCTAATACCAACTACAAAGGGCTTGGATATGAAAATACGAACAACGCTACAAATATAAGGCTTATACCCATTTCAATGGGGCTAGTCGAGTCGGGATCAATTTGTCCGATAATCGAAGGCTAACACCCCTCCAAAACCAGGTTCAATCATGCTTGGTGGAAAAATCCATTACCCATAAAATTGAAGTCTAATACCAATTAAAAAAGCTTGGATATGAAATGACCAACAAGGCTACAAATATAAGGCTTAGACCCATTTAAATGGGGCTAGTCGAGTTACTATTAATTTGTCCAAAATCGAAAGGCTAACACCCCTCCAAAACCAAGTTCAATCATGCTTGGTGGAAAAGTCCATTACCCATAAAATTGAAGTGTAATACCAACTAAAAAGGACTTGGGTATGAAAAAGACGAACAAGGCTAGAAATATAAGGCTTAGACCCATTTCAATGGGGCTAGTCGAGTCAGGATCAATTTGTCCGAAAATCCAAGGCTAACACCGCCTCCAAAAACCAAGTTCAATCATGCTTGGGGGAAAAGTCCATTACCCATAAAATTGAAGTCTAATACCAACTAAAAAGGGCTAGGATATGAAAAGATGAACAAGGCTAGAAGTATAAGGCTTATACCCATTTATATGGGCTATTCGAGTCAGGATCAATTTGTCCGAAAATCGAAGGCTAACACCCTCCAATAACGAAGTTCAATCATGCTTGGTGGAAAAGTCCATTACCCGTAAAATTGAAGTCTAATACCAACTAAAAAGGGCTTGGATATAAAAAGACGAACAAGGCTACAAATGTAACGCTTAGACCCATTTCAATGGGTCTAGTCGAGTTACGATTAATTTGTCCAAAATCGAAAGGCTAACACCCCTCCAAAAACAAGGGTCAATCATGCTTGGTGGAAAAGTCCATTACCCATAAAATTGAAGTCTAATACCAACTAAAAGGGCTTTTATATGAAAAGACGAACAAGCCTACAAATATAAGGGTTAGACCCATTTAAATTGGGCTAGTCGAGTCAGGATCAATTTGTCCAAAAATCGAAGGCTAACACCCCTCCAAAACCCAAGGTCAATCATGCTTGGTGGAAAAGTCCATTACCCATAAAATTGAAGTCTAATACCAACTAAAAGGGCTTTTAAATGAAAAGACGAACAAGGCTACAAATATAAGGCTTATACCCTTTTAAATGGGGCTAGTCGAGTTACGATCAATTTGTCCGAAAATGAAAGGCTAACACCCCTCCAAAACCCAAGGTCAATCATGCTTGGGGGAAAAGTCCATTACCCATAAAATTGAAGTCTAATACCAACTAAAAAGGGCTTGCATATGAAAAGACGAACAAGGTTAAAAATATAAAGCTTATACCCATTTAAATGGGGCTTGTCGAGTTACGATCAATTTGTCCGAAAATGAAAGGCTAACACCCCCTCCAAAAACCAAGTTGAATGATGCTTGGAGGAAAAGTCTATTACACATAAAATTGACGTTTAATATCAAATAAAAAGGGATTGTATATGAAAAGACGAACAAGCCTACAAATATAAGGCTTAGACCCATTTAAATTGGGTTAGTCAAGTCGGGATCAATTTGTCCAAAAATCGAAGGCTAACACCCCTCCAAAACCAAGTTCAATCATGCTTGGTGGAAAAATCCATTACCCATAAAATTGAAGTCTAATACCAACTAAAAGGGCTTTTATATGAAAAGACGAACAAGGCTACAAATATAAGGCTTATACCCTTTTAAATGGGGCTAGTCGAGTTACGATTAATTTGTCCAAAATCGAAAGGCTAACACCCCCTCCAAAAACCAAGTTCAATCATGCTTGGTGGAAAAGTCCATTACCCATAAAATTGAAGTCTAATACCAATTAAAAAAGCTTGGATATGAAATGACCAACAAGGCTACAAATATAAGGCTTAGACCCATTTCAATGGGGCTAGTCGAGTCGAGATCAATTTGTCCGATAATCGAAGGCTAACACCCCTCCAAAAACCAGGTTCAATCATGCTTGGTGGAAAAATCCATTACCCATAAAATTGAAGTCTAATACCAATTAAAAAAGCTTGGATATGAAATGACCAACAAGGCTACAAATATAAGGCTTAGACCCATTTAAATGGGGCTAGTCGAGTTACGATTAATTTGTCCAAAACTGAAAGGCTAACACCCTCCAAAAACCAAGGTCAATCATGCTTGGTGGAAAAGTCCATTACCCATAAAATTGAAGTCTAATACCAATTAAAAAAGCTTGGATATGAAATGACGAACAAGGCTACAAATATAAGTCTTAGACCCATTTAAATAGAGCTAGTCGAGTTACGATTAATTTGTCCAAAACTGAAAGGCTAACACCCCTCCAAAACCAAGGTCAATCATGCTTGGTGGAAAAGTCCATTACCCATAAAATTGAAGTCTAATACCAAATAAAAAGGGTTTTTATATGAAAAGACGAACAAGCCTACAAATATAAGGCTTAGACCCATTTAAATTGGGTTAGTCAAGTCGAGATCAATTTGTCCAAAAATCGAAGGCTAACACCCCTCCAAAAACCAAGTTCAATCATGCTTGGTGGAAAAATCCATTACCCATAAAATTGAAGTCTAATACCAACTAAAAGGGCTTTTATATGAAAAGACGAACAAGGCTACAAATATAAGGCTTATACCCTTTTAAATGGGGCTAGTCGAGTTACGATTAATTTGTCCAAAACCGAAAGGCTAACACCCTCCAAAAACCAAGTTCAATCATGCTTGGTGGAAAAGTCCATTACCCATAAAATTGAAGTCTAATACCAATTAAAAAAGCTTGGATATGAAATGACGAACAAGGCTACAAATATAAGTCTTAGACCCATTTAAATAGAGCTAGTCGAGTTACGATTAATTTGTCCAAAAATGAAAGGCTAACACCACCTCCAAAACCCAAGGTCAATCATGCTTGGTGGAAAAGTCCATTACCCATAAAATTGAAGTCTAATACCAACTAAAAGGGCTTTTATATGAAAAGACGAACAAGGCTACAAATATAAGGCTTATACCCTTTTAAATGGGGCTAGTCGAGTTACGATTAATTTGTCCAAAGCGAAAGGCTAACACCCCTCCAAAAACCAAGTTCAATCATGCTTGGTGGAAAAGTCCATTACCCATAAAATTGAAGTCTAATACCAATTAAAAAAGCTTGGATATGAAAAGACAAACAAGGATACAAATATAAGGCTTGTACCCATTTAAATGGGGCTAGTCGAGTCATGATCAATTTGTTCGAAAATCCAAGGCTAACACCCACCCAAAAACAAAGTTCTATCATGCTTGGGGGAAAAGTCTATTTCCCATAAAATTGAAGTCTAATACCAACTAAAAAGGGCTTGGATATTAAAAGACAAAAAAGGCTACAAATATAAGGCTTATACCCTTTTAAATGGGACTGGTCGAGTCACGATCAATTTGTCAAAAAATCCAAGTCTAGCACCCCCTCCAAAAACCAAGTTCAATCATGCAATGGGGGAAAAGTCCATTACCGATAAAATTAAAGTTTAATACCAACTAAAAAAGCTTGGATATGAAAAGACGAACAAGGGTAGAAATCTAAGACTAATACTCATTTAAATGGGGTTAGTCGAGTCAGGATCAATTTGTCTGAAAATCCAAAGCTAACACCCCCTCCAAAAACCAAGTTTAATCATGGTTGGGGGAAAAGTCTATTACTCATAAAATTGAAGTCTAATACCAGCTAAAAGGGCTTTTATATGAAAAGACGAACAAGGCTACAAATATAAGGCTTAGACCCATTTCAATGGGGCTAGTCGAGTCGAGATCAATTTGTCCGATTCAATCATGCTTGGTGGAAAAATCCATTACCCATAAAATTGAAGTCTAATACCAATTAAAAAAGCTTGGATAAGAAATGACCAACAAGGCTACAAATATAAGGCTTAGACCCATTTAAATGGGACTACTCGAGTGACGATTATTTTGTCCAAAACTGAAAGGCTAACACCCCCTCCAAAAACCAAGCTCAATCATGCTTGGGGGAAAAATCCATTACCAATAAAATTGAAGTCTGATACCAACTAAAAGGGCTTGGGTATGAAAAGACGAACAAGGCTACAAATATAAGGCTTAGACCCATTTAAATGGGGCTAGTCGAGTCAAGATCAATTTGTCCGAAAATCCAAGGCTAACACCCTGTCCAAAAACCACGTTCAATCATGCTTGGGGGAAAAGTCCATTACCTATAAAATTGAAGTCAAATACCAACTAAAAAGGGGTTTTATATGAAAAGACGAACAAGGCTACAAATATAAGGCTTAAACCCATTTCAATGGGGCTATTCGAGTCAGGATCAATTTGTCCGATAATCGAAGGCTAACACCTCCTCCAAAAACCAAGTTCAATCATGCTTGGTGGAAAAATCCATTAACCATAAAATTGAAGCCTAATACCAACTAAAAAGGGCTTGGATATGAAAATACGAACAACGCTACAAATATAAGGCTTAGACCCATTTCAATGGGCTATTCGAGTCGAGATCAATTTGTCCAGTAAATCGAAGGCTAACACCCCTCCAAAACCCAAGGTCAATCATGCTTGGTGGAAAAGTCCATTTCCCATAAAATTGAAGTCTAATACCAACTAAAAGGGCTTGGATATGAAAAGACGAACCATGCTACAAATGTAAGGCTTAGACCCATTTCAATGGGGCTTTTGAGTCGAGATCAATTTGTCCAGATAATCGAAGGCTAACACCCTCCAAAAACCAAGTTCAATCATGCTTGGTGGAAAAGTCCATTACCCATAAAATTGAAGTCTAATACCAACTACAAAGGGCTTGGATATGAAAAGACGAATCAGAGCTACAAATGTAAGGCTTAGACCCATTTCAATGGGGCTATTCGAGTCGAGATCAATTTGTCCGATAATCGAAGGCTAACACCCCTCCAAAACCAAGGTCAATCATGCTTGGCGGAAAAGTCCATTACCCATAAAATTGAAGGCTAAAACCAATTAAAAAAGCTTGGTTAAGAAATGACGAACAAGGCTACAAATATAAGGGTTAGACCCATTTAAATGGAGCTAGTCGAAGTTACGATTAATTTGTCCAAAAATGAAAGGCTAACACCCCTCCAAAACCCAAGGTCAATCATGCTTGGTGGAAAAGTCCATTACCCATAATATTGAAGTCTAATACCAACTAAAAGGGCTTGGATATGAAAAGACGAACAAGGCTACAAATGTAAGGCTTAGACCCATTTCAATGGGGCTATTCGAGTCGAGATCAATTTGTCCGAAAATCCAAAGCTAACACCCCTTCCAAAACCAAGTTCAATCATGCTTGGGAAAACGCCATTAGCCATAAAATTGAAGTCTAATACCAAATAGAAAGGGCTTGGATATAAAAATACGAACAACGCTACAAATATAAGGCTTATACCCCTTTCAATGGGGCTAGTCGAGTCAGGATCAATTTGTCCGAAACTCCAATGCTAACACCCCTCCAAAACCAAGTTCAATCATGCTTGGTGGAAAAGTCCATTACCCATAAAATTGAAGTCTAATACAAACTAAAAGGGCTTGGATATGAAAATACGAACAACTCTACAAATATAAGGCTTACACCCATTTCAATGGGGCTAGTCGAGTCGACATCAATTTGTCCGAAAACCAATGCTAACACCCCTCCAAAAACCAAGTTCAATCATGCTTGAGGGAAAAGTCCATTACCTATAAATTTGAAGTCTAATACCAACTAAAAGGGCTTGGATATGAACAAAGTTAGAAATCTAAGGCTAATACTCATTCAAATGGGGCTAGTTGAGTCAGAATCAATTTGTCCAAAAATCCAAGGCTAATACCCCCTCCAAAAAGCCACTTCAATCATGCTTGGGGAAAAAGTCTATTACCCATAAAATATAAGTCTAATACAAATTGAAAAGGGATTTGATATCAAAAGACGAACAAGGCTACAAATATAAGGCTTAGACCCATTTCAATGGGGCTAGTCGAGTCAGGATCAATTTGAAGTCTAATACCAACTAAAAGGGCTTGGATATGAACAAAGTTAGAAATCTAAGGCTAATACTCATTTCAATGGGTCTAGTCGAGTCGGGATCAATTTGTACTGAAAATCCAAGGCTAACACCCCTCCAAAAACCACATTCAATCATCCTTGTGGGAAAAGACAATTGACAATAAAATTGAAGTCTAATACCAACTAAAAGAGCTTGGATATGAAAATACGAACAACGCTACATTTATAAGGCTTATAGTTATTTAAATGGGGTTAGTCAAGTCAGGATCAATTTGCCCGAAAATCCAAGGCTAACACTCCCTCCAAAAACGAAGCTCAATCATGCTTGAAGAAAAAGTCTATTACCCATAAAATTGAAGTCTAATACCAACTAAAAAGGGATTAGATAAGAACAACGTTAAATATAAGGCTTATACCCATTTAAATGGGGCTAATCGAGTCAGGATCAATTTGTCCGAAAATCCAAGGCTAACACCCACCCAAAAAACCAAGTTCAATCATGCTTGGGGAAAAGTCTTTTACCCATAAAATTGAAGTTTAATACCAACTAAAAAGGGCTTGGATATGAAAAGACGAACAACTCTACAAATATATGGCTAATACTCATTTAAATGGGGCTAGTCGAGTCAGGATCAATTTGTCCGAAAATCCAAGGCTAACACCCCCTCCAAAAACGAAGTTCAATCATGCTTGAGGGAAAAATATATTACCCATAAATTTGAAGTCTAATACCAACTAAAAAGGTCTTGGATATGACCAAGGTTAAAAATCTAAGGCTAATACTCATTTCAATGGGGCTAGTCGAGTCAGGATCAATTTGTCCGAAAATCTAAGGCCACCAAACCCTCCAAAAACCAATTTCAATCATGCTTGAGGGAAAAGTCCATTACCCATAAAATTGAAGTCTAATACCAACTAAAAGGGCTTGGATATGAAAATACGAACAACGCTACAAATATAAGGCTTAGACCCATTTCAATGGGCTATTCGAGTCGAGGATCAATTTGTCCAGTAAATCGAAGGCTAACACCCCTCCAAAACCCAAGGTCAATCATGCTTGGTGGAAAAGTCCATTTCCCATAAAATTGAAGTCTAATACCAACTAAAAGGGCTTGGATATGAAAAGACGAACCATGCTACAAATGTAAGGCTTAGACCCATTTCAATGGGGCTTTTCGAGTCGAGATCAATTTGTCCAGATAATCGAAGGCTAACACCCCTCCAAAAACCAAGTTCAATCATGCTTGGTGGAAAAGTCCATTACCCATAAAATTGAAGTCTAATACCAACTACAAAGGGCTTGGATATGAAAAGACGAACCAGGCTACAAATGTAAGGCTTAGACCCATTTCAATGGGGCTATTCGAGTCGAGATCAATTTGTCCAGATAATCGAAGGCTAACACCCCTCCAAAAACCAAGGTCAATCATGCTTGGCGGAAAAGTCCATTACCCATAAAATTGAAGGCTAAAACCAATTAAAAAAGCTTGGTTAAGAAATGACGAACAAGGCTACAAATATAAGGGTTAGACCCATTTAAATGGAGCTAGTCGAGTTACTGATTAATTTGTCCAAAAATGAAAGGCTAACACCCCTCCAAAACCCAAGGTCAATCATGCTTGGTGGAAAAGTCCATTACCCATAATATTGAAGTCTAATACCAACTAAAAGGGCTTGGATATGAAAAGACGAACAAGGCTACAAATGTAAGGCTTAGACCCATTTCAATGGGGCTATTCGAGTCGAGATCAATTTGTCCGAAAATCCAAAGCTAACACCCTTCCAAAAACCAAGTTCAATCATGCTTGGGAAAACGCCATTAGCCATAAAATTGAAGTCTAATACCAAATAGAAAGGGCTTGGATATAAAAATACGAACAACGCTACAAATATAAGGCTTATACCCCTTTCAATGAGGCTAGTCGTTTCAGGATCTATTTGTCCGAAAATCCAATGTTAACACCCAACAAAAAAACCAAGTTCAATCATGCTTGGGGGGAAAGTCTATTACCCATAAAATTGAAGTCTAATACAAACTAAAAGGGCTTGGATATGAAAATACGAACAACTCTACAAATATAAGGCTTACACCCATTTCAATTGGGCTAGTCGGGTCAGGATCAATTTGTCCGAAAATCTAAGGCTAATAACCCCTCCATAAACCAAGTTCAATCATGCTTGCGGGAAAAGTCTATTACCCATAAATTTAAAGTCTAATACCAACTAGAAAGGGCTTGGATATGAACAAGGTTAGATATCTAAGGCTAATACTCATTTCAATGGGGCTAGTCGAGTCAGGATCAATTTATCCGAAAATTCAAGGCTAACACCCCCTCCATAAACCAAGTTCAATCATGCTTAGGGGAAAAGTCTATTACCCATAAAATTGAAGTCTAATACAAACTAAAAAGAACTTGGGTATGAACAAGGTTTGAAATCGAAGGCTAATACTCATTTCAATGAGGCTCGTCAAGTCAGGAGCAATTTGTCCGAAAATCCAAGGCTAACACCTACTCCAAAAACCAAGTTCAATTATGTTTGGAGGAAAAGTGTATTACCCATAAAATTGAAGTCTAATACCAACTAAAAAGGGCTTTTATATGAAAAGACGAACAATGCTACAAATATAAGGCTTACACCAATTTAAATGGGGCTAGTCCAGTCAGGATCAATTTGTCCGAAACTCCAATGCTAACACCCCTCCAAAAACCAAGTTCAATCATGCTTGGGGGAAAAGTCTATTACCCATAAAATTGAAGTCTAATACAAACTAAAAGGGCTTGGATATGAAAATACGAACAACGCTACAATTATAAGGCTTATACCCATTTCAATGGGGTTAGTCGAGGCAGGATCAATTTGTCTTAAAATCCAAGGCTAACACCCCCTCCAACAACCAAGTTCAATCATGCTTGGGGGAAAACTCCATTACCCTTAAAATTGAAGTCTAATACCAACTAAAAAGGGCTTGGATATGAAAATAAGAACAACACTACAAATATAAGGCTTTTACCCATTTCAATGGGGCTAGTCGAGTCGAGCATCCATTTGTCCGAAAACCAATGCTAACACTCCCTCCAAAAACCAAGTTCAATCATGCTTGGGCGAAAAGTCTATTACTCATAAAATTCAAGTCTAATACCAACTAAAAGGGGCTTGGATATGAACAAGGTTAGAAATCTAAGGGTAATACTAATTTAAATGGGACTAGTGGAGTCAGGATCAATTTGTCCAAAAATCCAAGGCTAACACCCGCTCCAAAAACCAAGTTCAATCATGCTTGGGGAAAAAGTCTATTACCCATAAAATTGAAGTCTTATACCAACTAAAAGAGCTTGGATATGAAAATACGAACAACGCTACAAATATAAGGCTAATACTCATTTAAAAGGGGCTAGTCGAGTCAGGATCAATTTGTCCCAAAAACCAAGGCTAACACCCCCTCCAAAAACCAGGTTCAATCATGCTTGGGGGGAAACTCTATTACCCAAAAAATTGAAATCTAATAGCAACTAAAAGGGCTTGGGTATGAAAAGACGAACAACGCTACAAATATAAGGCTTATACCCCTTTCAATGGGGCTAGTCGAGTCGAGGATCAATTTGTCCGAAACTCCAAGGCTAACACCCCCTCCAAAAACCAAGTTCAATCATGCTTGGTGGAAAAGTCCATTACCCATAAAATTGAAGTCTAATACAAACTAAAAAGGGCTTGGATATGAAAATACGAACAACTCTACAAATATAAGGCTTATACCCATTTCAATGGGCTAGTCGAGTCAGGATCAATTTGTCCGAAAATCCAAGGCCAACAACCCCTCTAAAAACCAAGTTCAATCATGCTTGAGGGAAAGGTCTATTACCCATAAAATTGAAGTCTAATACCAACTAAAAAGGGCTTCGATATGAATAAAGTTAGAAATCTAAGGCTTATACCCATTTCAATGGGACTAGTCGAGTCAGGATCAATTTGTCCGAAAATCCAAGGCCACCAAACCCTCCAAAAACCAATTTCAATCATGCTTGAGGGAAAAGTCTATTACCCATAAAATTGAAGTCTAATACAAACTAAAAAGGGCTTGGATATGAATAAGGTTAGAAATCTAAGGCTTATACCTATTTTAATGGGGCTAGTCGAGTCAGGGTCTATTTGTCCCAAAATCAAAGGCCAACAAACCCTCCAAAAACCAAGTTCAATCATGCTTGAGGGAAAAGTCTATTACCTATAAAATTGAAGTCTAATACCAACTAAAAGGGCTTTTATATGAAAAGACGAACAATGCTACAAATATTAGGCTTACACCAATTTAAATGGGGCTAGTCGAGTCAGGATCAATTTGTCCGAAACTCCAATGCTAACACCCCTCCAAAAACCAAGTTCAATCATGCTTGGGGGAAAAGTCTATTACCCATAAAATTGAAGTCTAATACAAACTAAAAGGGCTTGGATATGAAAATACGAACAACGCTACAAATATAAGGCTTACACCCATTTCAATGGGGCTAGTCAAGTCGACATCAATTTGTCCGAAAACCAATGCTAACACCCCTCCAAAACCAAGTTCAATCATGCTTGGGGAAAAGTCCATTACCCATAAAATTGAAGTCTAATACCAACTACAAAGGGCTTGGATATGAAAATAAGAACAACGCTACAAATATAAGGCTTATACCCATTTCAATGGGGCTAGTCGAGTCGACATCCATTTGTCCGAAAACCAATGCTAACACCCCTCCAAAAATCAAGTTCAATCGTGCTTGAGGTAAAAGTCTATTACCCATAAAATTGAAGTCTAATACAAACTAAAAGTGCTTGGATATGAACTAAGTTAGAAATCTAAGGCTAATACTCATTTCAATGGGTCTAGTCGAGTCGGGATCAATTTGTACGAAAATCCAAGGCTAACACCCCTCCAAAACCACGTTCAATCATGCTCGGGAAAAGTCCATTACCCATAAAATTGAAGTCTAATACCAACTAAAAGAGCTTGGATATGAAAATACGAACAACGCTACAAATATAAGGCTTATACCCATTTCAATGGGGCTAGTCGAGTCGAGGATCAATTTGTCCGAAAATTCAAGGCTAACACCTCCTCCAAAAACCAAGTTCAATCATGCTTGGGCGAAAAGTCCATTACCCATAAAATTGATGTCTAATACCAACTAAAAGGGCTTGGGTATGAAAAGACGAACAACGCTACAAATATAAGGCTTATACCCATTTCAATGGGGCTAGTCGAGTCGGGATCAATTTGTCCGAAACTCCAATGCTAACACCCCTCCAAAAACCAAGTTCAATCATGCTTGGTGGAAAAGTCCATTACCCATAAAATTGAAGTCTAATACAAACTAAAAGGGCTTGGATATGAAAATACGAACAACTCTACAAATATAAGGCTTACACCCATTTCAATGGGGCTAGTCGAGTCGACATCAATTTGTCCGAAAACCAATGCTAACACCCCTCCAAAAACCAAGTTCAATCATGCTTGAGGGAAAAGTCCATTACCTATAAATTTGAAGTCTAATACCAACTAAAAGGGCTTGGATATGAACAAAGTTAGAAATCTAAGGCTAATACTCATTTCAATGGGGCTAGTCGAGTCGGGATCAATTTGTCCGAAAATCCAAGGCTAACAACCCTCCAAAAACCACTTTCAATCATGCTTGAGGAAAAGTCCATTACCCATAAAATAGAAGTCTAACACCAACGAAAAAATTCTTGGATATGAACAAGGTTATAAATCTATGTCTAATACTTATTTAAATGGGGCTAGTCGAGTCAGGACCAATTTGTCTGAAAATCCAAGGCTAACACCCACTCAAAAAACCAAATTCAATCATGCTTGGGGAAAAATTCTATTACCCATAAAATTAAAGTCAAATACCATCTAAAAAGGGCTTTTATATGAAAAGACGAACAATGCTACAAATATAAGGCTTACACCCATTTCAATGGGGCTAGTCGAGTCGAGGATCAATTTGTCCGAAACTCCAATGCTAACACCCCGCCAAAAACCAAGTTCAATCATGCTTGGGGGAAAAGTCCATTACCCATAAAATTGAAGTCTAATACAAACTAAAAGGGCTTGGATATGAAAATACGAACAACGCTACAAATATAAGGCTTACACCCATTTCAATGGGGCTAGTCGAGTCGAGCATCAATTTGTCCGAAAACCAATGCTAACACCCCTCCAAAACCAAGTTCAATCATGCTTGGGGAAAAGTCCATTACCCATAAAATTGAAGTCTAATACCAACTACAAAGGGCTTGGATATGAAAATAAGAACAACGCTACAAATATAAGGCTTATACCCATTTCAATGGGGCTAGTCGAGTCGAGCATCCATTTGTCCGAAAACCAATGCTAACACCCCTCCAAAAACCAAGTTCAATCATGCTTGAGGAAAAGTCCATTACCCATAAATTTGAAGTCTAATACCAACTAAAAGGGCTTGGATATGAACAAAGTTAGAAATCTAAGGCTAATACTCATTTCAATGGGTCTAGTCGAGTCGGGATCAATTTGTACGAAAATCCAAGGCTAACACCCCTCCAAAACCACGTTCAATCATGCTCG
The DNA here is from genome assembly GCA_032356905.1 of Salix exigua. Taxonomy (NCBI): domain Eukaryota; kingdom Viridiplantae; phylum Streptophyta; class Magnoliopsida; order Malpighiales; family Salicaceae; genus Salix; species Salix exigua. The sequence continues at coordinate 11,826,495 of CM063606.1, forward strand.
GGAAAAGTCCATTACCCATAAAATTGAAGTCTAATACCAACTAAAAGAGCTTGGATATGAAAATACGAACAACGCTACAAATATAAGGCTTATACCCATTTCAATGGGGCTAGTCGAGTCAGGATCAATTTTTCCGAAAATTCAAGGCTAACACCCCCTCCAACAACCAAGTTCAATCATGCTTTGCGGAAAAGTCCATTACCCATAAAATTGAAGTCTAATACCAACTAAAAAGGGCTTGGGTATGAAAAGACGAACAAGGCTACAAATATAAGGCTTAGACCCATTTCAATGGGGCTAGTCGAGTCGAGGATCAATTTGTCCGAAAATTCAAGGCTAACACCTCCTCCAAAAACCAAGTTGAATCATGCTTGGGGAAAAGTCCATTACCCATAAAATTGATGTCTAATACCAACTAAAAGGGCTTGGGTATGAAAAGACGAACAAGGCTACAAATATAAGGCTTAGACCCATTTCAATGGGGCTAGTCGAGTCGAGATCAATTTGTCCGAAAATCCAAGGCTAACACCCCTCCAAAACCAAGTTCAATCATGCTCGGGTGAAAAGTCCATTACCCATAAAATTGAAGTCTAATACCAACTAAAAGGGCTTTTATATGAAAAGACGAACAAGGCTACAAATATAAGGCTTAGACCCATTTCAATGGGGCTAGTCGAGTCGAGATCAATTTGTCCGATTCAATCATGCTTGGTGGAAAAATCCATTACCCATAAAATTGAAGTCTAATACCAATTAAAAAGCTTGGATAAGAAATGACCAACAAGGCTACAAATATAAGGCTTAGACCCATTTAAATGGGACTACTCGAGTGACGATTATTTTGTCCAAAATCGAAAGGCTAACACCACCTCCAAAACCAAGGTCAATCATGCTTGGTGGAAAAGTCCATTACCCATAAAATTGAAGTCTGATACCAACTAAAAGGGCTTGGGTATGAAAAGACGAACAAGGCTACAAATATAAGGCTTAGACCCATTTAAATGGGGCTAGTCGAGTCAAGATCAATTTGTCCGAAAATCCAAGGCTAACACCCCTCCAAAAACCACGTTCAATCATGCTTGGGGAAAAGTCCATTACCTATAAAATTGAAGTCAAATACCAACTAAAAGGGGTTTTATATGAAAAGACGAACAAGGCTACAAATATAAGGCTTAAACCCATTTCAATGGGGCTATTCGAGTCGGGATCAATTTGTCCAGATAATCGAAGGCTAACACCCGATCCAAAACCAAGTTCAATCATGCTTGGTGGAAAAATCCATTACCCATAAAATTGAAGTCTAATACCAACTAAAAGGGCTTGGATATGAAAATACGAACAACGCTACAAATATAAGGCTTAGACCCATTTCAATGGGCTATTCGAGTCAGGATCAATTTGTCCAGTAAATCGAAGGCTAACACCCCTCCAAAACCCAAGGTCAATCATGCTTGGTGGAAAAGTCCATTTCCCATAAAATTGAAGTCTAATACCAACTAAAAGGGCTTGGATATGAAAAGACGAACCATGCTACAAATGTAAGGCTTAGACCCATTTCAATGGGGCTTTTGAGTCGAGATCAATTTGTCCGATAATCGAAGGCTAACACCCCTCCAAAAACCAAGTTCAATCCTGCTTGGTGGAAAAGTCCATTACCCATAAAAATAACGACTAATACCTACTACAAAGGGCTTGGATATGAAAAGACGAACCAGGCTACAAATGTAAGGCTTAGACCCATTTCAATGGGGCTATTCGAGTCGAGATCAATTTGTCCGATAATCGAAGGCTAACACCCCTCCAAAAACCAAGGTCAATCATGCTTGGCGGAAAAGTCCATTACCCATAAAATTGAAGGCTAAAACCAATTAAAAAAGCTTGGTTAAGAAATGACGAACAAGGCTACAAATATAAGGGTTAGACCCATTTAAATGGAGCTAGTCGAGTTACGATTAATTTGTCCAAAAATGAAAGGCTAACACCCCTCCAAAACCCAAGGTCAATCATGCTTGGTGGAAAAGTCCATTACCCATAATATTGAAGTCTAATACCAACTAAAAGGGCTTGGATATGAAAAGACGAACAAGGCTACAAATGTAAGGCTTAGACCCATTTCAATGGGGCTATTCGAGTCGAGATCAATTTGTCCGAAAATCCAAAGCTAACACCCCTTCCAAAAACCAAGTTCAATCATGCTTGGGAAAACGCCATTAGCCATAAAATTGAAGTCTAATACCAAATAGAAAGGGCTTGGATATAAAAATACGAACAACGCTACAAATATAAGGCTTATACCCCTTTCAATGGGGCTAGTCGAGTCAGGATCAATTTGTCCGAAACTCCAATGCTAACACCCCTCCAAAACCAAGTTCAATCATGCTTGGTGGAAAAGTCCATTACCCATAAAATTGAAGTCTAATACAAACTAAAAGGGCTTGGATATGAAAATACGAACAACTCTACAAATATAAGGCTTACACCCATTTCAATGGGGCTAGTCGAGTCGACATCAATTTGTCCGAAAACCAATGCTAACACCCCTCCAAAAACCAAGTTCAATCATGCTTGAGGGAAAAGTCCATTACCTATAAATTTGAAGTCTAATACCAACTAAAAGGGCTTGGATATGAACAAAGTTAGAAATCTAAGGCTAATACTCATTTCAATGGGGCTAGTCGAGTCGGGATCAATTTGTCCAGAAAATCCAAGGCTAACAACCCCTCCAAAACCACTTTCAATCATGCTTGGGGAAAAGTCCATTACCCATAAAATTGAAGTCAAATACCAACTAAAAGGGCTTTTATATGAAAAGACGAACAAGGCTACAAATATAAGGCTTAGACCCATTTCAATGGGGCTAGTCGAGTCGAGATCAATTTGTCAGATAATGCAAGGCTATCACACCCTCAAAAACCCAAGTTCAATCATTCTTGAGGGAAAAGTCCATTACCCATAAATTTGAAGTCTAATACATACTAAAAGGGCTTGGATATGAACAAAGTTAGAAATCTAAGGCTAATACTCATTTCAATGGGGCTAGTCGAGTCGGGACCAATTTGTCCGAAAATCCAAGGCTAACAACCCCTCCAAAAACCACTTTCAATCATGCTTGGGGAAAAGTCCATTACCCATAAAATTGAAGTCAAATACCAACTAAAAGGGCTTTTATATGAAAAGACGAACAATGCTACAAATATAAGGCTTACACCCATTTCAATGGGGCTAGTCGAGTCGGGATCAATTTGTCCGAAACTCCAATGCTAACACCCCTCCAAAAACCAAGTTCAATCATGCTTGGTGGAAAAGTCCATTACCCATAAAATTGAAGTCTAATACAAACTAAAAGGGCTTGGATATGAAAATACGAACAACGCTACAAATATAAGGCTTACACCCATTTAAATGGGGCTAGTCAAGTCAAGATCAATTTGTCCGAAAATCCAAGGCTAACACCCCTCCAAAAACCAAGTTCAATCATGCTTGGGGGAAAAGTTAATTAACCATAAAATTGAAGTCTAATACCAACTCAAATGGGCTTGGATATGAAAATAAGAACAACACTACAAATATAAGGCTTATACCCATTTCAATGGGGCTAGTCGAGTCGAGCATCCATTTGTCCGAAAACCAATGCTAACACCCCTCCAAAAACCAAGTTCAATCATGCTTGAGGGAAAAGTCCATTACCCATAAATTTGAAGTCTAATACCAACTAAAAGGGCTTGGATATGAACAAAGTTAGAAATCTAAGGCTAATACTCATTTCAATGGGTCTAGTCGAGTCGAGGATCAATTTGTCCAGAAAATCCAAGGCTAACACCCCTCCAAAAACCACGTTCAATCATGCTCGGGAAAAGTCCATTACCCATAAAATTGAAGTCTAATACCAACTTAAAAGAGCTTGGATATGAAAATACGAACAACGCTACAGTTATAAGGCTTATACCCCTTTCAATGGGGCTAGTCGAGTCAGGATCAATTTGTCCGAAAATTCAAGGCTAACACCCCCTCCAAAAACCAAGTTCAATCATGCTTGGGGGAAAAGTCCATTTCCCATAAAATTGAAGTCTAATACCAACTAAAAGGGCTTGGGTATGAAAAGACGAACAAGGCTACAAATATAAGGCTTAGACCCATTTCAATGGGGCTAGTCGAGTCGAGATCAATTTGTCCGAAAATTCAAGGCTAACACCTCCTCCAAAAACCAAGTTGAATCATGCTTGGGGAAAAGTCCATTACCCATAAAATTGATGTCTAATACCAACTAAAAGGGCTTGGGTATGAAAAGACGAACAAGGCTACAAATATAAGGCTTATACCCTTTTAAATGGGGCTAGTCGAGTTACGATCAATTTGTCCAAAAATGAAAGGCTAACACCCCTCCAAAAGCCAAGTTCAATCATGCTTGGTGGAAAAGTCCATTACCCATAAAATTGAAGTCTAATACCAATTAAAAGGGCTTGGGTATGAAAAGACGAACAAGGCTACAAATATAAGGCTTAGACCCATTTAAATGGGCCTAGTCGAGTCAGGATCAATTTGTCCAAAAAACCAAGGTAACACCCCTCTAAAAATCATGTTCAATCATGCTTGGAGGAAAAGTCTATTACCCATAAAATTGAAGTCAAATACCGACTAAAAGGGATTTTATATGAGAAGACGAACAAGGCTACAAATATAAGGCTTAGACCCATTTCAACGGGGCTAGTTGATTCAGGATCAATTTGTCCGAAAATCCAATGCTAACATGCAATGAAAAAACCAAGTTCAATCATGGTTAGGGAAAAAGTCTATTACCCATAAAATTGAAGTCTAGTACCAACTAAAAAGGGCATGGATATGAAAAGAACAACCGGGTTAGAAATATTAGGCTTACACCAATTTAAATGGGGCTAGTGAGTCAGGATCAAGTTGTCTAAAACTCCAATGCTAACAGTCCCTCCAAAAACCAATTCAATCACCCTTGGGAAAAAGTCTACTACCCATAAAATTGAAGTCTAATACAAACTAAAAAGAGGTTGGATATGAAAAGACAAACAAGGATACAAATATAAGGCTTATACCCATTTAAATGGGGCTAGTCGAGTCGACATCAATTTGTCCGAAAACCAAGGCTAACAGCCTCTCCAAAAACCAAGTTCAATCATGCTTGAGGGAAAAGTCCATTACCCATAAATTTGAAGTCTAATACCAACTAAAAGGGCTTGGATGTGAACAAAGTTAGAAATCTAAGGCTAATACTCATTTCAATGGGTCTAGTCGAGTCGGGATCAATTTGTCCGAAAATCCAAGGCTAACACCCCTCCAAAAACCACGTTCAATCATGCTTGGGGAAAAGTCCATTACCCATAAAATTGAAGTCAAATACCAACTAAAAGGGCTTTTATATGAAAAGACGAACAAGGCTACAAATATAAGGCTTAGACCCATTTCAATGGGGCTAGTCGAGTCGAGATCAATTTGTCCAGAAAATCCAAGGCTAACACCCCTCCAAAAACCAAGTTCAATCATGCTCGGGTGAAAAGTCCATTACCCATAAAATTGAAGTCTAATACCAACTAAAAGAGCTTGGATATGAAAATACGAACAACGCTACAAATATAAGGCTTATACCCATTTCAATGGGGCTAGTCGAGTCGGGATCAATTTGTCCAGAAAATTCAAGGCTAACACCTCCTCCAAAAACCAAGTTCAATCATGCTTGGGCGAAAAGTCCATTACCCATAAAATTGATGTCTAATACCAACTAAAAGGGCTTGGGTATGAAAAGACGAACAAGGCTACAAATATAAGGCTTATACCCTTTTAAATGGGGCTAGTCGAGTTACGATCAATTTGTCCAAAAATGAAAGGCTAACACCCCTCCAAAAGCCAAGTTCAATCATGCTTGGTGGAAAAGTCCATTACCCATAAAATTGATGTCTAATACCAACTAAAAGGGCTTGGGTATGAAAAGACGAACAAGGCTACAAATATAAGGCTTAGACCCATTTCAATGGGGCTAGTCGAGTCGAGATCAATGTGTCCGAAAATCCAAGGCTAACACCCACTCAAAAAACCAAGTTCAATCATGCTTGGGGGAAAACTCTATTACCCATAAAATTGAAGTATACCAACTAAAATGGGCTTGGATATGAACAAGGATAGAAATATAAGGCTAATACTCATTTAAATGAGGCTCCTCGAGTCACGACCAATTTGTTAAAAAATCCAAGGCAACACCCCATCCAAAAACCAAGTTCAATCATGCATGGGGGAAAAGTTGATTACCCATAAAATTGAAGTCTAATAACAACTAAAAAGGGCTTGGATATGAAATACGAACAAGGCTAGAAATATAAGGCTTATACCCATTTAAATGGGGCTAGTCGAGTCACGATCAATTTGTCCGAAAATTCAAGGCTAACACCCCTCCAAAAACCAAGTTCAATCATGTTTGGGGAAAAGTCCATTACCCATAAAATTGAAGTCAAATACCGACTAAAAGGGATTTTATATGAGAAGACGAACAAGGCTACAAATATAAGGCTTAGACCCATTTCAATGGGGCTAGTCGAGTCATGATCAATATGTCCTAAAATCCAAGGCTAACACCCCTCCAAAACCAAGTTCAATCATGCTTATGGAAAAGTCCATTACCCATAAAATTGAAGTCAAATACCAACTAAAAAGGGCTTTTATATGAAAAGACGAACAATGCTACAAATATAAGGCTTACACCCATTTCAATGGGGCTAGTCGAGTCGGGATCAATTTGTCCGAAACTCCAATGCTAACACCCCTCCAAAAACCAAGTTCAATCATGCTTGGTGGAAAAGTCCATTACCCATAAAATTGAAGTCTAATACAAACTAAAAGGGCTTGGATATGAAAATACGAACAACGCTACAAATATAAGGCTTACACCCATTTCAATGGGGCTAGTCGAGTCGACATCAATTTGTCCGAAAACCAATGCTAACACCCTCTCCAAAAACCAAGTTCAATCATGCTTGAGGAAAAGTCCATTACCCATAAATTTGAAGTCTAATACCAACTAAAAGGGCTTGGATGTGAACAAAGTTAGAAATCTAAGGCTTATACCCACTTCAATGGGTCTAGTCGAGTCAGGATCTATTTGTCCGAAAATCCAAGGCTAACACCCCCTCCAAAAACCAAGTTCAATCATGCTTGGGGGAAAACTCCATTACCCATAAAATTGAAGTGAAATACCAACTAAAAAGGGCTTTTATATGAAAAGACGAACAAGGCTACAAATATAAGGCTTATACCCTTTTAAATTGGGCTAGTCGAGTCACGATCAATTTGTCCGAAAATCCAAGGCTAAAACAGCCTCCAAAAACCAAGTTCAATCATGCTTCGTAGAAAAGTCCATTACCCATAAAATTGAAGTCTAATACCAACTAAAAAGGGCTTGGATATGAAAATACGAACAACGCTACAAATATAAGGCTTATACCCATTTCAGTGGGGCTAGTCGAGTCAGGATCAATTTATCCGAAAATGCAAGGCTAACACCTCCTCCAAAAACCAAGTTCAATCATGCTTGAGCGAAAAGTCCATTACCCATAAAATTGATGTCTAATACCAACTAAAAGGGCTTGGGTATGAAAAGACGAACAAGGCTACAAATATAAGGCTTAGACCCATTTCAATGGGGCTAGTCGAGTCGAGATCAATTTGTCCAGAAAATTCAAGGCTAACACCTCCTCCAAAAACCAAGTTGAATCATGCTTGGGGAAAGTCCATTACCCATAAAATTGATGTCTAATACCAACTAAAAGGGCTTGGGTATGAAAAGACGAACAAGGCTACAAATATAAGGCTTATACCCTTTTAAATGGGGCTAGTCGAGTTACGATCAATTTGTCCAAAAATGAAAGGCTAACACCCCTCCAAAAGCCAAGTTCAATCATGCTTGGTGGAAAAGTCCATTACCCATAAAATTGAAGTCTAATACCAATTAAAAGGGCTTGGGTATGAAAAGACGAACAAGGCTACAAATATAAGGCTTAGACCCATTTAAATGGGGCTAGTCGAGTCAAGATCAATTTGTCTGAAAATCCAAGGCTAACACCCCTCCAAAAACTACGTTCAATCATGCTTGGGGAAAAGTCCATTACCCATAAAATTGAAGTCAAATACCGACTAAAAGGGATTTTATATGAGAAGACGAACAAGGCTACAAATATAAGGCTTAGACCCATTTCAATGGGGCTAGTCGAGTCATGATCAATTTGTCCGAAAATCCAAGGCTAACACCCTCCAAAACCAAGTTCAATCATGCTTGTGGAAAAGTCCATTACCCATAAAATTGAAGTCAAATACCAACTAAAAGGGCTTTTATATGAAAAGACGAACAATGCTACAAATATAAGGCTTACACCCATTTCAATGGGGCTAGTCGAGTCGGGATCAATTTGTCCGAAACTCCAATGCTAACACCCCTCCAAAAACCAAGTTCAATCATGCTTGGTGGAAAAGTCCATTACCCATAAAATTGAAGTCTAATACAAACTAAAAGGGCTTGGATATGAAAATACGAACAACGCTACAAATATAAGGCTTACACCCATTTCAATGGGGCTAGTCGAGTCGACATCAATTTGTCCGAAAACCAATGCTAACACCCTCTCCAAAAACCAAGTTCAATCATGCTTGAGGGAAAAGTCCATTACCCATAAATTTGAAGTCTAATACCAACTAAAAGGGCTTGGATGTGAACAAAGTTAGAATTCTAAGGCTAATTCTCATTTAAATGGGTCTAGTCGAGTCAGGATCAATTTGTCCGAAAATCCAAGGCTAACACCCCTCCAAAACCAAGTTCAATCATGCTTGGGGAAAAGTCCATTACCCATAAAATTGAAGTCAAATACCAACTAAAAGGGCTTTTATATGAAAAGACGAACAATGCTACAAATATAAGGCTTAGACCCATTTCAATGGGGCTAGTCGAGTCGAGATCAATTTGTCCGAAAATCCAAGGCTAACACCTCCTCCAAAAACCAAGTTCCATCATGCTCGGGGGAAAAGTCCATTACCCATAAAATTGAAGTCTAATACCAACTAAAAGAGCTTGGATATGAAAATACGAACAACGCTACAAATATAAGGCTTATACCCATTTCAATGGGGCTAGTCGAGTCGGGATCAATTTGTCCGAAAATTCAAGGCTAACACCTCCTCCAAAACCAAGTTCAATCATGCTTGGCGAAAAGTCCATTACCCATAAAATTGATGTCTAATACCAACTAAAAGGGCTTGGGTATGAAAAGACGAACAAGGCTACAAATATAAGGCTTAGACCCATTTCAATGGGGCTAGTCGAGTCGAGATCAATTTGTCCGAAAATTCAAGGCTAACACCTCCTCCAAAAACCAAGTTGAATCATGCTTGGGGAAAAGTCCATTACCCATAAAATTGATGTCTAATACCAACTAAAAGGGCTTGGGTATGAAAAGACGAACAAGGCTACAAATATAAGGCTTATACCCTTTTAAATGGGGCTAGTCGAGTTACGATCAATTTGTCCAAAAATGAAAGGCTAACACCCCTCCAAAAGCCAAGTTCAATCATGCTTGGTGGAAAAGTCCATTACCCATAAAATTGAAGTCTAATACCAATTAAAAGGGCTTGGGTATGAAAAGACGAACAAGGCTACAAATATAAGGCTTAGACCCATTTAAATGGGGCTAGTCGAGTCAAGATCAATTTGTCCGAAAATCCAAGGCTAACACCCCTCCAAAAACTACGTTCAATCATGCTTGGGGAAAAGTCCATTACCCATAAAATTGAAGTCAAATACCGACTAAAAGGGATTTTATATGAGAAGACGAACAAGGCTACAAATATAAGGCTTAGACCCATTTCAATGGGGCTAGTCGAGTCATGATCAATTTGTCCGAAAATCCAAGGCTAACACCCCTCCAAAAACCAAGTTCAATCATGCTTGTGGAAAAGTCCATTACCCATAAAATTGAAGTCAAATACCAACTAAAAGGGCTTTTATATGAAAAGACGAACAATGCTACAAATATAAGGCTTACACCCATTTCAATGGGGCTAGTCGAGTCGGGATCAATTTGTCCGAAACTCCAATGCTAACACCCCTCCAAAAACCAAGTTCAATCATGCTTGGTGGAAAAGTCCATTACCCATAAAATTGAAGTCTAATACAAACTAAAAGGGCTTGGATATGAAAATACGAACAACGCTACAAATATAAGGCTTACACCCATTTCAATGGGGCTAGTCGAGTCGAGCATCAATTTGTCCGAAAACCAATGCTAACACCCTCTCCAAAAACCAAGTTCAATCATGCTTGAGGAAAAGTCCATTACCCATAAATTTGAAGTCTAATACCAACTAAAAGGGCTTGGATGTGAACAAAGTTAGAAATCTAAGGCTAATACTCATTTCAATGGGTCTAGTCGAGTCGGGATCAATTTGTCAAATACCGACTAAAAGGGATTTTATATGAGAAGACGAACAAGGCTACAAATATAAGGCTTAGACCCATTTCAATGGGGCTAGTCGAGTCGAGATCAATTTGTCCGAAAATCCAAGGCTAACACCCCTCCAAACACCAAGTTCAATCATGCTTGGGGGAAAAGTCCATTACCCATAAAATTGAAGTCTAATACCAACTTAAAAGAGCTTGGATATGAAAATACGAACAACGCTACAAATTTAAGGCTTATACCCATTTCAATGGGGCTAGTCGAGTCAGGATCAATTTGTCCGAAAATTGAAGGCTAACACCCCTTCCAAAAACCAAGTTCAATCATCCTTGGGGGAAAAGTCCATTACCCATAAAATTGAAGTCTAATACCAACTAAAAGGGCTTGGGTATGAAAAGACGAACAAGGCTACAAATATAAGTCTTATACCCATTTCAATGGGGCTAGTCGAGTCAGGATCAATTTGTCCGAAAATGAAAGGCTAACACCCCCTCCAAAAACCAAGTTCAATCATGCTTGGGGGAAAAGTCCATTACCCATAAAATTGAAGTCTAATACCAACTAAAAAGGGCTTGGATATGAAAATACGAACAACGCTACAAATATAAGGCTTATACCCATTTCAATGGGGCTAGTCGAGTCAAGCATCAATTTGTCCGAAAACCAATGCTAACACCCCTCCAAAAACCAAGTTCAATCATGCTTGAGGGAAAAGTCCATTACCCATAAATTTGAAGTCTAATACCAACTAAAACGGGCTTGGATATGAACAAGGTTAGAAATTTAAGGCTAATACTCATTTAAATGGGTCTAGTCGAGTCAGGATCAATTTGTCCGAAAATCCAAGTCTAACACCCCTCCAAAACCACGTTCAATCATGCTTGGGGAAAAGTCCATTACCCATAAAATTGAAGTCAAATACCAACTAAAAGGGCTTTTATATGAAAAGACGAACAAGGCTACAAATATAAGGCTTAGACCCATTTCAATGGGGCTAGTCGAGTCGAGATCAATTTGTCCGAAAATCCAAGGCTAACACCCCTCCAAAACCAAGTTCAATCATGCTCGGGAAAAGTCCATTGCCCATAAAATTGAAGTCTAATACCAACTAAAAGAGCTTGGATATGAAAATACGAACAACGCTACAAATATAAGGCTTATACCCATTTCAATGGGGCTAGTCGAGTCAGGATCAATTTGTCCGAAAATTCAAGGCTAACACCCCCTCCAAAACCAAGTTCAATCATGCTTGGGCGAAAAGTCCATTACCCATAAAATTGATGTCTAATACCAACTAAAAGGGCTTGGGTATGAAAAGACGAACAAGGCTACAAATATAAGGCTTAGACCCATTTCAATGGGGCTAGTCGAGTCGAGATCAATTTGTCCAGAAAATTCAAGGCTAACACCTCCTCCAAAAACCAAGTTCAATCATGCTTGGGGAAAAGTCCATTACCCATAAAATTGAAGTCTAATACCAACTACAAAGGGCTTGGATATGAAAATAAGAACAACGCTACAAATATAAGGCTTATACCCATTTTAATGGGGCTAGTCGAGTCGACATCCATTTGTCCGAAAACCAATGCTAACACCCCTCCAAAACCAAGTTCAATCATGCTTGGGGAAAAGTCTATTACCCATAAAATTGAAGTCTAATACAAACTAAAAGGGGCTTGGATATGAACAAGGTTATAAATCTAAGGTCAATACTCATTTAAATGGGGTTAGTCGAGTCGGTATCAATTTGTCCGAAAATGTAAGGCTAACACCCCCTCCAAAAACCAAGTTCAATCATGCTTCGGGGAAAAGTCTATTACCCATAAAATTTAAGTCTAATACCAACTAAAAGGGATTTTATATGAGAAGACGAACAAGGCTACAAATATAAGGCTTAGACACATTTCAATGGGGCTAGTCGAGTCATGATCAATTTGTCCAGAAAATCCAAGGCTAACACCCCTCCAAAAACCAAGTTCAATCATGCTTGGGGAAAAGTCCATTACCCATAAAATTGAAGTCTAATACCAATTAAAAGAGCTTGGGTATGAAAAGACGAACAAGGCTACAAATATAAGGCTTAGACCCATTTCAATGGGGCTAGTCGAGTCGAGATCAATTTGTCCGAAAATTCAAGGCTAACACCTCCTCCAAAAACCAAGTTGAATCATGCTTGGGGAAAAGTCCATTACCCATAAAATTGATGTCTAATACCAACTAAAAGGGCTTGGGTATGAAAAGACGAACAAGGCTACAAATATAAGGCTTATACCCTTTTAAATGGGGCTAGTCGAGTTACGATCAATTTGTCCAAAAATGAAAGGGTAACACCCCTCCAAAAGCCAAGTTCAATCATGCTTGGTGGAAAAGTCCATTACCCATAAAATTGAAGTCTAATACCAATTAAAAGGGCTTGGGTATGAAAAGACGAACAAGGCTACAAATATAAGGCTAATACTCATTTAATTGGGGCTAGTCGAGTCAAGATCAATTTGTTAGAAAATCCAAGGCTAACATCCCTTCCTAAAACAAAGTTCAATCATGCTTGGGGGATAATCCTATCACCCATAAAAATGAAGTCTAATACCAACTAAAAAGGGATTTTATATGAGAAGACGAACAAGGCTACAAATATAAGGCTTAGACCCATTTCAATGGGGCTAGTCGAGTCATGATCAATTTGTCCGAAAATCCAAGGCTAACACCCTCCAAAACCAAGTTCAATCATGCTTATGGAAAAGTCCATTACCCATAAAATTGAAGTCAAATACCAACTAAAAGGGCTTTTATATGAAAAGACGAATAAGGTTAGAAATTTAAGGCTAATACTCATTTAAATGGGGCTAGTCGAGTGAGGATCAATTTGTCCGAAAATCCAAGGCTAGCACCCCCTCCAAAAACCAAGTTCAATCATGCTTGGTCGAAAACTCTATTACCCATAAAATTGAAGTATAATAAAAACTAAAAGGGTCTTGGATATGAAAATACGAACAACGCTACAAATATAAGGCTTACACCCATTTCAATGGGGCTAGTCGAGTCGACATCAATTTGTCCGAAAACCAATGCTAACACCCCTCCAAAAACCAAGTTCAATCATGCTTGGGGGAATAGTCCATTACCCATAAAATTGAAGTCTAATACCAACTAAAAAGGGCTTGGATATGAAAATAAGAACAACACTACAAATATAAGGCTACTACTCATTTAAATGGGGTATAGTTGAGTCAAGATCAATTTGTCCGAAAATCCAAGGCTAACACCCCCTACAAAAACCAAATTCAATCATGCTTTGGGGAAAAGTCTATTACCCATAAAATTCAAATCTACTATCACCTAAAAAGCTCTTGGATATGAACAAAGTTAGAAATCTAAGGCTAATACTCAATTAAATCGGGCTAATCGAGTCAGGATCAAGTTTTCCGAAAATCCAAGGCTAACACCCCCTCCAAAAACCGAGTTCAATCATGCTTGGTGGAAAAGTCTATTACCCATAAAATTGAAATCTAATACAAACTAAAAAGGACTTGGATATGAAAATACGAACATCGCTACAAATATAAGGCTTATACCCATTTCAATGGGCTAGTCGAGTCAGGATCAATTTGTCCGAAAATCCAAGGCTAACACCCCCTCCAAAAACCAAGTTCAATCATGCTTGGGGGAAAAGTTCATTACCCATAAAATTGATGTCTAATACCAACTAAAAAGGGCTTGGGTATGAAAAGACGAACAAGGCTACAAATATAAGGCTTAGACCCATTTCAATGGGGCTAGTCGAGTCGAGATCAATTTGTCCGAAAATTCAAGGCTAACACCTCCTCCAAAACCAAGTTGAATCATGCTTGGGGAAAAGTTCATTACCCATAAAATTGATGTCTAATACCAACTAAAAAGGGCTTGGGTATGAAAAGACGAACAAGGCTACAAATATAAGGCTTATACCCTTTTAAATGTGGCTCGTCGAGTTACGATCAATTTGTCCGAAAATGAAAGGCTAACACCCCTCCAAAAGCCAAGTTCAATCATGCTTGGTGGAAAAGTCCATTACCCATAAAATTGAAGTCTAATACCAATTAAAAGGGCTTGGGTATGAAAAGACGAACAAGGCTACAAATATAAGGCTTAGACCCATTTAAATGGGGCTAGTCGAGTCAAGATCAATTTGTCCGAAAATCCAAGGCTAACACCCCTCCAAAAACTACGTTCAATCATGCTTGGGGAAAAGTCCATTACCCATAAAATTGAAGTCAAATACCGACTAAAAGGGATTTTATATGAGAAGACGAACAAGGCTACAAATATAAGGCTTAGACCCATTTCAATGGGGCTAGTCGAGTCATGATCAATTTGTCCGAAAATCCAAGGCTAACACCCCTCCAAAAACCAAGTTCAATCATGCTTATGGAAAAGTCCATTACCCATAAAATTGAAGTCAAATACCAACTAAAAGGGCTTTTATATGAAAAGACGAACAATGCTACAAATATAAGGCTTACACCCATTTCAATGGGGCTAGTCGAGTCGGGATCAATTTGTCCGAAACTCCAATGCTAACACCCCTCCAAAAACCAAGTTCAATCATGCTTGGTGGAAAAGTCCATTACCCATAAAATTGAAGTCTAATACAAACTAAAAGGGCTTGGATATGAAAAAGCGAACAACGCTACAAATATAAGGCTTACACCCATTTCAATGGGGCTAGTCGAGTCGAGCATCAATTTGTCCGAAAACCAAGGCTAACAGCCTCTCCAAAAACCAAGTTCAATCATGCTTGAGGAAAAGTCCATTACCCATAAATTTGAAGTCTAATACCAACTAAAAGGGCTTGGATGTGAACAAAGTTAGAAATCTAAGGCTAATACTCATTTCAATGGGTCTAGTCGAGTCGGGATCAATTTGTCCGAAAATCCAAGGCTAACACCCCTCCAAAAACCACGTTCAATCATGCTTGGGGAAAAGTCCATTACCCATAAAATTGAAGTCAAATACCAACTAAAAGGGCTTTTATATGAAAAGACGAACAAGGCTACAAATATAAGGCTTAGACCCATTTCAATGGGGCTAGTCGAGTCGAGATCAATTTGTTCGAAAATCCAAGGCTAAAACCCCCTCCAAAAACCAAGTTCAATCATGCTTCGTAGAAAAGTCCATTACCCATAAAATTGAAGTCTAATACCAACTTAAAAGAGCTTGGATATGAAAATACGAACAACGCTACAAATAGAAGGCTTATACCCATTTCAATGGGGTTAGTCGAGTCAGGATCAATTTGTCCGAAAATCCAAGGCTAACACCCCCTCCAAAAACCAAGTTCAATCATGCTTGGCGAAAAGTCCATTACCCATAAAATTGATGTCTAATACCAACTAAAAGGGCTTGGGTATGAAAAGGCGAACAAGGCTACAAATATAAGGCTTAGACCCATTTCAATGGGGCTAGTCGAGTCAAGATCAATTTGTCCGAAAATCCAAGGCTAACACCCACCCAAAAACCAAGTTGAATCATGCTTGGGGAAAAAGTCTATTACCCAAAAAATTGAGGCCTAGTTTCAACTAAAAAGGGCTTGGTTATAAAAAAAGTTTACAAATAGAAGGCTTATACCCTTTTAAAAGGAGCTAGTCGAGTCAGGATCAATTTGTCCGAAAATCCAAGGCTAACACCCCTCCAAAAGCCAAGTTCAATCATGCTTGGTGGAAAAGTCCATTACCCATAAAATTGAAGTCTAATACCAATTAAAAGGGCTTGGGTATGAAAAGACGAACAAGGCTACAAATATAAGGCTTAGACCCATTTAAATGGGGCTAGTCGAGTCAAGATCAATTTGTCCGAAAATCCAAGGCTAACACCCCTCCAAAAACTACGTTCAATCATGCTTGGGGAAAAGTCCATTACCCATAAAATTGAAGTCAAATACCGACTAAAAGGGATTTTATATGAGAAGACGAACAAGGCTACAAATATAAGGCTTAGACCCATTTCAATGGGGCTAGTCGAGTCATGATCAATTTGTCCAGAAAATCCAAGGCTAACACCCCTCCAAAAACCAAGTTCAATCATGCTTGTGGAAAAGTCCATTACCCATAAAATTGAAGTCAAATACCAACTAAAAGGGCTTTTATATGAAAAGACGAACAATGCTACAAATATAAGGCTTACACCCATTTCAATGGGGCTAGTCGAGTCGAGGATCAATTTGTCCGAAACTCCAATGCTAACACCCCTCCAAAAACCAAGTTCAATCATGCTTGGTGGAAAAGTCCATTACCCATAAAATTGAAGTCTAATACAAACTAAAAGGGCTTGGATATGAAAATACGAACAACGCTACAAATATAAGGCTTACACCCATTTCAATGGGGCTAGTCGAGTCGACATCAATTTGTCCGAAAACCAATGCTAACACCCTCTCCAAAAACCAAGTTCAATCATGCTTGAGGGAAAAGTCCATTACCCATAAATTTGAAGTCTAATACCAACTAAAAGGGCTTGGATGTGAACAAAGTTAGAAATCTAAGGCTAATACTCATTTCAATGGGTCTAGTCGAGTCAGGATCAATTTGTCAAATACCGACTAAAAGGGATTTTATATGAGAAGGCGAACAAGGCTACAAATATAAGGCTTAGACCCATTTCAATGGGGCTAGTCGAGTCGAGATCAATTTGTCCGAAAATCCAAGGCTAACACCCCTCCAAAAACCAAGTTCAATCATGCTCGGGTGAAAAGTCCATTACCCATAAAATTGAAGTCTAATACCAACTAAAAGAGCTTGGATATGAAAATACGAACAACGCTACAAATATAAGGCTTATACCCCTTTCAATGGGGCTAGTCGAGTCAGGATCAATTTGTCCGAAAATTCAAGGCTAACACCTCCTCCAAAACCAAGTTCAATCATGCTTGGCGAAAAGTCCATTACCCATAAAATTGATGTCTAATACCAACTAAAAGGGCTTGGGTATGAAAAGACGAACAAGGCTACAAATATAAGGCTTAGACCCATTGCAATGGGGCTAGTCGAGTCGAGATCACTTTGTCCGAAAATTCAAGGCTAACACCCCCTATAAAAACAAAGTTTGATCATGCTTGGGGGAAAAGTCTATTACCCATAAAACTAAAGTCTAATACCAATTACAAAGGGCTTGGATATGAAAATAAGAACAACGCTACAAATATAAGGCTTATACCCATTTCAATGGGGCTAGTCAGTCGACATCAATTTGTCCGAAAACCAATGCTAACACCCCTCCAAAACCAAGTTCAATCATGCTTGAGGAAAAGTCCATTACCCATAAATTTGAAGTCTAATACCAACTAAAAGGGCTTGGATATGAACAAAGTTAGAAATCTAAGGCTAATACTCATTTCAATGGGTCTAGTCAAGTCGGGATCAATTTGTCCAGAAAATCCAAGGCTAACACCCCTCCAAAAACCACGTTCAATCATGCTTGGGGAAAAGTCCATTACCCATAAAATTGAAGTCAAATACCAACTAAAAGGGCTTTTATATGAAAAGACGAACAAGGCTACAAATATAAGGCTTAGACCCATTTCAATGGGGCTAGTCGAGTCGAGATCAATTTGTCCAGAAAATCCAAGGCTAACACCCCTCCAAAAACCAAGTTCAATCATGCTCGGGAAAAGTCCATTGCCCATAAAATGGAAGTCTAATACCAACTAAAAGAGCTTGGATATGAAAATACGAACAACGCTACAAATATAAGGCTTATACCCATTTCAATGGGGCTAGTCGAGTCGGGATCAATTTGTCCGAAAATTCAAGGCTAACACCTCCTCCAAAAACCAAGTTCAATCATGCTTGAGCGAAAAGTCCATTACCCATAAAATTGATGTCTAATACCAACTAAAAGGGCTTGGGTATGAAAAGACGAACAAGGCTACAAATATAAGGCTTAGACCCATTTCAATGGGGCTAGTCGAGTCGAGATCAATTTGTCCAGAAAATTCAAGGCTAACACCTCCTCCAAAAACCAAGTTGAATCATGCTTGGGGAAAAGTCCATTACCCATAAAATTGAAGTCTAATACCAACTACAAAGGGCTTGGATATGAAAATAAGAACAACGCTACAAATATAAGGCTTATACCCATTTCAATGGGGCTAGTCGAGTCGACATCCATTTGTCCGAAAACCAATGCTAACACGCCCTCCAAAACCAAGTTCAATCATGCTTGAGGAAAAGTCCATTACCCATAAATTTGAAGTCTAATACCAACTAAAAGGGCTTGGATATGAACAAAGTTAGAAATCTAAGGCTAATACTCATTTCAATGGGTCTAGTCGAGTCGAGGATCAATTTGTCCGAAAATCCAAGGCTAACACCCCTCCAAAACCACGTTCAATCATGCTTGGGGAAAATTCCATTACCCATAAAATTGAAGTCAAATACCGACTAAAAGGGATTTTATATGAGAAGACGAACAAGGCTACAAATATAAGGCTTAGACACATTTCAATGGGGCTAGTCGAGTCATGATCAATTTGTCCGAAAATCCAAGGCTAACACCCCTCCAAAACCAAGTTCAATCATGCTTGGGGAAAAGTCCATTACCCATAAAATTGAAGTCTAATACCAATTAAAAGAGCTTGGGTATGAAAAGACGAACAAGGCTACAAATATAAGGCTTAGACCCATTTCAATGGGGCTAGTCGAGTCGAGATCAATTTGTCCGAAAATTCAAGGCTAACACCTCCTCCAAAAACCAAGTTGAATCATGCTTGGGGAAAAGTCCATTACCCATAAAATTGATGTCTAATACCAACTAAAAGGGCTTGGGTATGAAAAGACGAACAAGGCTACAAATATAAGGCTTATACCCTTTTAAATGGGGCTAGTCGAGTTACGATCAATTTGTCCAAAAATGAAAGGCTAACACCCCTCCAAAAGCCAAGTTCAATCATGCTTGGTGGAAAAGTCCATTACCCATAAAATTGAAGTCTAATACCAATTAAAAGGGCTTGGGTATGAAAAGACGAACAAGGCTAGAAATATAAGGCTTATACCCATTTAAATGGGGGTAGTCGAGTCAGGATCAATTTGTCCGAAAATCCAAGGCTAACACCCCCTCCAAAAACCAAGTTCAATCATGCTTGGGGGAAAAGTCCATTACCCATAAAATTGAAGTCAAATACCAACTAAAAAGGGCTTTTATATGAAAAGACGAACAAGGCTACAAATATAAGGCTTAGACCCATTTAAATTGGGCTATTCGAGTCAAGATCAATTTGTCTGAAAATCCAAGGCTAACACGCCCTCCAAAAACCAAGTTTAATCATGCTTGGGGGAAAAGTCTATTACCCATAAAATTGAAGTCAAATACCAACTAAAAGAGCTTGGATATGAAAATACGAACAACGCTACAAATATAAGGCTTATACCCATTTCAATGGGGCTAGTCGAGTCGGGATCAATTTGTCCAGAAAATTCAAGGCTAACACCTCCTCCAAAAACCAAGTTCAATCATGCTTGGCGAAAAGTCCATTACCCATAAAATTGATGTCTAATACCAACTAAAAGGGCTTGGGTATGAAAAGACGAACAAGGCTACAAATATAAGGCTTATACCCATTTCAGTGGGGCTAGTCGAGTCAGGATCAATTTATCCGAAAATGCAAGGCTAACACCTCCTCCAAAAACCAAGTTCAATCATGCTTGGTGGAAAAATCCATTACCCATAAAATTGAAGTCTAATACCAACTAAAAAGGGTTTGGATATGAAAATATGAACAACGCTACAAATGTAAGGCTTATACCCATTTCAATGGGGCTAGTCGAGTCGACATCAATTTGTCCGAAAACCTATGCTAACACCCCTCCAAAAACCAAGTTCAATCATGCTTGAGGAAAAGTCCATTACCCATAAATTTGAAGTCTAATACCAACTAAAAGGGCTTGGATATGAACAAAGTTAGAAATCTAAGGCTAATACTCATTTCAATGGGTCTAGTCGAGTCGGGATCAATTTGTCCAGAAAATCCAAGGCTAACACCCCTCCAAAAACCACGTTCAATCATGCTTGGGGAAAAGTCCATTACCCATAAAATTGAAGTCAAATACCAACTAAAAGGGCTTTTATATGAAAAGACGAACAAGGCTACAAATATAAGGCTTAGACCCATTTCAATGGGGCTAGTCGAGTCGAGATCAATTTGTCCAGAAAATCCAAGGCTAACACCCCTCCAAAAACCAAGTTCAATCATGCTCGGGAAAAGTCCATTGCCCATAAAATTGAAGTCTAATACCAACTAAAAGAGCTTGGATATGAAAATACGAACAACGCTACAAATATAAGGCTTATACCCATTTCAATGGGGCTAGTCGAGTCGGGATCAATTTGTCCGAAAATTCAAGGCTAACACCTCCTCCAAAAACCAAGTTCAATCATGCTTGGGCGAAAAGTCCATTACCCATAAAATTGATGTCTAATACCAACTAAAAGGGCTTGGGTATGAAAAGACCAACAAGGCTACAAATATAAGGCTTAGACCCATTTCAATGGGGCTAGTCGAGTCGAGATCAATTTGTCCGAAAATTCAAGGCTAACACCTCCTCCAAAAACCAAGTTGAATCATGCTTGGGGAAAAGTCCATTACCCATAAAATTGATGTCTAATACCAACTAAAAGGGCTTGGGTATGAAAAGACGAACAAGGCTACAAATATAAGGCTTATACCCTTTTAAATGGGGCTAGTCGAGTTACGATCAATTTGTCCAAAAATGAAAGGCTAACACCCCTCCAAAAGCCAAGTTCAATCATGCTTGGTGGAAAAGTCCATTACCCATAAAATTGAAGTCTAATACCAATTAAAAGGGCTTGGGTATGAAAAGACGAACAAGGCTACAAATATAAGGCTTAGACCCATTTAAATGGGGCTAGTCGAGTCAAGATCAATTTGTCCGAAAATCCAAGGCTAACACCCCTCCAAAAACTACGTTCAATCATGCTTGGGGAAAAGTTCATTACCCATAAAATTGAAGTCTAATACCAATTAAAAGAGCTTGGATATGAAAATACGAACAACGCTACAAATATAAGGCTTATACCCATTTCAATGGGGCTAGTCGAGTCGGGATCAATTTGTCCGAAAATTCAAGGCTAACACCTCCTCCAAAAACCAAGTTCAATCATGCTTGGGCGAAAAGTCCATTACCCATAAAATTGATGTCTAATACCAACTAAAAGGGCTTGGGTATGAAAAGACGAACAAGGCTACAAATATAAGGCTTAGACCCATTTCAATGGGGCTAGTCGAGTCGAGATCAATTTGTCCGAAAATTCAAGGCTAACACCTCCTCCAAAAACCAAGTTGAATCATGCTTGGGGAAAAGTCCATTACCCATAAAATTGATGTCTAATACCAACTAAAAGGGCTTGGGTATGAAAAGACGAACAAGGCTACAAATATAAGGCTTAGACCCATTTCAATGGGGCTAGTCGAGTCAAGATCAATTTGTCCGAAAATCCAAGGCTAACACCCCTCCAAAAACTACGTTCAATCATGCTTGGGGAAAAGTCCATTACCCATAAAATTGAAGTCAAATACCAACTAAAAGGGCTTTTATATGAGAAGACGAACAAGGCTACAAATATAAGGCTTAGACCCATTTCAATGGGGCTAGTCGAGTCATGATCAATTTGTCCGAAAATCTAAGGCTAACACCCCTCCAAAAACCAAGTTCAATCATGGTTGCGGAAAAGTCCATTACCCATAAAATTGAAGTCAAATACCAACTAAAAGAGCTTGGATATGAAAATATGAACAACGCTACAAATGTAAGGCTTATACCCATTTCAATGGGGCTAGTCGAGTCAGGATCAATTTGTCCGAAAATTGAAGGCTAACACCCCCTCCAAAAACCAAGTTCAATCATGCTTGTGGGAAAAGTCCATTACCCATAAAATTGAAGTCAAATACCAACTAAAAACGGCTTGGATATGAAAAGACGAATAAGGTTACAAATATAAGGCTTAGACCCATTTCAATGGGGCTAGTCGAGTCAGGATCAATTTGTCCGAAAATCCAAGGCTAACACCCCCTCCAAAAACCAAGTTCAATCATGCTTGGGGGAAAAGTCCATTACCCATAAAATTGAAGTCTAATACCAACTAAAAAGGGCTTGGATATGAAAATAAGAACAACACTACAAATATAAGGCTTATACCCATTTCAATGGGGCTAGTCGAGTCGACATCAATTTGTCCGAAAACCAATGCTAACACCCCTCCAAAAACCAAGTTCAATCATGCTTGAGGAAAAGTCCATTACCCATAAAATTGATGTCTAATACCAACTAAAAGGGCTTGGGTATGAAAAGACGAACAAGGCTACAAATATAAGGCTTAGACCCATTTCAATGGGGCTAGTCGAGTCGAGATCACTTTGTCCGAAAATTCAAGGCTAACACCCCCTATAAAAACAAAGTTTGATCATGCTTGGGGGAAAAGTCTATTACCCATAAAACTAAAGTCTAATACCAATTACAAAGGGCTTGGATATGAAAATAAGAACAACGCTACAAATATAAGGCTTATACCCATTTCAATGGGGCTAGTCGAGTCAAGCATCCATTTGTCCGAAAACCAATGCTAACACCCCTCCAAAACCAAGTTCAATCATGCTTGAGGGAAAAGTCCATTACCCATAAGTTTGAAGTCTAATACCAACTACAAAGGGCTTGGATATGAAAATAAGAACAACGCTACAAATATAAGGCTTATACCCATTTCAATGGGGCTAGTCGAGTCGACATCCATTTGTCCGAAAACCAATGCTAACACCCCTCCAAAAACCAAGTTCAATCATGCTTATGGAAAAGTCCATTACCCATAAAATTGAAGTCAAATACCAACTAAAAGAGCTTGGATATGAAAATACGAACAACGCTACAAATATAAGGCTTATACCCCTTTCAATGGGGCTAGTCGAGTCAGGATCAATTTGTCCGAAAATTCAAGGCTAACACCCCCTCCAAAAACCAAGTTCAATCATGCTTGGGGGAAAAGTCCATTACCCATAAAATTGAAGTCTAATACCAACTAAAAAGGGCTTGGATATGAAAAGACGAACAAGGCTACAAATATAAGGCTTAGACCCATTTAAATTGTGCTAGTCGAGTCGAGATCAAATTGGCCGAAAATCCAAGGCTAACACCCCCTCCAAAACCAAGTTCAATCATGCTTGGGGAAAACTCCATTACCCATAAAATTGAAGTCTAATACCAACTACAAAGGGCTTGGATATGAAAATAAGAACAACACTACAAATATAAGGCTTATACCCATTTCAATGGGGCTAGTCGAGTCAGGTTCAATTTGTCCGAAAGTCCAAGGCTAACACCCACCTAAAAACCACCTAAGTTTAATCTTTCTTGGGGGGAAAGTCTATTACCCATAAATTTGAAGTCTAATACCACCTAAAAAGGGCTTGCATGTGAACAAGGTTAGAAATCTAAGGCTTATACCCACTTAAATGGGGCTAGTCGAGTTAGGACCTATTTGTCCGAAAATCATAGGGTAACACCCCTCCAAAAACCAAGTTCAATCATGCTTGGAGGAAAAGTCTATTACCCATAAAATTGAAGTCTAACACAAACTAAAAAGGGCTTCTATATGAAAAGACGAACAAGGCTACAAATATAAGGCTTAGACCCATTTCAATGGGGCTAGTCGAGTCGGGATCAATTTGTCCGAAAATCCAAGGCTAACATCCCTCCAAAACCAAGTTCAATCATGCTAGGGGGAAAAGTCCATTACCCATAAAATTGAAGTCTAATACCAACTAAAAAGAGCTTGGATATGAAAATATGAACAACGCTACAAATATAAGGCTTATACCCATTTCAATGGGGCTAGTCGAGTCGGGATCAATTTGTCCAGAAAATTCAAGGCTAACACCTCCTCCAAAACCAAGTTCAATCATGCTTGGCGAAAAGTTCATTACCCATAAGATTCAGGTCTAATACCAACTAAAAAGGGCTTGGATATGAAAAGACGAACAAGGCTACAAATATAAGGCTTAGACCCATTTCAATGGTGCTAGTCGATTCAGGATCAATTTGTCCGAAAATTCAAGGCTAACACCTCCTCCAAAAACCAAGTTCAATCATGCTTGGGGGAAAAGTCCATTACCCATAAAATTGAAGTCTAATACCAACTAAAAAGGGCTAGGATATGAAAAGATGAACAAGGCTAGAAGTATAAGGCTTATACCCATTTAAATGGGGCTAGTCGAGTCGACATCAATTTGTCCGAAAACCAATGCTAACACCCCTCCAAAACCAAGTTCAATCATGCTTGAGGAAAAGTCCATTACCCATAAAATTGATGTCTAATACCAACTAAAAGGGCTTGGGTATGAAAAGACGAACAAGGCTACAAATATAAGGCTTAGACCCATTTCAATGGGGCTAGTCGAGTCGAGATCACTTTGTCCGAAAATTCAAGGCTAACACCACCTCCAAAAACCAAGTTCAATCATGCTTGGGGGAAAAGTCCATTACCCATAAAATTGAAGTCTAATACCAATTACAAAGGGCTTGGATATGAAAATAAGAACAACACTACAAATATAAGGCTTATACCCATTTCAATGGGGCTAGTCGAGTCGACATCCATTTGTCCGAAAACCAATGCTAACACCCCTCCAAAACCAAGTTCAATCATGCTTGAGGAAAAGTCCATTACCCATAAATTTGAAGTCTAATACCAACTACAAAGGGCTTGGATATGAAAATAAGAACAACGCTACAAATATAAGGCTTATACCCATTTCAATGGGGCTAGTCGAGTCAAGATCCATTTGTCCGAAAACCAATGCTAACACCCCTCCAAAACCAAGTTCAATCATGCTTATGGAAAAGTCCATTACCCATAAAATTGAAGTCAAATACCAACTAAAAGAGCTTGGATATGAAAATACGAACAACGCTACAAATATAAGGCTTATACCCATTTCAATGGGGCTAGTCGAGTCGGGATCAATTTGTCCGAAAATTCAAGGCTAACACCTCCTCCAAAACCAAGTTCAATCATGCTTGGGCGAAAAGTCCATTACCCATAAAATTGATGTCTAATACCAACTAAAAGGGCTTGGGTATGAAAAGACGAACAAGGCTACAAATATAAGGCTTAGACCCATTTCAATGGGGCTAGTCGAGTCGAGATCAATTTGTCCGAAAATCCAAGGCTAACACCTCCTCCAAAACCAAGTTCAATCATGCTTGGGGAAAAGTCCATTACCCATAAAATTGAAGTCTAATACCAACTACAAAGGGCTTGGATATGAAAATAAGAACAACGCTACAAATATAAGGCTTATACCCATTTCAATGGGGCTAGTCGAGTCAAGCATCAATTTGTCCGAAAACCAATGCTAACACCCTCTCCAAAAACCAAGTTCAATCATGCTTGGGGGAAAAGTCCATTACCCATAAATTTGAAGTCTAATACCAACTAAAAGGGCTTGGATGTGAACAAAGTTAGAAATCTAAGGCTAATACTCATTTCAATGGGTCTAGTCGAGTCGGGATCAATTTGTCCGAAAATCCAAGGCTAACACCCCTCCAAAACCACGTTCAATCATGCTTGGGGAAAAGTCCATTACCCATAAAATTGAAGTCAAATACCAACTAAAAGGGCTTTTATATGAAAAGACGAACAAGGCTACAAATATAAGGCTTAGACCCATTTCAATGGGGCTAGTCGAGTCGAGATCAATTTGTCCGAAAATCCAAGGCTAACACCCCTCCAAAACCAAGTTCAATCATGCTCGGGTGAAAAGTCCATTACCCATAAAATTGAAGTCTAATACCAACTAAAAAGAGCTTGGATATGAAAATACGAACAACGCTACAAATATAAGGCTTATACCCATTTCAATGGGGCTAGTCGAGTCGGGATCAATTTGTCCAGAAAATTCAAGGCTAACACCTCCTCCAAAACCAAGTTCAATCATGCTTGGGGGAAAAGTTCATTACCCATAAAATTGATGTCTAATACCAACTAAAAGGGCTTGGGTATGAAAAGACGAACAAGGCTACAAATATAAGGCTTAGACCCATTTCAATGGGGCTAGTCGAGTCGAGATCAATTTGTCCGAAAATTCAAGGCTAACACCTCCTCCAAAACCAAGTTCAATCATGCTTGGGGAAAAGTCCATTACCCATAAAATTGAAGTCTAATACCAACTACAAAGGGCTTGGATATGAAAATAAGAACAACGCTACAAATATAAGGCTTATACCCATTTCAATGGGGCTAGTCGAGTCAACATCAATTTGTCCGAAAACCAATGCTAACACCCCTCCAAAAACCAAGTTCAATCATGCTTGAGGAAAAGTCCATTACCCATAAAATTGATGTCTAATACCAACTAAAAGGGCTTGGGTATGAAAAGACGAACAAGGCTACAAATATAAGGCTTAGACCCATTTCAATGGGGCTAGTCGAGTCAGATCACTTTGTACGAAAATTCAATGCTAACACCCCCTATAAAAACATAGTTTTATCATGGTTGGGGGAAAAGTCTATTACCCATAAAACTAAAGTCTAATACCAATTACAAAGGGCTTGGATATGAAAATAAGAACAACGCTACAAATATAAGGCTTATACCCATTTCAATGGGGCTAGTCGAGTCGACATCCATTTGTCCGAAAACCAATGCTAACACCCCTCCAAAAACCAAGTTCAATCATGCTTGAGGGAAAAGTCCATTACCCATAAATTTGAAGTCTAATACCAACTACAAAGGGCTTGGATATGAAAATAAGAACAACGCTACAAATATAAGGCTTATACCCATTTCAATGGGGCTAGTCGAGTCGACATCCATTTGTCCGAAAACCAATGCTAACACCCCTCCAAAAACCAAGTTCAATCATGCTTATGGAAAAGTCCATTACCCATAAAATTGAAGTCAAATACCAACTAAAAGAGCTTGGATATGAAAATACGAACAACGATAGAAATATAAGGCTTATACCCATTTAAATGGGGCTAGTCGAGTCATGATCAATTTGTCCGAAAATACAAGGCTAACACCCCCTCCAAAAACCAAGTTCAATCATGTTTGGAGGAAATGTCTATTACCCAAAAAATTAAAGTCCAATACGAACTAAAAGGGCTTGGATATGAAAAGACGAACAAGGCTACAAATATAAGGCTTAGACCCATTTCAATGGGGCTAGTCGAGTGTGGATCTATTTGTTCTAAACTCCAAGGCTAACACCCCCTCCAAAAACCAAGTTCAATCATGCTTGGGGGAAAAGTCCATTACCCATAAAATTGAAGTCTAATACCAACTAAAAAGGGCTTGGATATGAAAATAAGAACAACACTACAAATATAAGGCTTATACCCATTTCAATGGGGCTAGTCGAGTCGACATCAATTTGTCCGAAAACCAATGCTAACACCCCCTCCAAAAACCAAATTCAATCATGCTCGGGGGAAAACTCTATTTCTCATAAAATTTAAGTATAACACCAACTAAAAGGGCTTGGATGTGAAAAGACCAACAAAGTTAGAAATCTAAGGCTAATACCCATTGAAACAAGGCTAGTCGAGGGAGGATCAATTAGTCCGAAAATCCAAGACTAAAACCCCTTCCAAAAGCAAGTTTAATCATGCTCGGGGAAAAAGTCTATTACCCATAAAATTTAAGTCTAATACCAACCAAAAAGGCTTGGATATGACAAGACCAACAAGGTTAGAAATCTAAGGCTTAGACCCATTTCAATGGTGCTAGTCGAGTCGGGATCAATTTGTCCGAAAATCCAAGGCTAACACCCCTCCAAAACCAAGTTCAATCATGCTCGGGTGAAAAGTCCATTACCCATAAAATTGAAGTCTAATACCAACTAAAAGAGCTTGGATATGAAAATACGAACAACGCTACAAATATAAGGCTTATACCCATTTCAATGGGGCTAGTCGAGTCAAGCATCAATTTGTCCGAAAACCAATGCTAACACCCCTCCAAAAACCAAGTTCAATCATGCTTGAGGGAAAAGTCCATTACCCATAAAATTGATGTCTAATACCAACTAAAAGGGCTTGGGTATGAAAAGACGAACAAGGCTACAAATATAAGGCTTAGACCCATTTCAATGGGGCTAGTCGAGTCGAGATCAATTTGTCCGAAAATTCAAGGCTAACACCTCCTCCAAAAACCAAGTTCAATCATGCTTGGGGAAAAGTCCATTACCCATAAAATTGAAGTCTAATACCAACTACAAAGGGCTTGGATATGAAAATAAGAACAACGCTACAAATATAAGGCTTATACCCATTTCAATGGGGCTAGTCGAGTGAGGATCAATTTGTCCGAAACTCCAACGCTAACACCCCCTCAAAAAACCAAGTTCAATCATGCTTGCGGGAAAAGTGTATTTCCCATAAAATTGAAGTCTAATACCAACTAAAAAGGGCTTGGAAATGAATAAGGTTAGAAATCTAAGGCTTATACCCATTTCAATGGGGCTAGTCGAGTCAGGATCAATTTGTCCGAAAATTCAACGCTAACACCCTCCAAAACCAAGTTCAATCATGCTCGGGAAAAGTCCATTACCCATAAAATTGAAGTCTAATACCAATCAAAAAGAGCTTGGATATGAAAATACAAAAAAGGCTAGAAATATAAGGCTTATACACATTTAAATGGTGCTAGTCGAGTCAGGATCAATTTGTCAGAAAATTCAAGGCTAACACCCACCCAAAAACAAGTCCAATCATGCTTGGGGAAAAAGTGTATTACCCATAAAATTGAAGTCTAATACCAACTAAAAGGGCTTGGGTATGAAAAGACGAACAAGGCTACAAATATAAGGCTTAGACCCATTTCAATGGGGCTAGTCGAGTCGAGATCAATTTGTCCGAAAATTCAAGGCTAACACCTCCTCCAAAAACCAAGTTGAATCATGCTTGGGGAAAAGTCCATTACCCATAAAATTGATGTCTAATACCAACTAAAAGGGCTTGGGTATGAAAAGACGAACAAGGCTACAAATATAAGGCTTATACCCTTTTAAATGGGGCTAGTCGAGTTACGATCAATTTGTCCAAAAATGAAAGGCTAACACCCCTCCAAAAGCCAAGTTCAATCATGCTTGGTGGAAAAGTCCATTACCCATAAAATTGAAGTCTAATACCAATTAAAAGGGCTTGGGTATGAAAAGACGAACAAGGCTACAAATATAAGGCTTAGACCCATTTAAATGGGGTATAGTTGAGTCAAGATCAATTTGTCCGAAAATCCAAGCCTAACACCCCCTCCAAAAACCAAGTTCAATCATGCTTGGGGGAAAAGTCCATTACCCATAAAATTGAAGTCAATTACCAATAGAAAAGGGCTTGGATATGAAAAGACGAACAAGGCTACAGTTATAAGGCTTATACCCCTTTCAATGGGGCTAGTCGAGTCAGGATCAATTTGTCCGAAAATTCAAGGCTAACACCCCCTCCAAAAACCAAGTTCAATCATGCTTGGGGGAAAAGTCCATTTCCCATAAAATTGAAGTCTAATACCAACTAAAAAGAGCTTGGATATGAAAAGACGAACAAGGCTACAAATATAAGGCTTAGACCCATTTAAATGGGGCTAGTCGAGGCAGGATCAATTTGTCCGAAAATTCAAGGCTAACACCTCCTCTAAAAACCAAGTTCAATCATGCTTGGGGAAAAGTCCATTACCCATAAAATTGATGTCTAATACCAACTAAAAGGGCTTGGGTATGAAAAGACGAACAAGGCTACAAATATAAGGCTTATACCCTTTTAAATGGGGCTGGTCGAGTTACGATCAATTTGTCCAAAAATGAAAGGCTAACACCCCTCCAACAACCAAGTTCAATCATTCTTGGCGGAAAAGTCCATTACCCATAAAATTGAAGTCTAATACCAATTAAAAGGGCTTGGGTATGAAAAGACGAACAAGGCTACAAATATAAGGCTTTGACCCATTTAAATGGGGCTAGTCGAGTCAAGATCAATTTGTCCGAAAATCCAAGGCTAACACCCCTCCAAAAACTACGTTCAATCATGCTTGGGGAAAAGTCCATTACCCATAAAATTGAAGTCAAATACCGACTAAAAGGGATTTTATATGAGAAGACGAACAAGGCTACAAATATAAGGCTTAGACCCATTTCAATGGGGCTAGTCGAGTCATGATCAATTTGTCCGAAAATCCAAGGCTAACACCCCTCCAAAACCAAGTTCAATCATGCTTATGGAAAAGTCCATTACCCATAAAATTGAAGTCAAATACCAACTAAAAGGGCTTTTATATGAAAAGACGAACAATGCTACAAATATAAGGCTTACACCCATTTCAATGGGGCTAGTCGAGTCAGGATCAATTTGTCCGAAACTCCAATGCTAACACCCCTCCAAAACCAAGTTCAATCATGCTTGGTGGAAAAGTCCATTACCCATAAAATTGAAGTCTAATACAAACTAAAAGGGCTTGGATATGAAAATACGAACAACGCTACAAATATAAGGCTTACACCCATTTCAATGGGGCTAGTCGAGTCGACATCAATTTGTCCGAAAACCAATGCTAACACCCTCTCCAAAAACCAAGTACAATTATGTTTGGGGGGAAAGTCTATTACCCATATAATTGAAGTGTAATACCAAATAAAAAGGGCTTGGATATGAACAAAGTTTGAAATCTAAGGCTAATAATCATTTAAATAGGCCTAATCGAGTCAGGATCAATTTGTCCAAAAATCAAAGGCTAGCACCCCCTCCAAAAACCACGTTCAATCATGGTTGGAGGAAAAGTCTATTACCCATAAAAATAAAGTCTAATACCAACTAAAAAGTGCTTTTATATGAAAAGACGAACAAGGCTACAAATATAAGGCTTAAACCCATTTCAATGGGGCTAGTCGAGTCGAGATCAATTTGTCCGAAAATTCAAGGCTAACACCTCCTCCAAAACCAAGTTCAATCATGCTTGGCGTAAAAGTCCATTACCCATAAAATTGATGTGTAATACCAACTAAAAGGGCTTGGGTATGAAAAGACGAACAAGGCTACAAATATAAGGCTTAGACCCATTTCAATGGGGCTAGTCGAGTCGAGATCAATTTGTCCGAAAATCCAAGGCTAACACCTCCTCCAAAACCAAGTTCAATCATGCTTGGGGAAAAGTCCATTACCCATAAAATTGAAGTCTAATACCAACTACAAAGGGCTTGGATATGAAAATAAGAACAACGCTACAAATATAAGGCTTATACCCATTTCAATGGGGCTAGTCGAGTCAAGCATCAATTTGTCCGAAAACCAATGCTAACACCCCCTCCAAAAACCAAGTTCAATCATGCTTGGGGGAAAAGTCTATTACCCATAAAATTCAAGTCTAATACCAACTAAAAGGGATTGGATATGAATAAGGTTAGAAATCTAAGGCTAATACGCATTTAAATGGGGCTAGTCGAGTCAGGATCAATTTGTCTGAAAATCCAAGGCTAACCCCCCCTCCAAAAACCAAGTTCAATCATGCTTGGGGGAAAAGTCTATTACCTATAAAATTGAAGTCTAATACCATCTAAAAAGGCTTTTATATGAAAAGACGAACAAGGCTACAAATATAAGGCTTAGACCCATTTCAATGGGGCTAGTCGAGTCGAGATCAATTTGTCCGAAAATCCAAGGCTAACACCCCTCCAAAAACCAAGTTCAATCATGCTTGCGGGAAAAGTCCATTACCCATAAAATTGAAGTCTAATACCAACTAAAAGAGCTTGGATATGAAAATACGAACAACGCTACAAATATAAGGCTTACACCCATTTAAATGGAGCTAGTCGAGTTACGATTAATTTGTCCCAAAATGAAAGGCTAACACCCTCCAAAACCCAAGGTCAATCATGCTTGGTGGAAAAGTCCATTACTCATAAAATTGAAGTCTAATACCAACTAAAAAGGGCTTGGATATGAAAAGGCGAACAAGGCTAAAAATATAAGGCTTAGACCCATTTCAATGGGGCTAGTCGAGTCGAGATCAATTTGTCCGAAAATCCAAAGCTAACACCCCTTCCAAAAACCAAGTTCAATCATGCTTGGGGAAAACGCCATTATCCATAAAATTGAAGTCTAATACCAAATAGAAAGGGCTTGGATATAAAAATACGAACAACGCTACAAATATAAGGCTTATACCCCTTTCAATGGGGCTAGTCGAGTCAGGATCAATTTGTCCGAAAATCCAACGCTAACATCCCTCCAAAACCACGTTCAATAATGCTTGGGGAAAAGTCCATTACCCATAAAATTGATGTCTAATACCAACTAAAAAGGGCTTGGATATGAAAATAAGAACAACACTACAAATATAAGGCTTATACCCATTTAAATGGGGCTAGTGGAGTCAGGGTCAATATGTCCGAAAATCCAATGCTAACAAACCCTCCAAAAACCAAGTTCAATCATGCTTGAGGGAAAAGTCTATTACCCATAAAATTGAAGTCTAATACCAACTAAAAAGGGCTTTGATATGAATAAGGTTAGAAATCTAAGGCTTATACCCATTTCAATGGGCTAGTCGAGTCAGGATCAATTTGTCCGAAAATCCAAGGCCAACAACCCCTCTAAAAACCAAGTTCAATCATGCTTGAGGGAAAGGTCTATTACCCATAAAATTGAAGTCTAATACCAACTAAAAAGGGCTTTGATATGAAAAGACGAACAAGGCTACAAATATAAGGCTTAGACCCATTTCAATGGGGCTAGTCGAGTCGAGATCAATTTGTCCGAAAATCCAAGGCTAACACCCCTCCAAAAACCAAGTTCAATCATGCTCGGGAAAAGTCCATTGCCCATAAAATTGAAGTCTAATACCAACTAAAAAGGGCTTAGATATTAAAAGACAAACAATGTTAAAAATATAAGGCTTATACCCATTTAAATGGGGCTAGTCGAGTCAGGATCAATTTGTCCGAAAATCAAAGTCTAACACCTCCTCCAAAAACCAAGCTCAATCATGCTTGGCGAAAAGTCCATTACCCATAAAATTGATGTCTAATACCAACTAAAAGGGCTTGGGTATGAAAAGACGAACAAGGCTACAAATATAAGGCTTAGACCCATTTCAATGGGGCTAGTCGAGTCGAGATCAATTTGTCCAAAAATTCAAGGCTAACACCTCCTCCAAAAACCAAGTTCAATCATGCTTGGGGAAAAGTCCATTACCCATAAAATTGAAGTCTAATACCAACTACAAAGGGCTTGGATATGAAAATAAGAACAACGCTACAAATATAAGGCTTATACCCATTTCAATGGGGCTAGTCGAGTCGAGCATCAATTTGTCCGAAAACCAATGCTAACACCCCTCCAAAACCAAGTTCAATCATGCTTGAGGGAAAAGTCCATTACCCATAAATTTGAAGTCTAATACCAACTAAAAGGGATTTTATATGAGAAGACGAACAAGGCTACAAATATAAGGCTTAGACCCATTTCAATGGGTCTAGTCGAGTCGAGATCAATTTGTCCGAAAATCCAAGGCTAACACCCCTCCAAAAACCACGCTCAATCATGCTTGGGGAAAATTCCATTACCCATAAAATTGAAGTCAAATACCAACTAAAAGGGCTTTTATATGAAAAGACGAACAAGGCTACAAATATAAGGCTTAGACCCATTTCAATGGGGCTAGTCGAGTCGAGATCAATTTGTCCGAAAATCCAAGGCTAACACCCCTCCAAAAACCAAGTTCAATCATGCTCGGGAAAAGTCCATTGCCCATAAAATTGAAGTCTAATACCAACTAAAAAGAGCTTGGATATGAAAATACGAACAACGCTACAAATATAAGGCTTATACCCATTTCAATGGGGCTAGTCGAGTCAGGATCAATTTGTCCGAAAATTCAAGGCTAACACCTCCTCCAAAACCAAGTTCAATCATGCTTGGCGAAAAGTCCATTACCCATAAAATTGATGTCTAATACCAACTAAAAAGGGCTTGGGTATGAAAAGACGAACAAGGCTACAAATATAAGGCTTAGACCCATTTCAATGGGGCTAGTCGAGTCGAGATCACTTTGTCCGAAAATTCAAGGCTAACACCCCCTATACAAACAAAGTTTGATCATGCTTGGGGGAAAAGTCTATTACCCATAAAACTAAAGTCTAATACCAATTACAAAGGGCTTGGATATGAAAATAAGAACAACGCTACAAATATAAGGCTTATACCCATTTCAATGGGGCTAGTCGAGTCGAGCATCAATTTGTCCGAAAACCAATGCTAACACCCCTCCAAAACCAAGTTCAATCATGCTTGAGGGAAAAGTCCATTACCCATAAATTTGAAGTCTAATACCAACTAAAAATGGCTTGGATATGAACAAAGTTAGAAATCTAAGGCTAATACTCATTTCAATGGGTCTAGTCGAGTCGGGATCAATTTGTCCGAAAATCCAAGGCTAACACCCCTCCAAAACCACGTTCAATCATGCTTGGGGAAAAGTCCATTACCCATAAAATTGAAGTCAAATACCACCTAAAAGGGCTTTTATATGAAAAGACGAACAAGGCTACAAATATAAGGCTTAGACCCATTTCAATGGGGCTAGTCGAGTCGGTATCAATTTGTCCGAAAATCCAAGGCTAACACCCCTCCAAAAACCAAGTTCAATCATGCTTCGAGGAAAAGTCTATTACCCATAAAATTGAAGTCTAATACCAACTAAAAAGATCTTGGATATGAAAATACGAACAACGCTACAAATATAAGGCTTACACCCATTTAAATGGAGCTAGTCGAGTTACGATTAATTTGTCCCAAAATGAAAGGCTAACACCCTCCAAAACCCAAGGTCAATCATGCTTGGTGGAAAAGTCCATTACCCATAAAATTGAAGTCTAATACCAACTAAAAGGGCTTGGATATGAAAAGAGCGAACAAGGCTACAAATGTAAGGCTTAGACCCATTTCAATGGGGCTAGTCGAGTCGAGATCAATTTGTCCGAAAATCCAAAGCTAACACCCCTTCCAAAACCAAGTTCAATCATGCTTGGGAAAACGCCATTATCCATAAAATTGAAGTCTAATACCAAATAGAAAGGGCTTGGATATAAAAATACGAACAACGCTACAAATATAAGGCTTACACCCCTTTCAATGGGGCTAGTCGAGTCGGGATCAATTTGTCCGAAAATCCAAGGCTAACATCCCCTCCAAAACCACGCTCAATAATGCTTGGGGAAAAGTCCAATACCCATAAAATTGAAGTCAAATACCGACTAAAAGGGATTTCATATGAAAAGACGAACAAGGTTAGAAATCTAAGGCTAATACTCATTTAAATGGGGCTAGTCAAGGCAGGATCAATTTGTCTTAAAATCCAAGGCTAACACCCCCTCCAAAAACCAAGTTCAATCATTCTTGGGGGAAAAGTCTATTACCCATAAAATTGAAGTCCAATACCAACTAAATAGGGCTTGGATATGAAAAGACGAACAACCCTACAAATATAAGGCTTACACCCATTTCAATGGGGCTAGTCGAGTCAGGATCAATTTGTCCGAAAATCCAACGCTAACATCCCTCCAAAAACCACGTTCAATAATGCTTGGGGAAAAGTCCAATACCCATAAAATTGAAGTCAAATACCGACTAAAAGGGATTTTATATGAGAAGACGAACAAGGCTACAAATATAAGGCTTAGACCCATTTCAATGGGTCTAGTCGACTCGAGATCAATTTGTCCGAAAATCCAAAGCTAACACCCCTCCAAAAACCACGCTCAATCATGCTTGGGGGAAAATTCCATTACCCATAAAATTGAAGTCATATACCAACTAAAAAGGGCTTTTATATGAAAAGACGAACAAGGCTACACATATAAGGCTTAGACCCATTTCAATGGGGCTAGTCGAGTCAGGATCAATTTGTACGAAAATCCAAGGCTAACACCCCTCCAAAACCAAGTTCAATCATGCTCTGGGAAAAGTCCATTGCCCATAAAATTGAAGTCTAATACCAACTAAAAAGAGCTAGGATATGAAAATACGAACAACGCTACAAATATAAGGCTTATACCCATTTCAATGGGGCTAGTCGAGTCGGGATCAATTTGTCCGAAAATTCAAGGCTAACACCTCCTCCAAAACCAAGTTCAATCATGCTTGGGCGAAAAGTCCATTACCCATAAAATTGATGTCTAATACCAACTAAAAGGGCTTGGGTATGAAAAGACGAACAAGGCTACAAATATAAGGCTTAGACCCATTTCAATGGGGCTAGTCGAGTCGAGATCAATTTGTTCGAAAATCCAAAGCTAACACCTCCTCCAAAAACCAAGTTCAATCATGCATTGGGAAAACGTCTATTACCCATAAAATTGAACTTTAATACCAACTAAAAAGGGCTTGGATATGAAAATAAGAACAACGCTACAAATATAAGGCTTATACCCATTTCAATGGGGCTAGTCGAGTCAAGCATCAATTTGTCCGAAAACCAATGCTAACACCCCTCCAAAAACCAAGTTCAATCATGCTTGAGGGAAAAGTCCATTACCCATAAATTTGAAGTCTAATACCAACTAAAAGGGCTTGGATATGAACAAAGTTAGAAATCTAAGGCTAATACTCATTTCAATGGGTCTAGTCGAGTCAGGATCAATTTGTCCGAAAATCCAAGGCTAACACCCCTCCAAAACCACGCTCAATCATGCTTGGGGAAAAGTCCATTACCCATAAAATTGAAGTCAAATACCAACTAAAAGGGCTTTTATATGAAAAGACGAACAAGGCTACAAATATAAGGCTTAGACCCATTTCAATGGGGCTAGTCGAGTCGAGATCAATTTGTCCAGAAAATCCAAGGCTAACACCCCTCCAAAACCAAGTTCAATCATGCTCGGGAAAAGTCCATTACCCATAAAATTGAAGTCTAATACCAACTAAAAGAGCTTGGATATGAAAATACGAACAACGCTACAAATATAAGGCTTACACCCATTTAAATGGAGCTAGTCGAGTTACGATTAATTTGTCCCAAAATGAAAGGCTAACACCCCTCCAAAACCCAAGGTCAATCATGCTTGGTGGAAAAGTCCATTACCCATAAAATTGAAGTCTAATACCAACTAAAAGGGCTTGGATATGAAAAGACGAACAAGGCTACAAATGTAAGGCTTAGACCCATTTCAATGGGGCTAGTCGAGTCGAGATCAATTTGTCCCAAAATCCAAAGCTAACACCCCTTCCAAAAACCAAGTTCAATCATGCTTGGGAAAACGCCATTATCCATAAAATTGAAGTCTAATACCAAATAGAAAGGGCTTGGATATAAAAATACGAACAACGCTAGAAATATAAGGCTTACACCCCTTTCAATGGGGCTAGTCGAGTCGGGATCAATTTGTCCGAAAATCCAAGGCTAACATCCCCTCCAACAACCACGTTCAATCATGCTTGGGGAAAAGTCCAATACCCATAAAATTGAAGTCAAATACCGACTAAAAGGGATTTCATATGAGAAGACGAACAAGGCTACAAATCTAAGGCTAATACTCATTTAAATGGGGCTAGTCAAGTCAAGATCAATTTTTCTGAAACTCAAAGGCTAACACCCGCTCCAAAAACCAAGTGCAATCATGCTTCGAGGAAAATTCCATTACCCATAAAATTAAAGTCTAATACCAACTAAATAGGACTTGTATATGAAAAGATGAACAAGGCTACAAATATAAGGCTTAGACCCATTTCAATGGGGCTAGTCGAGTCGAGATCAATTTATCCGAAAATCCAAGGCTAACACCCCATCAAAAAACCAAGTTCAATCATGCTCGGGAAAAGTCCATTGCCCATAAAATTGAAGTCTAATACCAACTAAAAAGAGCTAGGATATGAAAATACGAACAACGCTACAGTTATAAGGCTTATACCCTTTTAAATGGGGCTAGTTGAATCAGGATCAATTTGTCCGAAAATTAAAGGCTAATAGCCCCTCGAAAAACCAAGTTCAATAATGGTTGGGAGAAACGTTTTTCCCATAAAATTGAAGTCTAATACCAACTAAAAAGGGCTTGGATATGAAAAGACGAACAAGGCTACAGTTATAAGGCTTATACCCCTTTCAATGGGGCTAGTCGAGTCAGGATCAATTTGTCCGAAAATCCAAGGCTAACACCCCCTCCAAAAACCAAGTTCAATCATGCTTGGGGGAAAAGTCCATTACCCATAAAATTGAAGTCAAATACCAACTAAAAAGGGCTTGTATATGAAAAGAGGAACAAGGCTATAAATATAAGGCTTAGACCCATTTCAATGGGGCTAGTCGAGTCAACATCAATTTGTCCGAAAACCAATGCTAACACCCCTCCAAAACCAAGTTCAATCATGCTTGAGGAAAAGTCCATTTAGATGGGGCTAGTCGAGTCAGGATCAATTTGTCCGAAATTCAAGGCTAACACCCCCTCCAAAAACCAAGTTCAATCATGCTTGGGGGAAAAGTCAATTACCCATAAAATTGAAGTCTAATACCAACTAAAAAGGGCTTGGATATGAAAAGACAAACAAGTCTACAAATATAAGGCTTAGACCAATTTTAATGGGGCTAGTCGAGTCGAGATCAATTTGTCCGAAAATTCAAGGCTAACACCTCCTCCAAAACCAAGTTCAATCATGCTTGGGGGAAAACTCCATTACCCTTAAAATTGAAGTCTAATACCAACTAAAAAGGGCTTGGATATGAAAATAAGAACAACACTACAAATATAAGGCTTATACCCATTTCAATGGGGCTAGTCGAGTCAGGATCAATTTGTCCGAAAATCCAAGGCTAACACCCCCTCCAACAACAAAATTCAATAATGCTTGGGGAAAAGTCCATTACCAATAAAATTGAAGTCAAATACCGACTAAAAGGGATTTTATATGAAAAGACGAACAAGGTTAGAAATCTAAGGCTTATACCCATTTCAATGGGGCTAGTCGAGTCATGATCAATTTGTCGGAAAATACAAGGCTAACACCCCCTCCAAAAACCAAGTTCAATCATGCTTGGGGGAAAAGTCTATTACCCATAAAATTGAATTCTAATACCAACTAAAAAGCTCTTGGATATGAAGAACAAGGTTACAAATATAAGCCTTATTCCCACTTAAATGGGGCTAGTCGATTCAGGATCAATTTGTCCGAAAATCCAACTCTAACACCACCTCCAAAAAACAAGTTCAATCATGCTTGGGGGAAAAGTCCAGTACCCATAAAATTGAAGTCTAATACCAACTAAAAGGACTTGGGTATGAAAAGACGAACAAGGCTACAAATATAAGGCTTAGACCCATTTCAATGGGGCTAGTCGAGTCGAGATCAATTTGTTCGAAAATTCAAGCCTAACTCCTCCTCCAAAACCAAGTTCAATCATGCTTGGGGAAAAGTCCATTACCCATAAAATTGAAGTCTAATACCAACTAAAAGAGCTTGGATATGAAAATACGAACAACGCTACAAATATAAATCTTATACCCATTTCAATGGGGCTAGTCGAGTCGGGATCAATTTGTCCGATAATCGAAGGCTAACACCCCTCCAAAACCCAAGTTCAATCATGCTTGGTGGAAAAGTCCATTACCCATAAATTTGAAGTCTAGTACCAAATAAAAGGGCTTGGATATGAACAAAGTTCGAAATCTAAGGCTAATACTCATTTCAATGGGGCTTGTCGAGTCCGGATCATTTTGTCCGAAAATCCAAGGCTAACACCCACTCAACAACCAAGTTCAATCATGCTTGGGGGAAAAGTCCATTACCCATGAAATTGAAGTCAAATACCAACTAAAAAGGGCTTTTATATGAAAAGACGAATAAGGCTACAAATATAAGCCTTATACCCATTTCAATGGGGCTAGTCGAGTCGAGATCAATTTGTCCGAAAATCCAAGGCTAACACCCTCTCCAAAACCAAGTTCAATCATGCTCGGGGAAAAGTCCATTACCCATAAAATTGAAGTCTAATACCAACTAAAAGAGCTTGGATATGAAAATACGAACAACGCTACAAATATAAATCTTATACCCATTTAAATGGGGTTCGTCGTGTCAGGATCAATTTGTCCGACAATCGAAGGCTAACACCCCTCCAAAAACAAATTTCAATCATGCTTGCGGGAAAAATCTATTACCCATAAAATTGAAGTCTAATACAAACTAAAAGGGCTTGGATATGAAAATACTGAACAACGCTACAAATATAAGGCTTATACCCATTTCAATGGGGCTAGTCGAGTCGGGATCAATTTGTCCGAAAACCAATGCTAACACCCCTCCAAAACCCAAGGTCAATCATGCTTGGTGGAAAAGTCCATTACCCATAAAATTGAAATCTAATACCAACTAAAAGGGCTTGGATATGAAAAGACGAACAAAGCTACAAATGTAAGGCTTAGACCCATTTCAATGGGGCTAGTCGAGTCGAGATCAATTTGTCCGAAAATCCAAAGCTAACACCCCTTCCAAAACCAAGTTCAATCATGCTTGGGGAAAACGCCATTTTCCATAAAATTGAAGTCTAATACCAAATAGAAAGGGCTTGGATATAAAAATACGAATAACGCTACAAATATAAGGCTTATACCCATTTCAATGGGGCTAGTCGAGTCGGGATCAATTTGTCCGAAACTCCAATGCTAACACCCCTCCAAAACCAAGTTCAATCATGCTTGCTCGGAAAAGTCCATTACCCATAAAATTGAAGTCTAATACAAACTAAAAGGGCTTGGATATGAAAATACGAACAACGCTACAAATATAAGGATTTCACCCATTTAAATGGAGCTAGTCGAGTTACGATTAATTTGTCCCAAAATGAAAGGCTAACACCCCTCCAAAACCCAAGGTCAATCATGATTGGGGGAAAAGTCCATTACCCATAAAATTGAAGTCTAATATGAACTAAAAAGGGCTTGGATATGAAAAGACGAATAAGGTTACAAATATATGGCTTATACCCATTTCAATGGGACTAGTCGAGTCAGGATCAATTTGTTCGAAAATCCAATGCTAACAAACCCTCCAAAAACCAAGTTCAATCATGCTTGGGGGAAAAGTCTATTACCCATAAAATTTAAGTATAATACCAACTAAAAAGGGCTTGGATATGAAAAGAACAACGCTACAAATATAAGGCTTACACCCATTTCAATGGGGCTAGTCGAGTCGACATCAATTTGTCCGAAAACCAATGCTAACACCCCTCCAAAACCAAGTTCAATCATGCTTGAGGGAAAAGTCCATTACCCATAAAATTGAAGTCTAATACCAACTAAAAGGGCTTGGATATGAAAATACGAACAACGCTACAAATATAAGGCTTACACCCATTTCAATAGGGCTAGTCGAGTCGAGCATCAATTTGTCCGAAAACCAATGCTAACACCCCTCCAAAACCAAGTTGAATCATGCTTGGTGGAAAAGTCCATTACCCATAAAATTGAAGTCTAATACCGACTAAAAGGACTTGGGTATGAAAAGACGAAAAGGCTACAAATATAAGGCTTAGACCCATTTCAATGGGGCTAGTCGAGTCGAGATCAAATTGTCCTAAAATTCAAGGCTAACACCCCCTCCAAAAACCAAGTTCAATCATGCTTGGGGGAAAAGTCCATTACCCATAAAATTCAAGTCTAATACAAACTAAAAGGGCTTGGGTATGAAAAGACGAACAAGGTTATAAATCTATGGTTTATACCCTTTTAAATGGGGTTAGTCGAGTTATGATCAATTTGTACGAAAATGTAAGGCTAACACCCACCCAAAAACCAAGTTCAATCATGCTTGGGGGAAAAGTGTATTACCCATAAAATAGAAGCCTAATACCAAATAAAATGGGCTGTTATATGAAAATACGAACAAGGTTACAAATATAAGGCTTATACCCATTGCAATGGGGTTAGTCGAGTCAGGATCAATTTGTCCGAAAATCCAAGGCTAACACCCCCTCCAAAAACCAAGTTCAATTATGCTTGGGGAAAAGTCCATTACCCATAAAATTGAAGTCTAATACCAACTAAAAAGGGCTTGGATATGAAAAGACGAACAAGACTACAAATATAAGGCTTAGAGCCATTTAAATGGGGCTAGTCGAGTCGGAATCAATTTGTCCGAAAATCAAAGGCTAACACCCTCCAAAACCAAGTTCAATCGTGCTTGGTGGAAAAGTCCATTACCCATAAAATTGAAGTCTAATACCGACTAAAAAGGACTTGGGTATGAAAAGACGAAAAGGCTACAAATATAAGGCTTAGACCCATTTCAATGGGGCTAGTCGAGTCGAGATCAATTTGTCCGAAAATTCAAGGCTAACACCTCCTCCAAAACCAAGTTCAATCATGCTTGGTGGAAAAGTCCATTACCCATAAAATTGATGTCTAATACCAACTAAAAGGGCTTGGGTATGAAAAGACGAACAAGGCTACAAATATAAGGCTTATACCCTTTTAAATGGGGTCTGGTCGAGTTATGATCAATTTGTCCAAAAATGAAAGGCTAACACCCCTCCAAAAACCCAGTTCAATAATGTCTGGGAGGAAAAGTTTATTACCTATAAAATTGAAGTCTAATAACAACTAAAAGGGCTTGGGTATGAAAATACGAACAAGGCTACAAATATAAGGCTTAGACCCATTTAAATGGGGCTAGTCGAGTCAGGATCAATTTGTCCGAAAATCCAAGGCTAACACCAACTAAAAAAACCAAATTGAATCATACATGGGGGAAAACTCGATTACCCATAAAATTGAAGTCTAATAACAACTAAAAAGGGCTTGGATATGAAAAGACGAACTAGTTAAGAAATATAAACCTTATACCCATTTAAATGGGGCTAGTCGAGTCCAGATCAATTTGTCCGAAAATACAAGGCTAACATCCCCTCCAAAAACCAAATTCAATCATGCTTGCGGAAAAAGTCTATTACCCATAAAATTGAAGTCTAATACCAACTAAAAAGGGCTTGGATATGAACAAGGTTATAAATCTAAGGCTAATACGCATTTAAATGGGGCTAGTCGAGTCAGGATCAATTTGTCCGAAAATCCAAGGCTAACACCCCTCCAAAAACCAAGTTCAATCATGCTTGGAGGAAAAGTCTATTACCCATAAAATTGAAGTCTAACACCAACTAAAAATGGTTTGGGTATGAAAAGACGAACAAGGCTACAAATATAAGGCTTATACCCTTTTAAATGGGGCTAGTCGAGTGACGATCAATTTGTCCGAAAATGAAAGGCTAACACCCCCTCCAAAAACCAAGTTCAATCATGCTTGGTGGAAAAATCCATTACCCATAAAATTGAAGCCTAATACCAACTAAAAAGAGCTTGGATATGAAAATACGAACAACGCTACAAATATAAGGCTTATACCCTTTTAAATGGGGCTAGTCGAGTTACGATCAATTTGTCCAAAAATGAAAGGCTAACACCCCTCCAAAAACCAAGTTCTATCATGCTTGGTGGAAAAGTCCATTACCCATAAAATTAAAGTCTAATACCAACTAAAAGGGCATGGATATGAAAAGACGAACAAGCGTAGAAATCAAAGTGTTATATGCATTTAATGGGGCTAGTCGAGTCAGGATCAATTTGTCCGAAACTCCAACGCTAACACCCCCTCAAAAAACCAAGTTCAATCATGCTTGCGGGAAAAGTGTATTTCCCATAAAATTGAAGTCTAATACCAACTAAAAAGGGATGGATATGAAAAGACTAAAAAGGCTACAAATATAAGGCTTATACCCATTTCAATGTGGCTAGTCGAGTCGGGATCAATTTGTCTGAAAATCCAAGGCTAACAACCCCTCCAAAAACCAAATTTAATCATGCTTGGGGGAAAAGTCTATTACCGATAAAATTGAAGTCTAATACAAACTAAAACGGGCTTGAATATGAAAATACGAACAACGCTACAAATATAAGACTCACACCCATTTCAATTGGGCTAGTCGAGTCAAACTCAATTTGTCTGAAAATCCAAGGCTAACAACCCCTCCAAAAACCAAATTTAAT
This sequence comes from Salix exigua, assembly GCA_032356905.1. Taxonomy (NCBI): domain Eukaryota; kingdom Viridiplantae; phylum Streptophyta; class Magnoliopsida; order Malpighiales; family Salicaceae; genus Salix; species Salix exigua. Next base: position 11,871,016 of record CM063606.1, read on the forward strand.
CATGCTTGGGGGAAAAGTCTATTACCGATAAAATTGAAGTCTAATACAAACTAAAACGGGCTTGAATACACAAGGTTAGAAATCTAAGGCTAATACTCATTTAAATGGGGCTAGTCGAGTAAAGATCATTTTTTGTCCGAAAATACAAGGCTAACACCCCCTCGAAAAACAAAGTTCAATCATGTTTCGGGGAAAAGTCTATGACCCATAAACTTGAAGTCTGAAATCATAATAAAGGGCTTTCATATGAACAAGGTTAGAAATCTAAGGCTAATACTCATTTAAATAGGGCTAGTCAAGTGAGAATCAATTTCTACGAAAATCCAAGCCTAACACCCCCTCCAAACAAGTTCAATCATACTTGGTGGAAAAGTCGTTTAGCCATAAAATTGAAGTCTAATACAAACTAATAGGGGCTTGGATATGAAAATACGAACAACGCTACAAATATAAGGCTTATACCCATTTCAATGGGGCTAGTCGAGTCGGGATCAATTTGTCCGAAACTCCAAGGCTAACACCCCTCCAAAACCAAGTTCAATCATGCTTGGTGGAAAGTCCATTACCCATAAAATTGAAGTCTAATACCAACTAAAAGGACTTGGGTATGAAAAGACGAACAAGGCTACAAATATAAGGCTTAGACCCATTTCAATGGGGCTAGTCGTGTCGAGATCAATTTGTCCAGAAAATCGAAGGCTAAAACCCCTCCAAAAATCAAGTTCAATCGTGCTTGGTGGAAAAGTCCATTACCCATAAAATTGAAGTCTAATACCAACTGAAAAGGGCTTGGGTATGAAAAGACGAACAAGGCTACAAATATAAGGCTTATACCCTTTAAAATAGGGCTAGTCGAGTCAGATTCAATTTGTCCGAAAATCCAAGGCTAACACTCACCAAAAACCAAGTTTAATCATGCTTGGAGGAAAAGTCTATTACCCATGAAATTTAAGTCTAATACCAACTAAAAAAAGCTTGTGTATGAACAAGGTTAGAAATATAAGGCTTATACCTATTTAAATGGGGTTAGTAGAGTGAGGATTAATTTGTCCGAAAATCCAAGGCTAACACCCCCTCCAAAAAGCAAGTTCAATCATGTTTGGGGGGAAAGTCTATTACCCATAAAATTGAAGTCTATTACCCACAAAATTGAAGTCTATTACAAACTAAAAAGGGCTTGGATATGAAAAGATGAACAAGGTTAGAAATATAAGGCTTAAACCCATTAAAATAGGGCTAGTTGAATCAGGATCAATTTATCAGAAAATCCATGTCTAATAGCTCCTCCTAAAAGCAAGTTCAATCATGCTTGGGGAAAAAGTATATTACCCATAAAATTGAAGTCTAATACCAACTAAAAAGGGCTTGGATATGAAAAGACGAAGAAGGCTACAAATATAAGGCTTAGACCCATTTCAATGGGGCTAGTCGAGTCGAGATCAATTTGTCACGAAAATCCAAGGCTAACACCTCCTCCAAAAACCGAGTTCAATCATGCTTGGGGAAAAGTCCATTCCCATAAAATTGAAGTCTAATACCAACTAAAAAGGCTTGGGTATGAAAAGACGAACAAGGCTACAAATATAAGGCTTAGACCCATTTAAATGGGGCTAGTCGAGTCAAGATCAATTTGTCCAGAAAATCCAAGGCTAACACCCCTCCAAAACCAAGGTCAATCATGTTTGGGGGAAAAGTCTTTTATCTTTAAAAATGAAGCCTCATAGCAACTAAAAAGGGCTTTCATATGAACAAGGTTAGAAATCTAAGGCTAATACTCATTTAAATAGGGCTAGTCGAGTTAGGATCAATTTGTCTGAAAATCCAAGTCTAACACCCCCTCCAAACAAGTTTAATCATGCTTGGGGGAAAGTCTATTACCCATAAAATTGAAGCCTAATACCACCTAAAAGGGCTTGGATATGAAAAGACAAACAAGGCTACAAATATAAGGCTTAGACCCATTTCATTGTGGCTAGTCGAGTCGGGATCAATTTGTCCGAAAATTCAAGGCTAACACCTCCTCCAAAACCAAGTTCAATCATCCACGGGAAAAAGTCCATTACCCATAAAATTGATGTCTAATACCAACTAAAAGGGCTTGGGTATGAAAAGACGAACAAGGCTACAAATATAAGGCTTACACCCATTTCGATGGGGCAAGTCGAGTCGACATCAATTTGTCCAGAAAATCCAAGGCTAACACCTCCTCCAAAAACCGAGTTCAATCATGCTTGGGGAAAAGTCCATTCCCATAAAATTGAAGTCTAATACCAACTAAAAGGGCTTTTATATGAAAAGACGAACAAGGCTACAAATATAAGGCTTATACCCTTTTAAATGGGGCTAGTCGAGTTACGACCAATTTGTCCAGAAAATGAAAGGCTAACACCGTTCCAAAACCAAGTTCAATCATGCTTGGGGGAAAAGTCTATTACCCATAAAAATGGAGTCTAATACCAACTAAAAGGGTCTTGAATATGAACAGGTTTTGAAATATGAGGCTAATACTCATTTAAATGGGGCTCGTCGGGTTAGGATCAATTTGTCCGAAAATCCAAGGCTAATGACTCCTCCAAAAACCAAGTTCAATCATCCTCGGGAAAAGTCCATTACCTATAAAATTGATGTCTAATAACAACTAAAAAGGGCTTGGATATGAAAAGACGAACATGGCTACAAATTTAAGGCTTATACCCTTTTAAATGGGGCTAGTCGAGTTACGATCAATTTGTCCGAAAATGAAAGGCTAACACCCCCTCCAAAAACCAAGTTCAATCACGCTTGGGGGAAAAGTCCATTACCTATAAAATTGAAGTCAAATAGCAACTAAAAGGGCTGTTATATGAAAAGACGAACAAGGCTACAAATATAAGCCTTATACCCTTTTAAATTGGGCTAGTCGAGTCACGATCAATTTGTCCGAAAATCCAAGGCTAACACCCTTCCAAAACCAAGTTCAATCATGCGTGGGGAAAAGTCCATTACCCATAAAATGAAGTCTAATACCAACTAAAAACGGCTTGCATATGAACAAGGTTAAAAATATAAAGCTTATACCCATTTAAATGGGGCTTGTCGAGTTACGATCAATTTGTCCGAAAATGAAAGGCTAACACCCCCTCCAAAAACCAAGTTGAATGATGCTTGGAGGAAAAGTCTATTACACATAAATTGAAGTCTAATACAACCTAAAAAGGGTTTCTTATATGAAAAGACGAACAAGGGTATAAATATAAGGCTTAGACCCATTTAAATTGGGCTAGTCGAGTCGGGATCAATTTGTCCAGAAAATCCAAGGCTAACACCTCCTCCAAAACCCAAGTTCAATCATGCTTGGGGAAAAGTCCATTACCCATAAAATTGAAGTCTAATACAAACTAAAAGGGCTTGGATATCAGCAGACAAACAAGTCAGAAATATTAGGCTTATACCCATTTAAATGGCACTACTGCAGTCAGGATCAATTAGTCCGAAAATCCAAGGCTTACACCCCTTCCAAAAACCAAGTTCAATCATGCTTGAGGGAAAAGTCTATTACCCATAAAATTGAAGTATAATAGCAACTACAAAGGGCTTGGATATGAAAACAGTTAGAAATCTAAGGCTAATACTCATTTAAATGGGGCTAGTCGAGTCAAACTCAATTTGTCCAAAAATCCAAGGCTAACACCACCTCCCAAAACCAAGTTCAATCATGCTTGAGGAAAAGTCTATTACCAGTAAAATTGAAGTCTAATACCACCTAAAAAGGGCTTGTATATGAAAAGACGAACAAGGCTACAAATATAAGGCTTAGACCCATTTCAATGGGGCTAGTCGAGTGTGGATAAACTTGTCCGAAAATCCAAGGCTAACACCCCTTCCAAAAACCAAGTTCAATCATGCTTGGGGGAAAAGTCCATTACCCATAAAATTGAAGTCTAATACCAACTAAAAAGGGCTTGGATATGAAAATACGAACAACGCTACAAATATAAGGCTTATACCCATTTCAATGGGGCTAGTCGAGTCAGGATCAATTTGTCCGAAACTCCAAGGCTAACACCCCTCCAAAACCAAGTTCAATCGGTGCTTGGTGGAAAAGTCTATTACCCATAAAATTGAACTCTAATACAAATTAAAAGGAGCTTGGATATGAAAATACGAACAACGCTACAAATATAAGGCTTACACCCATTTCAATGGGGCTAGTCGAGTCAGGATCAATTTGTCCGAAAAGAAGGCTAACACCCCTCCAAAAGCGAAGTTCAATCATGCTTAGGGAAAAGTCCATTACCCATAAAATTGAAGTCTAATACCAACTGAAAAGGGCTTGGATATGAACGAGGTTAGAAATATAAGGCTTATACCCATTTAAATGGACCTAGTCGAGTCAGGATCAATTTGTCTGAAATTCAAGGCTAACACACCCTCCAAAAACCAAGTTCAATCATGCTTGCGGGAAAAGTCTATTACCCATAAAATTGAAGTCTAATACCAACTAAAAGGGCTTTTATATGACAAGGCGAACAAGGCTAGAAATATAACGCTTATACCCTTTTGAATTGGGCTAGTCGAGTCACGATCCATTTGTCCGAAAATCCAAGGCTAACACCCCTCCAAAACCATGTTCAATCATGCTTGGGGAAAAGTCCATTCCCATAAAATTGAAGTCTAATACCAACTAAAAAGGCTTGGGTATGAAAAGGCGAACAAGGCTACAAATATAAGGCTTATACCCATTTAAATGGGGCTAGTCGAGTCAAGATCAATTTGTCCAAAATCCAAGGTTAACACCCCCTCCAAAAAGCAAGTTCAATCATGCTTGGTGGAAAAGTCTATTACCCATAAAAATAAAGCGTAATACCACCTAAAAAGGGCTTTTTATGAACAAGATTAGAAATCTAAGGCTAATACTCATTTAAATGGGGCTTGTCGAGTCAGGATCAATTTGTCTGAAAATCCAAGGCTAACACCCCCTCCAAAACCAAGTTCAATCAAGCTTGGGGGAAAAGTCTATTACCCATAAAATTGAAGACTAATACAAACTAAAAAGGGTTTGGATATGAAAAGAAAAACAAGGCTACAAATATAAGGCTTAGACCCATTTCATTGTGGCTAGTCGTGTCGGGATCAATTTGTCCGAAAATCCAAGGCTAACAACCCCTCCAAAAACCAAGTTCAATCATGATTGGGAAAAAAAGTCAAATACCCATAAAATTGACGTCTAATACCAACTAAAAGGGCTTGGGTATGAAAAGACGAACAAGGCTACAAATATAAGGCTTAGACCCATTTAAATGGGGCTAGTCGTGTCACGATTAAATTGTCCGAAAATCCAAGGCTAACACCCACTCCAAAAACCAAGTTCAATCATGCTTGGGGGGAAAGTCTATTTCCCATAAAATTGAAGTCTAAAACCAACTAAAAAGGGATTGGATATGAAAAGACGAAGAAGGCTACAAATATAAGGCTTAGACCCATTTCAATGGGGCTAGTCGAGTCGAGATCAATTTGTACGAAAATCCAAGGCTAACACCTCCTCCAAAAACCGAGTTCAATCATGCTTGGGGAAAAGTCCATTCCCATAAAATTGAAGTCTAATACCAACTAAAAAGGCTTGGGTATGAAAAGACGAACAAGGCTACAAATATAAGGCTTAGACCCATTTAAATGGGGCTAGTCGAGTCAGGATCAATTTGTCTGAAAATCGAAGCCAAACACCCCCTCCAAAACCAAGTTCAATCATGTTTGGGGGAAAAGTCTTTTATCTTTAAAAATGAAGTCTAATAGCAACTACAAAGGGCTTGGATATGAGCAAGGTTAGAATTTTGAGGCTACTACTCATTTAGATTGTGCTAGTTGAGTGAGGATCAATTTGTCCGAAAATCCAAGGCTAACACCCGCTCCAAAAACCAACTTCAATCATGTTTGGAGGAAAACTCTATTACCCATAAAATTGAAGTCTAATACCAACTAAAAAGGGTTTGGATATGAAAAGACAAACAAGGCTACAAATATAAGGCTTAGACCCATTTCATTGTGGCTAGTCGAGTCGGGATCAATTTGTCCGAAAATTCAAGGCTAACACCTCCTCCAAAACCAAGTTCAATCATCCCTGGAAAAAGTCCATTACCCATAAAATTGATGTCTAATACCAACTAAAAGGGCTTGGGTATGAAAAGACGAACAAGGCTACAAATATAAGGTTTATACCCATTTAAATGGGGCTAGTCGAGTCAGAATTAATTTGTCCGAAAATCCAAGGCTAACACCCCCTCCAAAAACCAAGTTCAATCATGCTTGGAGAAAAGTCTATTCCCATAAAATTGAAGTCTAATACAAACTAAAAAGGGTTTGGATATGAAAAGACGAACAAGGCTAGAAATATAAGGCTAATACTCATTTAAATGGGGCTCGTCGACTCAGGATCAATTTGTTTGAAAATCAAAGGCTAACACCCACTCCAAAAACCAAGTTCAATCATGCTTGGGGGAAAAGTCTATTACCCATAAAAATTGAAGTCTAATACCAAATACAAAGGGATTGGATATGAGCAAGGTTAGAATTGTAAGGCTAATATTCATTTACATGGGGCTAGTCAAGTCAGGATTAATTTGTCCAAAAATCCAAGCCTAACATCCCCTCCAAAAACCAAGTTCAATCATCCACAGGGAAAAGTCCATTACCTATAAAATTGAAGTCTAATACCAACTAAAAAGGTCTTGGATATGAAAAGACAAACAAGGCTACAAATATAAGGCTTATACCCTTTTAAATGGGGCTAGTCGAGTTACGATCAATTTGTCCGAAAATGAAAGGCTAACACCCCCTCCAAAAACCAAGTTCAATCATGCTTGGGGGAAAAGTCCATTACCCATAAAATTGAAGTCAAATAGCAACTAAAAGGGCTGTTATATGAAAAGACGAACAAGGCTACAAATATAAGCCTTATACCCTTTTAAATTGGGCTAGTCGAGTCACGATCAATTTGTCCGAAAATCCTAGGCTAACACCCTGTCCAACAACCAAGTTCAATCATGCTTGTGGGAAAAGTCCATTGCCCATAAAATGAAGTCTAATACCAACTAAAAATGGCTTGCATATGAACAAGGTTAAAAATATAAAGCTTATACCCATTTAAATGGGGCTTGTCGAGTTACGATCAATTTGTCCGAAAATGAAAGGCTAACACCCCCTCCAAAAACCAAGTTCAATCATGCTTGGGGAAAAGTCCACTACCCATAAATTGAAGTCTAATACAACCTAAAAGGGTTTCTTATATGAAAAGACGAACAAGGGTATAAATATAAGGCTTAGACCCATTTAAATTGGGCTAGTCGAGTCGGGATCAATTTGTCCAAAAATCCAAAGGTAACACCTCCTCCAAAACCCATGTTCAATCATGTTTGGGGCAAAAGTGTATCTCCCATAAAATTGAAGTCTAATACAAACTAAAAGGGCTTGGATATCAACAGACAAACAAGTCAGAAATATTAGGCTTATACCCATTTAAATGACGCTACTCGAGTCGGGATCAATTTGTCCGAAAATCCAAGGCTAACACCCCTTCCAAAACTAAGTTCAATCAAGTTTGGGGGAAAAGTCTATAACCCATTAAATTGAAGTCTAATACCAACTAAAAAGGGCTTGGATATGTATAAAGTTTGAAATCTAAGGCTAATACTCTTTTAAATGGGGCCAGTCGAGTCAGGATCAATTTGTCGGAAAATCCAAGGCTAACTCCCCCTCCAAAAACCACATTCAATCATGGTTGGGGAAAAGTCCATTACCTATAAAATTGAAGTAAAATACAAACTAAAAGGGCTTTTATATGAAAAGACGAACAAGGCTACAAATATAAGGCTTATACCCATTTCAATGGGGCTAGTCGAGTCAGGGTCTATTTGTCCCAAAATCAAAGGCCAACAAACCCTCCAAAAACCAAGTTCAATCATGCTTGAGGGAAAAGTCTATTACCTATAAAATTGAAGTCTAATACCAACAAAAAATAGCTTGGATATGAACAAGGTTAGAAATATAAGGCTTATACCCATTTCAATAGGGCTAGTCGAGTCAGGGTCTATTTGTCCGAAAATAAAAGGACAACAAACCCTCCAAAAACCAAGTTCAATCGTGCTTGAGGTAAAAGTCTATTACCCATAAAATTGAAGTCTAATACAAACTAAAAAGAGCTTGGATATGAATAAAGTTAGAAATATAAGGGTTATACCCATTTCAATGGGGCTAGTCGAGTCAGGATCAATTTGTTCGAAAATCCAAGGCTAACTCCCCTCCAAATACCAAGTTCAATTATGCTTGGGAGAAAAGTCTACTACCCAAAAAATTGAAGTCTCATATCAACTAAAACCGGCTTGGATATTAACAAGGTTAGAAATATAAGGCTAATACTCATTTAAATGGAGCTAGTCGAGTCATGATCAATTTGTCTGAAAATCAAGTCAAACACACCCTCCAAAAACCAAGTTCAATCATGCTTTGGGGAAAAGTCTATTACCCATAAAATTGAAGTCTAATACCAACTAAAAAGAGCTTGTATATGAACTAGGCTTGAAATCTAAGGCTTATACCCATTTAAATGGGGTAGTCGAGTCATGATCAATTTGTCCAAAAATCCAAGGCTAACACCCCCTCCAAAAACAAAGTTCAATCATGCTTCGAGGAAAAGTCTATAACCCATAAAATTGAAGTCTAATACCAACTAAAATGGGCATGTATATGAAAAGACGAAGAAGGCTACAAATATAAGGTCGAGACCCATTTCAATGGGGCTAGTCGAGTCGAGATCAATTTGTACTGAAAATCCAAGGCTAACACCCCTCCAAAAACTAAGTTTAATCATGCTTGAGGAAAAGTCCATTACCCATAAAAATGAAGTCTAATAGCAACTAAAAGGGCTTGGATATGAACAAGGTTAGAAATCTAAGGCTATTACTCATTTAAATGGGGCTAGTCGAGTTAGGATCTATTTGTCCGAAAATCCAAGGGTAACACACCCTCCAAAACCAAGTTCAATTATGCTTGGGGAAAAATCCATTACCCATAAAATTGAAGTCAAATACCAACTAAAAGGGCTTGGATATGAAAAGACGAACAAGGCTACCAATATAAGGATTAGACCCATTTCAATGTGGCTAGTCGAGTCGGGATCAATTTGTCCGAAAATGCAAGGCTAACACCTCCTCCAAAAACTAAGTTCAATCATCCCGGGGAAAAGTCCATTACCCATAAAATTGATGTCTAATACCAACTAAAAGGGCTTGGGTATGAAAAGACGAACAAGGCTACAAATATAAGGCTTATACCCTTTTAAATGGGGCTAGTCGAGTTACGATCAATTTGTCCGAAAATGAAAGGCTAACACCCCTCCAAAAACCAAGTTCAATCATGCATGGTGGAAAAGTCCATTACCTATAAAATTGAAGTCAAATAGCAACTAAAAGGGTCTGTTATATGAAAAGACGAATAAGGCTACAAATATAAGCCTAATACCCTTTTAAATTGGGCTAGTCGAGTTACGATCAATTTGTCCAGTAAATCCAAGGCTAACACCCCTTCCAAAAACCAAGTTCAATCATGCTTGGGGGAAAAGTCCATTATACATAAATTGAAGTCTAATACCAACTAAAAAGGGCTTTGATATGAAAAGACGAACAAGGCTACAAATATAAGGCTTACACCCATTTCGATGGGGCAAGTCGAGTCGGGATCAATTTGTCCGAAAATCCAACGCTAACACCCCTCCACAAACCAAGTTCAATCATGCTTGGGGAAAAGTCCACTACCCATAAATTGAAGTCTAATACAACCTAAAAGGGTTTTTTATATGAAAAGACGAACAAGGCTATAAATATAAGCCTTAGACACATTTAAATTGGGCTTGTCGAGTCAGGATCAATTTGTCCGAAAATCCAAGGCTAACACCCCCTCCAAAAACCAAGTTCAATCATGCTTGGGGGAAAAGTCCATTACCTATAAAATTGAAGTCTAATACAAACTAAAAATGCTTTGATATGAACAGACAAACAAGTCGAGAAATATTAGGCTTATACCCATTTAAATGACGCTACTCGAGTCGGGATCAATTTGTCCAAAAATCCAAGGCTAACACCCCTCCAAAAGCGAAGTTCAATCATGCTTGGGGAAAAGTCCATTACCCATAAAATTGAAGTCTAATACCAACTAAAAGAGCTTGGATAAGAAAAGACGAACAAGGGTAGAAATCAAAGGGTTATACGCATTTCAATGGGGCTAGTCGAGTCGGGATCAATTTGTCCGAAAATCCAAGGCTAACACCCACTCCAAAAACTAAGTTCAATCATGCTTCGTGGAAAAGTCCATTACGCATAAAATTTAAGTCTAATACCAACTAAAAGGGCTTGGATATGAAAAGGCGAACAAGGGTAGAAATCAAAGGGTTATACGCATTTCAATGGAGCTAGTCGAGTCGGGATCAATTTGTCCGAAAATTCAAGGCTAACACCCCTCCAAACACCTCATTCAATCATCCTTGTGGGAATAGACTATTAACTATAAAATTGAAGTATAATACCAACTAAAAAGGGCTTAGATATGAAAAAGCGAACAACGCTACAAATATAAGGCTTATACCCATTTCAATGGGGCTAGTCGAGTCGAGATCGATTTGTCCAGAAAATCCAAGGCTAATGCTTGACTGCTATTTATGATCGACTTGTTTTAACTCACAAGTGCATAAGTGTGCGATGTAGCAATTAACTCGGTAAGATCAAGGTCATATCCACGGAAAGCTAAATTTAGAGATTAAGCTAGGTAACAACAAAAATATTTTAGGAGAAGGATGAATGAATTTGTTTTCTAAGATAAAAAGAGTAATTAGATTTAAATGATAAGAAAAGAGTAATTAGATTTAAAAAAGACATTGAATCAAGCAATCTCTATACCAAAACTAAGTTTTGTTCATAAAAAAGACATTGAATCAAGCAATTTCAGTTTTACAATTAAAATAAAACTGAAATCTAAAAGAAGAAGAACAAAACACAATCTCGGAAAATATTGCAAGACAGATTTGAAGCTAACTTGTACTGCAATTTAACCCTATTTCCGAGCGTTTTGTGGAGAAGGCTATTAGACACATATTTATAGCCCTTTCTGTTAGCTTTCCAGAACATTAAAAACCATATAATTTGGATCTCTGAGTCAAAAGATATGACCGACACGCCGAAAGGTGTTCGGAAAACTCATTATGTTGGCAACTTGGAGCATATTCTTGTGCCTGATTTGATTCCAACTTTGTACTGCACTTTACCCCACTTTATAAGCGTTTTCTAGAGACAGATATTAGACACATAGTTGTAGGCCTTTCTGTTAGCTTTCCGAACATCAACAACCATACAATTTGGATCTCGGAGTCAAAAGTTATAACTTATTATTTCGGTAACTTGTAGAAGATTTTTGTGTCCGATTTTCTTCCTCATTTTTAGCTGAATCTTTCTTCTTTTGACCCAAGATAAAGTAACAATCTTTCCTCTAGCTTTCCATAGATTTCTCCTCCAATTCTTTCTTCCAAATTTCGACATTTAAATTTCCTGAAATAATTCATTTAAGCTCAGCAAAAACTTGTCGAAACATTAAGAGAAATTTACTAAAAAGCACATCAATTATTATAAAATCCCAAATAAAACTAATAAATACATATGTAAAATAAGAGATTTAACAATACTTTTGATGCACAATCACACCCCCGAACTTAGATTTTGCTAGTCCTCAAGCAAAACAAAACATAAAACCGTTGAAATAAAAATAATAATAACCATAATTAGATTCGACTCATTACACTTAAAGGACCTATCATGCAAACATTGGTATCTTCAACTTGGTGTGTACACAATAGCGAATAAAGAAAAATAAACATACTCACATTCTCTAAATCAAATATCCATACAAAATTCCAAATTCAATCGTATTTATCATGCAACCAACATAATTAATTCATGCGAAAACTCGACTTGTAATCTTCCCTTCTTTCCACTACAAACAAGGTAGCAAACTAGAGAAATAACTATCTATATATATTTTTTTCTTTTTTTTCATTTGTGTGAGCGTTATTTGTTCTTTTTCTTTAAGTGGTCACTTCCCTTTTGACGTGAATACAAACATTTGTGATGAATGCACCCGGTTACTCACAAAGTCACAAACTTAAAGTGCTTTGCATACTCATATTTCAAGCTGCCGTTTGACGTAAAGATAAACATTTGTGATGAATACCCCTAGTTACTGAGCAACTCAAAACATTGGAGTAGGTAGAACTTTGCACATATCTTTTTATTTAATTATTACTCTATTTACTTAAACCTTGTTTAGGACTACATTAAAAGGGATGATCACAAGTAAAACATCACACTCATCTTTTATGCATGATCACACAACTCACACAATTTTTTACGGAAAGATGTACTTCAATAATCTTTAAAAAAACAAAATATGTTATATCTTGCTTTATAAGATATTATCTATCCCAAATTAAAGCATGCAATGTTCAACACAATAATGGATCCAAAAATGTAATGATGATCCTAATTAAGTCTCACTCACATACAAATGCATTTTTTTTCTTTCAAACAAGCATGGCCATCTCAAGCATTCAACACAAGCAAATATCCAAAATTAAGTTTTACATTATCCTTAATTAAAAAAATAAGAATAAAGATTAGAAAACTGTTACTCCCTTTTTTTTTCAAGGATGAATGTCTGATTGAATTGGACATGAGCTAACTTCTTGCTTGAGCTTTTTTTTCTTCTTCTTCTTTTTTTAACCTGCATATCACAACTAAAAGAGAATATCAAAACATTTTTTTTTTGAAAATAAAAAAAACCTCATACCCCCCAACTTAAAATAATGCATTGTCCCTAATGCATGAACAAGTAAATAAGAGTTAAAAGAATAAGAGAGAGAAAAAAAACAAAATTAAAAAAAAATTAAATAAAAACACATTACTTCTGATACTGCAATGGCATTGGATCTTCAAGATCCAATGTCTCCACTTCAGCCACAAATTTTTCAAGATAAGGTTTCAATCGATGACCATTTACTGTGAAAACATTTCCATTCTTATGATTTTCTACCTCAACAGCACCATGCTCAGAAATGGATTTAATCACAAATGGATCAATCCATGTTGTTCTAAACTTCCCAGGAAAGAGATGTAATCGTGAATTATACAAGAGAACCTTTTGACCAACATGAAAGGATTTTCTAAGTATATGTTTATCATGCAAAGTTTTCATCTTATGTTTTGAAATTTTTGCATTTTCGAATGCATCATTTCTCAACTCCTCTAATTCATCCAATTGAAGTTTTCTATTTTTTCCAATCTCATTTTCATTGTCATTGAATTGCCGAATGGCCCAATATGCACGGTGCTCAATCTCAACAAGGAGATGACAAGGCTTTCCATAAACTAGCCTATAAGGAGACATTCCTAAAGAGGTCTTGTAAGCAGTGCGATATGCCCACAAAGCATCGACTAGTCGTAAGGACCAATCTTTACGGTTTGGGTTGACTGTTTTCTCTAGAATGTTCTTGATTTCCCTATTTGCCAACTCAGCTTGGCCATTAGTCCAGTGGGTGATAAGAGTGCTCGACCTTGTGAATCACACCATATTTTCTCATCAAAATCCCAACAGGCTTGTTACAAAAATGTTTTCCCCCATCACTAATCATAGCCCTGGGCATGCCAAAACGAGAGAAAATATGTTCTTTCAAGAATTTGACCACAACTCGATGGTCATTGGTTCGAGATGCAATGGCCTCCACCCATTTAGACACATAATCAACAGCAACCAGGATGAATTGGTAACCAAATGAACTTGGAAAAGGTCCCATGAAATCAATCCCCCAACAATCAAATATTTCCAAAACAAGAATGGGATTAAGGGGCATCATGTTACGCCGAGTGAGATTACCTAGGCGTTGGCATCGATCACATGCAACACAGAACGCATGGACATCTTTAAACATGGTGGGCCAATAAAAACCACACTCTGCAAGATCTTGGCGGTGGTTTTCTTGGAAGAGAAATGCCCACCACGAGGCTAATGCATGGCAAAAATTAATGACACTTGGAATTTCATGATTAGGGATGCACCACCTAACAATTTGGTCGAGCGAGTATTTAAATAGGTAGGGGTCATCCCAAAAAAGGTACACACGTTACGCAAGAATTTCGTTTGTCAAGTTTAGACCAATGAGAAGGAATCGACTTGTGGCTAGGTAATTTGCTATGTCGAGCATACCATGGAGAGCCAATGTTGGAGACATTACTCGCAAAAATAAATTTTCATCAACAAAGAGTTCATTTATTGGAGATTTATCTACTATGTTCTCATAGCTTGAAAGAGCGGGATAAATGATCGACCACTACATTCTCTACTCCCTTTTTATCTCGAATTTCAAGGTTAAACTCTTGGAGTAGGAGGATCCATCGCATCAAACGTGGCTTGGAATCTTGTTTTGTGAGCAAGTATTTCAATGCTGCATGATCAGTGAAAACAATAACAAGAGATCCAACCAAATAAGACCGAAACTTATCTAAAGCAAATACCACAGCTAAGAGTTCTTTTCAGTTGTAGTGTAATTCAATTGAGCATCATTCAAAGTCTTGCTAGCATAATAAATTACATGAGGTTTCTTATCTTTTCTTTGCCCTAAAACAGCACCTATTGCAAAATCACTAGCATCACACATCAATTCAAATGGTAAAGACCAATCAGGAGCTTGCATGATTGGTGTAGTGGTCAACAACCCTTTAAGCTTTTCAAAAGCTTCTTGACATTTTGATGTCCAATCAAATTGGGCATCTTGTGACAACAAGTTACACAATGGTTTGGCAATGGTACTGAATGAATGAATGAATCTTTGGTAAAAACCAGCATGTCCTAAAAAGGATCTCACATCTTTCACAGTCCTGGGGGTAGGTAATTTTTGAATGACTTCAACTTTTGACTTATCTACCTCTATCCCTTTTGAAGAGACAATGTGACCTAAGACAATGCCATGTGTCACCATAAAATGACATTTCTCCCAATTAAGTACAAGATTGCTCTCCTCACACCTTTCAAGAACTTTTTCCAAATGCATTAGACACAACTCATAAGAATCCCCATAAACTGAAAAATCATCCATGAAAACTTCCAAAAAATTTTCCACCATGTCACTAAAGATACTCATCATACACCTTTGAAAAGTGGCTGGTGCATTACACAAGCCAAAGGGCATTCTTCTATAAGCATAGGTACCAAAAGGACAAGTGAACGTGGTTTTTTCTTGGTCTTCTAATGAAATCTCAATTTGGTTGTAACTCGAGTATCCATCAAGAAAACAATAGAAAGCTCTTCCCGCTACTCTTTCAAGCACTTGGTCTAAAAATGGAAGAGGAAAATGGTCCTTCCTAGTCACCATGTTCAACTTACGGTAATCAATGCACATACGCCATCCAGCTTTGGATTCTAGTTGGCACTAGCTCATTATTTGCATTCTTCACTACCAGTGACTCCAGATTTCTTAGGGACAACTTGGGTTGGACTAACCCATTTTGAGTTTGCAATGGGATAAATGATACCTGCATCAAGTAACTTAAGAACTTCTCCTCTCACTACTTCCTTCATGGTTGGGTTCAATCGTCTTTGCATTTGCCTCACAGATTTAGCCTCTTTTTTAATATAGATTCTATGTGTACATAAAGAGGGCTAATTCCTTTCAAGTCGATAATTGTTCACCCAATTGCTTTCTTGTGTTTTCTCACCACTTTCAAAAGCTTTTGTTCCTGCTCTATGCTAAGTTTTGATGAAATCACAATAGGATATGATTCATCTTCCCTAGAAATGCATACTTAAGATCACTCGGTAAAGGCTTCCTTTACGGCTTATAAGGTTGAACAAGAGATGTCTCAACTTTCACTTGGGCTGAAATCAAAGGCTCAAACAATGGAGTCCATTGACTTGTTGACATAATAGGCATTGGATCTAGATATGTCTCGAGTTCTCTTACTTCCTCACCAACACATTCCAAAGAACAAAATCTTTCATCATGAATTAAAATTCTCTCTAATGGATCCTTTATCCCTTCTCTCTCAAAGTGTTCTTGACAAGCAGTTTGAATGAAATCCATCTCTCTAATGTCCTCATGTTCACCAATTTGTTTGGAAATATTGAAAATATTCATCTCCAATGTCATATTTCCAAAAGACAATTTCATCACCCCATTCCTACAGATTAATTAAAGCATTGGATGTAGCTAGGAAAAGTCTACCTAAGATGACTGGGATGGAAGCATTAGAACCTTGAACAGGTGAGGTGTCTAACACTACAAAATCAACAGGAAAGTAGAATTTATCTACTTGGATCAATACATCCTCAACAACACCCCTAGGAATCTTGATTGACCTATCAGCTAATTGAAGGGTGATTCGAGTAGGCTTGATTTCCCCTAGACCTAATTGTTTGTAAACAGTGTAGGGTATTAAATTCACACTTGCTCCTAAATCCAACAAAGCTTGGTCTATCTTATGACTTCCAATAATGCATGAAATGGTGGGACAACCAGGATCTTTGTATTTGGGAGGGTCTTAAACCGGATGATGGCACTGGCATGTTCGGTTAGAAAGGCTTTTCTTTCACATTCAATCTTCTTTTGATGTGCATAAGTCCTAAGGAACTTTGCATAAGATGGGACTTGTTTAATTGCATCAAGGAGTGGAATGTTTACCTTTACTTGTTTGAACAATTCATAGATTTCCGAGTTCATAAGATCATGTTTAGATTTTCCTAACCTTTGTGGAAATGGTGGTCTAGGAACAAATTCTAAATCACTCACTTTGCCTCCATTTTTTGTTGAATCATCTCCTTTCTCACTCTTCTCTCTCTCATTTATCTCACCTTCTTTCTCACTCAAGCTCTCATTTGTCACTTGTGTTTTGATTCCTTCTTCACTTTCCCTGGATTTCTCCTCCACAATTCCTTTAGGAATCCCAAAACCTATAGCTTTGTCAATAATCTTTCCACTTCTGAGGGTGGTGATGGCTTGGATTTGTTCATGGTTTGAGGATTCACCGGGTGATGATTCACTTATATGCATCTGACCTCTAGGATTTGGCATTGGTTGAGCTGGGATTTTTCCTTCTCTTGAATGCTTAGTGATTGAGTCAACTTGGTTAGTTGACTTGAATGTCATCTAAGGTCCTATTGGTCTGATCTTGAAATTTGTTAACTTGGTTGTTGATTCCTCCTTGTGTTTGCATGAACTGTTGAAGAGTATCCTATAGGGATCTCTTATGAGGGGGTTGGTATGTGTTATGTGTGGGAGCATGAAATGGTTGGGGTGGAGGTTGAAATGTTTGAGGTACTGAAGAGCCCTCATTTCTCCATCCAAAATTTGGGTGGTTCCTCCATCCAGGATTATAAGTATCAAAGTAGGGATTGCCTTCTTGGTTTGAAAATGGCTTTCTAACATTACTTGAATCAGAAGTTTGGCCATATAACACCTCCTTGAAAGCTGGAATAGTAGGGCACTCAATTGTCCTATGCCCTTTACCCTCATAAACAATACAACTTTCCTCTTGTTGTTCACTTATGACATGCACTTTTTTAATCTCAAGAGACTCTACTTTTCTAGCCAATGAGGCTAATCTTGCATAAAGTCATCAGTCTCTTTCAATTGGAACCTCCCACTTGAATGAGAAATGGTGTTTCTAGATTCAACTTGAAGTGGGAGAGAAGTTTCCCATTGCTTTGTGTTTTCAGCCAATTGATCAAAAAAATCAAAGGCTTCACTTGGTTCTTTGTCATAAAACTCGCCATTACACATGGTTGACACTAGCTTCTTAAAATCTGCGGTAAGAGAGTCATAGAAGAAACTCACTAACCTTCACATCTCAAAACCATGGTGGGGACAAACATTCAACAAGTCTTTAAACTTTTCCCAAGCTTGGTGAAATGACTCATTTGGACTACAAGAAAAATTCATCATTTGACGTTGTAAGGCTACTGTCCTATGAGTGGGGAAGTATTTTTTCAAAAATTCAGCTTGCATTTCTCTCCATGTACCTATAGACCTAGGACGCAGGGAGTTTAGCCAAAGCTTGGCTTTATCCTTTAGAGAGAATGGGAACAATTTAAGTCGAATGGTTTCCTCCGTGCATGTTCTATCAATAAAGGTATTGCATACTTCTTCAAACTCCTTAATGTGTATGTATGGATTTTCAGAATCCATACCATGAAATGTGGGAAGAAGTTGAATCATGCCCGGTTTCAAATTGAAAGCTTGTTGGTTAAGAGGCAATATAATACACGAAGGTGTACTTTGTCTTGCCGGGTGAAGATACTCTCGAAGGGTTCGAAAATTAGGTTGATCATTGAATTGTGGAGGTCCATTACCTTGAACACTCCCTTCACCCTCTATATCTTCAACATTAGCCATGATGGAATACAATATGACAATTATATGAATATGAAAGGAAAGGAGAAAAAAAACAAGATTGCAAATAAAAGTAAATGAAACGTAAAAGATAAAGTAATAGCTGAAAAAAAATACAACAAATTAGGAAATACACACTAACTAATAAGCAATATTAACAACAATAAACATTAAAAGATAATTGTAACAAGCATGAATAAAAAGGCGGTAATACCGGCCAAGAACTTAAAACAGTAAATATTAGATAAAAAAGCATAATAAAATAAAATAAAATAAACAAGAGGCGGTTGAACCAGCCATAATCCAATAATTAGTAGTCTAGTCCACAGTCCAATATCCGTCCACAGTCCAATATCCAAAAAGCTGAGGTCATTTTTTTAAATTTTTTTAGGCGGTTAGACCAGCCATTTGAGTTTTTTTGTATATTTTTTCCAATAATCAAAACTAAATTTGTTACCTTTGCTTGCTAGCTCTCGACAATAGCGCCAAAATTGCTTGACCGCTATTTATGATCGGCTTGTTTTAACTCACAAGTGCATGAGTGTGCGATGTAGCAATTAACTCGGTAAGATCGAGGTCATATCCACAGAGAGCTAGATTTATAAATTAAGCTAGGTAACAACAAAAATATTTTAGGAGAAGGATGAATGAATTTGTTTTCTAAGATAAAAAAGAGTAATTAGATTTAAATGATAAGAAAAGGTAAGTCTTGGTTCCAAATCAATTTTGATGGTGATGTATTGGTGAATCCTTCAACATATATAAGATAACTCAACCTAATATCAACGATGGTGATATTAGGTCGGAAGATATTACAATGAAGATCTAAAACATGAAGATGATTATTGCTTAAGAATAAACGAGTGTTTTCATATTAAGTAAGACATTGAATCAAGCAATCTCTATACCAAAACTAAGTTTTGTTCATAAAAATTCAAGATTATAACATTACTTAGATGATTTCTAAAATTTCTGTGCAATAACAAAACATTCATGAACAAAAGGTGAAGATAGACATTAGGATTCATTCATATCTTAAAGAACTCACCTCAATCACCATCATCCTTGATTTGGATCCAAGAAAGAGATTAGCCAACCATAATTATATATAAAAAACACTTTAATAAACATGAAATAACCTGAATCAAATTGGAATAATAAGTTTTACAACTAAAATAAAACTGAAATCTAAAACAAGAAGAACAAAACACAATCTCGGAAAATATTGCAAGACAGATTTGAAGCTAACTTGGACTGCAATTTAACCCTATTTCCGAGAGTTTTGTGGAGAAGGATATTCGACACATATTTATAGCCCTTTCTGTTAGCTTTCCAGAAGATTAAAAACATATAATTTGGATCTCTGAGTCAAAAGATATGACCGACACGCCGAAAGGTGTTCGGAAAACTCATTATGTTGGCAACTTGGAGCATATTCTTGTGTCCGATTTGATGCCAACTTTGTACTGCCGTTTACCCCACTTTAGAAGCGTTTTCTGGAGACAGCTATTAGACACATAGTTGTAGAACTTTCTGTTAGCTTTCCAGAACATTAACAACCATACAATTTGGATCTCGGAGTCAAAAGTTATGACTGAAACTCCGAAAGGTGTTCTGAAAAACTTATTATTTCGGCAACTTGTAGAAGATTTTTGTGTCCGATTTTCTTTCTCATTTTTAGCTGAATCTTTCTTCTTTTTGACCCAAGATAAAGTAACAATCTTTCCTCTAGCTTTCCATAGATTTCTCCTCCAATTCTTTCTTCCAAATTTCGACATTTAAATTTCTGA
This sequence comes from Salix exigua, assembly GCA_032356905.1. Classification (NCBI taxonomy): domain Eukaryota; kingdom Viridiplantae; phylum Streptophyta; class Magnoliopsida; order Malpighiales; family Salicaceae; genus Salix; species Salix exigua. The sequence goes on from CM063606.1 coordinate 11,891,257, forward strand.
AATAATTCATTTAAGCTCAAAAAACTTGTCGAAACATTAAGAGAAATTTACTAAAAAGCACATCAATTATTATAAAATCCCAAATAAAACTAATAAATATATATGTAAAATAAGAGATTTAACAATACTTTTGATGCACAATCAGCTAACACCCACTCAAAAACCAAGTTCAATCATGCTTCGTGGAAAAGTCCATTAATCATAAAATTTAAGTCTAATACCAACTAAAAGGGCTTGGATATGAAAAGACGAACAAGGCTACAAATATAAGGCTTAGACCCATTTAAATTGGGTTAGTCGAGTCACGATCAATTTTGTTGACATATAATGTCACACTTATGTTTTATATATTTTAATGATAAAAATAAAAGAAAATGGACTAATAATATGCTTGGATGAGATTAAGCGATAAACAGGTTTTATACAAAGAATACATCAACAAGCATAATGGAGTACACGAAGAAATCACCCCAGGAAGTCCAAGATGCAAGCAAGTGAAGACGTAGAATAAGTGTTCATTTTAGTGCTTTATGTAAATCTCAATTTCTACCTTGTTAGCACAATTTAAAATGAACTCACACACTTCACATTGCATGCATTAAAAGGATTTGATGATTAAAGGTTTAAGTTATAATCAATCGATTCAAGAAATTCAGAAAAGATAATTTGTCAAAATTGCCTTTCGCATGAACCGATCGACCGCTTGGTTTACCAAGTGAACCGGTCAACCGCTTAGTAGACAAATTGCCTTTTGAGCTGAACCGGTCGACCGCGTGGTATATCCGTTGTGAACCGGTCGACCGCTTGAAGACAAAATGTCTTTCGAGCCGAACCGGTCGACCGCTTGGGTTATCCGTTGTGAACCGGTCGACCGCTTGAAGACGAATTGTCTTTTGAACTGAACCGGTCGACCACTTGATTTGTCCGTTGTGAACCGGTCGACCGCTTGATATGACAGTTGCATTAAAACAACTATAAACGGCTAGTTTCTTTTAGAAACTTATAAATAGGCCTCCTAATTGCAAAACTAAAGACACACAACTTTCATATCTTATAATTAGAATGCAAAAACATCTTCAAATCATCAATCCTCATTAATACTCATAATTGTGTTTAAATCTTCATATCTTAACACAAAGAGTATTTCTCATTCTCACTACACTTAAACACCTTCAAATATTCTAAGTGTTATCAAGTGAGAAAAAGAGATCATAGATCTTCATTTGTAATATCTACACTATTAAGAGTGTATTGTTGTTTTACAAAAACAACCATTGTAATATTCTTGAGAGTTGAAGTATAAAACTCTTTGATATTGGTGAGGGAACATCACCAAGGAAAAATCTTGAAGAGGGTACATCTTCAAGTGGGAAGAAGGAAAATCTTGAAGAGGGCATATCTTCAAGTGGTGTAAAAGTCTTGGTGTGGATTCATCAAGCAAGATTTGTAATCTTGTTACTTGGACTAGTAAGAGAGTACAATACTCAAGTATGGATTTGTACTTGAATCGTGGACGTAGGCTTGTCGAACCACGTTAAAAACCGAGTTAGCAATCTCTCTCTCTTATCTCTTTACTTTAAAGTAATTGATTTTAGAATTGCTATAATTATTGTATTTACACCTAATTCCCCCCCCCTTAGGTGTATAGTTGCCTTAATCCTTGAATAACAATTGGTATCAGAGCTTAGTTCTCAATTATTAAGTTTGCTTAGACTTTGAGTAGAATGGCAACTACAAGTTACAATCTCCAAAATGAAGGTGCCTCAACATCTAGACCACCATTTTTTGATGGTAATGACTATGCATATTGGAAAGCTAGAATGACTATATATCTTCAATCTATAGATTTTGATTTATGGCTTTCTATTGAAAATGGACCTCATAGACCACTCAAAACCGAAAATGGTATTGAGATTCCCAAAAGCATGATAGAATATACAGACTTAGATAAAAGATTACTTTCTATGGATGCTAAAGCCATGAACACCTTATACTGTGCATTAAATAGAAGTGAATTTAATAGAATATCTTCGTGTAAAAATGCTAGGGATATATGGCATACTTTAGAAGTAACGCATGAAGGAACTAACCAAGTAAAAGAATCAAAAATTGATATGTTAGTTCATCAATATGAGTTATTTAAAATGTTACAAAATGAATCCATAACAAGCATGTTTACTCGTATGACTAGTATTACAAATAGTTTACATGCTCTTGGTAGAACTTACACAAATACAGAGATTGTAAGCAAGATTCTCAGATCTCTACCAAAAGCTTGGGAAGCTAAAGTAACAGCAATACGAGAAGCAAAAGATCTCACAAAATTACCATTAGAGGATCTCATCGGTTCTCTAATGACTCATGAGATCACTATGGAAAAACAAGATCAGGAAGAAAGGCCAAAGAAAAATTTGGCATTTAAAACTGTTGAAGACGAGGCCAATGATGAAGACAGTGACGATGATCTTGTGGAAGATGTAGCATTGATCACAAGACAGTTTCGAAACTTTCTTAGAAAGAAAAATGATAAGAGAAAGTTTTTGAACTACAAAAACAAAGGAGAATCTAGCAAAGAAACTCCTAAATGCTACAAATGCAACAAAGTGGGACATATCAAAACCGATTGTCCCCTTCTTCAAATGAAAAAGAAAAATCGCTTTCAAAAGAAAGCCTTGAAAGCAACATGGAGCGATGACTCGGACTCAAGCTCCAATGATGAAGAAGAACATGTGGCTAACATGTGCTTTATGGCAATTGAAAGCGAAAATGAGGTACAATCTTCGGATCATGAATCCGACCCTTCTTATATTGAACTACATGAACAACTTGAAAATTTGTATGTAGAATATAAGAAATTAGGTTCTAAATATAGTACTCTAAAAAGAAATCATATATGCTTAATTGAAGAAAAGATTTATTAGAAAACAAAGTATATGATTTAAATGACAAGAGTAGCAAGACCAATCAACTTGAAAAAGATAATAAAAGAGAAAGTTGATGAGTTAATATAATTATCACAAAATTCACACAAGGCTCAAATGTTTTTGAGAAAATGCTTTCGAGCCAGAGAAGTGTATTTAACAAAGGAGGATTAGGTTATAAACCTAATAAAAATCAAAAATACCTAAAGAATTACTTTGTTAAAGCTAAAGAGTCTTATGATCCAAGTCATACATGCAATTATTGTAGAAAATTAGGTCATTTGATTTATGCATGTCCGATGAAGAAAAATAAAATTGTTAACATGATTTGGGTTCCAAAAGGAACCACCCCTAACCAAAAGGACCCAAGAAGGTATGGGTACCAAAATCCTCATCTTGATTCTGTTTTGTAGGAACCAAGGGAACATGGGGAGTGGTTTTTAGATAGTGCTTGTTCAAGACACATGACCGGAGACAGCACCCTTTTTCAACCCTTACCAAAACTAAAGGAGGAAAAGTGACTTTTGGGGACAACTCAAAAGGAAAAATTGTTGGAATTGGCAACATTGGAGGTATATCTTCAACCTCCATTGAAAATGTATTTGTTGTTTATATTCTTAAACATAACTTTCTTAGTTTAAGTCAATTATGTGACAAAGGATATAAAATCATTTTTGATCATACATGTTGCTTAATACTTGAAAATGATAAAATTATTTTTATCGGAAATAGAATTGGAAACATCTATAAGATCAAAATAGATACATATATGAGTAGCGAAAGTTGTCTTGTTGCTAGTATAAATGATAGTTTTCTATGGCATAGAAAACTAGGTCACATAAGCATGGACATTCTTTCAAAATTGGCCAAAAATGATTTAGTTAAAGGTCTTCCTCATATTACATATGAAAAGGAAAAGCTATGTGACGCTTGCCAAATGGGTAAACAATTCAAAACATCTTTTAAAAGTAAGAATCACATATCAACCGAAAGACCTTTAGAATTACTTCACATAGATCTATTTGGACCAACTAGAACAAGAAGTTTAAGTGGTAATAGATATGTGCTTGGGGAAAAGTCCATTACCCATAAAATTGAAGTCTAATACCAACTAAAAGGTTTTGGATATGAAAAGACAAACAAGGGTAGAAATCAAAGGGTTATACGCATTTCAATGGGGCTAGTGGAGTCGGGATCAATTTGTCCAGAAAATCCAAGGCGTCCAAAACCAAGTTCAACCATGCTTGGTGGAAAAATCCATTACCATAAAATTGAAGTCTAATACCAACTAAAAAAGCTTGGATATGAAATGACGAACAAGGCTACAAATATAAGGCTTAGACCCATTTCAATGGGGCTAGTCGAGTCGAGATCAATGTGTCCGAAAATCCAAGGCTAGCATCTCCTCTAAAATCCAAGTTTAATCATGCTTGGGGGAAAAGTCTATTACCCTTAAAATTGAAGTCTAATACCAACTAAAAAGGGCTTGGATATGAACAGATGAACAAGATTAGAAATATAAGCCTTATACCCATTTAAATGGGGCTAGTCGAGTCAAGATCAATTTGTCCGAAAATCCAAGACTGATACCCCCTCCAAAAACCAAGTTCATTCATGTTTGGGGGGAAAGTCTATTACCCATAAAATTGAAGTCTAATACCAACTAAAAGGGGTTTGGATATGAAAAGACAAACAAGTCGAGAAATATAAGGCTTATACCCATTTAAATGACGCTACTCGAGTCGGGATCAATTTGTCCGAAAATCCAAGGCTAACACCCCTCCAAAAACCAAGTTCAATCATGCTTGGGGAAAAGTCCATTACCCATAAAATTGAAGTATAATACCTACTAAAAGGGCTTGGATATGAAAAGATGAACAAGGGTAGAAATCAAAGGGTTACACGCATTTCAATGGGGCTTGTCGAGTCGGGATCAATTTGTCCGAAAATCTAAGGCTAACACCCCTCCAAAACCAAGTTTAATCATGCTTGGGGAAAAGTCCATTACCCATAAAATTGAAGTCTAATACCAACTAAAAGGGCTTGGATATGAAAATACGAACAACGCTACAAATATAAGGCTTATACCCATTTGAATTGGGCTAGTCGAGTCAGGGTCTATTTGTCCGAAAATCCAAGGCTAACACCCTCTCCAAAACCCAAGTTCAATCATGTTTGGGGAAAAAGTCTGTTACCCATAAATTTGAAGTCTAATACCAACTAGAAAGGGTTTGGATATGAAAAGACAAACAAGTTTAGAAATATAAGGCTTATACCCATTTAAATGACGCTACTCGAGTCATGGTCAATTTGTCCGAAAATCCAGGGTAACACCCCTCCAAAAACCAAGTTCAATCATGCTTGGGGAAAAGTCCATTACCCATAAAATTAAAGTCAAATACCAACTAAAAGGGCTTTTATATGAAAAGACGAACAAGGATACAAATATACGGCTTATACCCTTTTAAATTGGGCTAGTCGAGTCAGGATGGATTTGTCCAGAAAATCCAAGTCTAACACCCCATCC
>CM063606.1:11897204-12156692 GCA_032356905.1 Salix exigua
GGATCAATTTGTCCAAAAATCCATGGCTAACATTCCCTCTAAAAACCAAGTTCAATCATGCTAGGGGAAAAGTCCATTACCCATAAAATTGAAGTCTAATACCAACTAAAAGGGCTTGGATATGAAAATACGAACATGGATACAAATATAAGGCTTAGACCCATTTAAATTGTGTTAGTCGAGTCACAATCAATTTGTCCGAAAATCCAAGGCTAACATGCCCTCCAAAAACCAAGTTCAATCATGCTTGGGGAAAAGTCCATTACCCATAAAATTGAAGTCTAATACCAACTAAAAGGGCTTGGATATGAAAAGATGAACAAGGGTAGAAATCAAAGGGTTACACGCATTTCAATGGGGCTAGTCGAGTCGAGGATCAATTTGTCAAAAATCCATGGCTAACATTCCCTCTAAAAACCAAGTTCAATCATGCTAGGGGAAAAGTCCATTACCCATAAAATTGAAGTCTAATACCAACTAAAAGGGCTTGGATATGAAAATACTGAACATGGATACAAATATAAGGCTTAGACCCATTTAAATTGTGTTAGTCGAGTCACAATCAATTTGTCCAGAAAATCCAAGGCTAATATGCCCTCCAAAACCAAGTTCAATCATGCTTGGGGAAAAGTCCATTACCCATAAAATTGAAGTCTAATACCAACTAAAAGGGCTTGGATATGAAAAGATGAACAAGGGTAGAAATCAAAGGGTTACACGCATTTCAATGGGGCTAGTCGAGTCGGGATCAATTTGTCAAAAATCCATGGCTAACATTCCCTCTAAAAACCAAGTTCAATCATGCTAGGGGAAAAGTCCATTACCCATAAAATTGAAGTCTAATACCAACTAAAAGGGCTTGGATATGAAAATACGAACATGGATACAAATATAAGGCTTAGACCCATTTAAATTGTGTTAGTCGAGTCACAATCAATTTGTCCAGAAAATCCAAGGCTAACATGCCCTCCAAAAACCAAGTTCAATCATGCTTGGGGAAAAGTCCATTACCCATAAAATTGAAGTCTAATACCAACTAAAAGGGCTTGGATATGAAAAGATGAACAAGGATAGAAATCAAAGGGTTACACGCATTTCAATGGGGCTAGTCGAGTCAGGATCAATTTGTCCAAAAATCCATGGCTAACATTCCCTCCAAAACCAAGTTCAATCATGCTTGGGGAAAAGTCCATTACCCATAAAATTGAAGTCTAATACCAACTAAAAGGGCTTGGATATGAAAAGATGAACAAGGGTAGAAATCAAGGGTTACACGCATTTCAATGGGGCTAGTCGAGTCGAGGATCAATTTGTCCAAAAATCCATGGCTAACATTCCCTCTAAAAACCAAGTTCAATCATGCTAGGAGGAAAAGTCGATTACCCGTAAAATTTAAGTCTAATACCAACTAAAAAGTGATTGGATATGAAAATACGAACAAGGATACAAATATAAGGCTTAGACCCATTTAAATTGTGTTAGTCGAGTCACAATCAATTTGTCCGAAAATCCAAGGCTAATATGCCCTCCAAAAACCAAGTTCAATCATGCTTGGGAAAAAGTCCATTACCCATAAAATTGAAGTCTAATACCAACTAAAAGGGCTTGGATATGAAAAGATGAACAAGGGTAGAAATCAAAGGGTTACACGCATTTCAATGGGGCTAGTCGAGTCAGGATCAATTTGTCAAAAATCCATGGCTAACATTCCCTCTAAAAACCAAGTTCAATCATGCTAGGGGAAAAGTCCATTACCCATAAAATTGAAGTCTAATACCAACTAAAAGGGCTTGGATATGAAAATACGAACATGGATACAAATATAAGGCTTAGACCCATTTAAATTGTGTTAGTCGAGTCACAATCAATTTGTCCAGAAAATCCAAGGCTAACATGCCCTCCAAAAACCAAGTTCAATCATGCTTGGGGAAAAGTCCATTACCCATAAAATTGAAGTCTAATACCAACTAAAAGGGCTTGGATATGAAAAGATGAACAAGGGTAGAAATCAAAGGGTTACACGCATTTCAATGGGGCTAGTCGAGTCGGGATCAATTTGTCAAAAAATCCATGGCTAACATTCCCTCTAAAAACCAAGTTCAATCATGCTAGGGGAAAAGTCCATTACCCATAAAATTGAAGTCTAATACCAACTAAAAGGGCTTGGATATGAAAATACGAACATGGATACAAATATAAGGCTTAGACCCATTTAAATTGTGTTAGTCGAGTCACAATCAATTTGTCCAGAAAATCCAAGGCTAACATGCCCTCCAAAAACCAAGTTCAATCATGCTTGGGAAAAAGTCCATTACCCATAAAATTGAAGTCTAATACCAACTAAAAGGGCTTGGATATGAAAAGATGAACAAGGATAGAAATCAAAGGGTTACACGCATTTAAATGGGGCTAGTAGAGTCAGGATCAAATTGGCCGAAAATCCAAGGCTAACATTCCCTCCAAAAACCATGTTCTATCATGCTTGGGGAAAAGTCCATTACCCATAAAATTGAAGTCTAATACCAACTAAAAGGGCTTGGATATGAAAAGATGAACAAGGGTAGAAATCAAAGGGTTACACGCATTTCAATGGGGCTAGTCGAGTCGGGATCAATTTGTCAAAAATCCATGGCTAACATTCCCTCTAAAAACCAAGTTCAATCATGCTAGGAGGAAAAGTCGATTACCCGTAAAATTTAAGTCTAATACCAACTAAAAGGGCTTGGATATGAAAATACGAACAAGGATACAAATATAAGGCTTAGACCCATTTAAATTGTGTTAGTCGAGTCACAATCAATTTGTCCGAAAATCCAAGGCTAATATGCCCTCCAAAAACCAAGTTCAATCATGCTTGGGAAAAAGTCCATTACCCATAAAATTGAAGTCTAATACCAACTAAAAGGGCTTGGATATGAAAAGATGAACAAGGGTAGAAATCAAAGGGTTACACGCATTTCAATGGGGCTAGTCGAGTCGAGGATCAATTTGTCAAAAATCCATGGCTAACATTCCCTCTAAAAACCAAGTTCAATCATGCTAGGGGAAAAGTCCATTACCCATAAAATTGAAGTCTAATACCAACTAAAAGGGCTTGGATATGAAAATACGAACATGGATACAAATATAAGGCTTAGACCCATTTAAATTGTGTTAGTCGAGTCACAATCAATTTGTCCGAAAATCCAAGTCTAACACGCCCTCCAAAAACCAAGTTCAATCATGCTTGGGGGAAAAGTCTATTACCCATAAAATTGAAGTCTAATACCAACTAAAAGGGCTTGGATATGAAAAGATGAACAAGGGTAGAAATCAAAGGGTTAGACGCATTTAAATGGGGCTAGTAGAGTCAGGATCAAATTGGCCGAAAATCCAAGGCTAACATTCCCTCCAAAAACCATGTTCTATCATGCTTGGGGAAAAGTCTATTACCCATAGAATTGAATTTTAATACCAACTAAAAGGGCTTGGATATGAAAAGATGAACAAGGGTAGAAATCAAAGGGTTACGCATTTCAATGGGGCTAGTCAAGTCGGGATCAATTTGTCAAAAATCCATGGCTAACATTCCCTCTAAAAACCAAGTTCAATCATGCTAGGAGGAAAAGTCGATTACCCGTAAAATTTAAGTCTAATACCAACTAAAAGGGCTTGGATATGAAAATACGAACAAGGATACAAATATAAGGCTTAGACCCATTTAAATTGTGTTAGTCGAGTCACAATCAATTTGTCCAGAAAATCCAAGGCTAATATGCCCTCCAAAACCAAGTTCAATCATGCTTGGGGAAAAGTCCATTACCCATAAAATTGAAGTCTAATACCAACTAAAAGGGCTTGGATATGAAAAGATGAACAAGGGTAGAAATCAAAGGGTTACACGCATTTCAATGGGGCTAGTCGAGTCAGGATCAATTTGTCAAAAAATCCATGGCTAACATTCCTCTAAAAACCAAGTTCAATCATGCTAGGGGAAAAGTCCATTACCCATAAAATTGAAGTCTAATACCAACTAAAAGGGCTTGGATATGAAAAGATGAACAAGGGTAGAAATCAAGGGTTACACGCATTTCAATGGGGCTAGTCGAGTCAGGATCAATTTGTCCAAAAATCCATGGCTAACATTCCCTCTAAAAACCAAGTTCAATCATGCTAGGGGAAAAGTCCATTACCCATAAAATTGAAGTCTAATACCAACTAAAAGGGCTTGGATATGAAAATACGAACATGGATACAAATATAAGGCTTAGACCCATTTAAATTGTGTTAGTCGAGTCACAATCAATTTGTCCAGAAAATCCAAGGCTAACATGCCCTCCAAAAACCAAGTTCAATCATGCTTGGGAAAAAGTCCATTACCCATAAAATTGAAGTCTAATACCAACTAAAAGGGCTTGGATATGAAAAGATGAACAAGGGTAGAAATCAAAGGGTTACACGCATTTCAATGGGGCTAGTCGAGTCAGGATCAATTTGTCAAAAAATCCATGGCTAACATTCCCTCCAAAAACCAAGTTCAATCATGCTTGGGGAAAAGTCCATTACCCATAAAATTGAAGTCTAATACCAACTAAAAGGGCTTGGATATGAAAAGATGAACAAGGGTAGAAATCAAAGGGTTACACGCATTTCAATGGGGCTAGTCGAGTCAGGATCAATTTGTCCAAAAATCCATGGCTAACATTCCCTCTAAAAACCAAGTTCAATCATGCTAGGAGGAAAAGTCCATTACCCATAAAATTGAAGTCTAATACCAACTAAAAGGGCTTGGATATGAAAATACGAACAAGGATACAAATATAAGGCTTAGACCCATTTAAATTGTGTTAGTCGAGTCACAATCAATTTGTCCGAAAATCCAAGGCTAATATGCCCTCCAAAAACCAAGTTCAATCATGCTTGGGGAAAAGTCCATTACCCATAAAATTGAAGTCTAATACCAACTAAAAGGGCTTGGATATGAAAAGATGAACAAGGGTAGAAATCAAAGGGTTACACGCATTTCAATGGGGCTAGTCGAGTCAGGATCAATTTGTCAAAAATCCATGGCTAACATTCCCTCTAAAACCAAGTTCAATCATGCTTGGGGAAAAGTCCATTACCCATAAAATTGAAGTCTAATACCAACTAAAAGGGCTTGGATATGAAAAGATGAACAAGGGTAGAAATCAAAGGGTTACACGCATTTCAATGGGGCTAGTCGAGTCGAGGATCAATTTGTCCAAAAATCCATGGCTAACATTCCCTCTAAAAACCAAGTTCAATCATGCTAGGGGAAAAGTCCATTACCCATAAAATTGAAGTCTAATACCAACTAAAAGGGCTTGGATATGAAAATACGAACATGGATACAAATATAAGGCTTAGACCCATTTAAATTGTGTTAGTCGAGTCAGAATCAATTTGTCCAAAAATCCAAGGCTAACATCCCCTCCAAAAACCAAGTTCAATCATGCTTGGGGAAAAAGTCGATTACCCATAAAATTGAAGTCTAATACAAACTAAAAGGGCTTGGATATGAAAAGATGAACAAGGGTAGAAATCAAAGGGTTACACGCATTTCAATGGGGCTAGTCGAGTCGGGATCAATTTGTCAAAAATCCATGGCTAACATTCCCTCTAAAAACCAAGTTCAATCATGCTAGGGGAAAAGTCCATTACCCATAAAATTGAAGTCTAATACCAACTAAAAGGGCTTGGATATGAAAATACGAACATGGATACAAATATAAGGCTTAGACCCATTTAAATTGTGTTAGTCGAGTCACAATCAATTTGTCCAGAAAATCCAAGGCTAACATGCCCTCCAAAAACCAAGTTCAATCATGCTTGGGGAAAAGTCCATTACCCATAAAATTGAAGTCTAATACCAACTAAAAGGGCTTGGATATGAAAAGATGAACAAGGGTAGAAATCAAAGGGTTACACGCATTTCAATGGGGCTAGTCGAGTCAGGATCAATTTGTCAAAAATCCATGGCTAACATTCCCTCCAAAACCAAGTTCAATCATGCTTGGGGAAAAGTCCATTACCCATAAAATTGAAGTCTAATACCAACTAAAAGGGCTTGGATATGAAAAGATGAACAAGGGTAGAAATCAAAGGGTTACACCCTTTTCAATGGGGCTAGTCGAGTCGGGATCAATTTGTCCGAAAATCCAAGGCTAACATCCCCTCCAACAACCAAGTTCAATCATGCTAGGAGGAAAAGTCCATTACCCATAAAATTGAACTCTAATACCAACTAAAAATGGCTTGGATATGAAAAGACGAACAAGGCTACAAATATAAGGCTTAGACCCATTTAAATTGTGTTAGTCGAGTCACAATCAATTTGTCCGAAAATCCAAGGCTAATATGCCCTCCAAAAACCAAGTTCAATCATGCTTGGGAAAAAGTCCATTACCCATAAAATTGAAGTCTAATACCAACTAAAAGGGCTTGGATATGAAAAGATGAACAAGGGTAGAAATCAAAGGGTTACACGCATTTCAATGGGGCTAGTCGAGTCAGGATCAATTTGTCAAAAATCCATGGCTAACATTCCCTCTAAAAACCAAGTTCAATCATGCTAGGGGAAAAGTCCATTACCCATAAAATTGAAGTCTAATACCAACTAAAAGGGCTTGGATATGAAAATACGAACATGGATACAAATATAAGGCTTAGACCCATTTAAATTGTGTTAGTCGAGTCACAATCAATTTGTCCAGAAAATCCAAGGCTAACATGCCCTCCAAAACCAAGTTCAATCATGCTTGGGGAAAAGTCCATTACCCATAAAATTGAAGTCTAATACCAACTAAAAGGGCTTGGATATGAAAAGATGAACAAGGGTAGAAATCAAAGGGTTACACGCATTTCAATGGGGCTAGTCGAGTCAGGATCAATTTGTCAAAAATCCATGGCTAACATTCCCTCCAAAAACCAAGTTCAATCATGCTTGGGGAAAAGTCCATTACCCATAAAATTGAAGTCTAATACCAACTAAAAGGGCTTGGATATGAAAAGATGAACAAGGGTAGAAATCAAAGGGTTACACGCATTTCAATGGGGCTAGTCGAGTCGGGATCAATTTGTCAAAAAATCCATGGCTAACATTCCCTCTAAAAACCAAGTTCAATCATGCTAGGAGGAAAAGTCCATTACCCATAAAATTGAAGTCTAATACCAACTAAAAGGGCTTGGATATGAAAATACGAACAAGGATACAAATATAAGGCTTAGACCCATTTAAATTGTGTTAGTCGAGTCACAATCAATTTGTCCAGAAAATCCAAGGCTAATATGCCCTCCAAAACCAAGTTCAATCATGCTTGGGGAAAAGTCCATTACCCATAAAATTGAAGTCTAATACCAACTAAAAGGGCTTGGATATGAAAAGATGAACAAGGGTAGAAATCAAAGGGTTACACGCATTTCAATGGGGCTAGTCGAGTCAGGATCAATTTGTCAAAAAATCCATGGCTAACATTCCCTCTAAAAACCAAGTTCAATCATGCTTGGGGAAAAGTCCATTACCCATAAAATTGAAGTCTAATACCAACTAAAAGGGCTTGGATATGAAAAGATGAACAAGGATAGAAATCAAAGGCTTAGACGCATTTCAATGGTGCTAGTCGAGTCAGGATCAATTTGTCAAAAATCCATGGCTAACATTCCCTCCAAAAACCAAGTTCAATCATGCTTGGGGAAAAGTCCATTACCCATAAAATTGAAGTCTAATACCAACTAAAAGGGCTTGGATATGAAAAGATGAACAAGGGTAGAAATCAAAGGGTTACACGCATTTCAATGGGGCTAGTCGAGTCAGGATCAATTTGTCCAAAAATCCATGGCTAACATTCCCTCTAAAAACCAAGTTCAATCATGCTAGGGGAAAAGTCCATTACCCATAAAATTGAAGTCTAATACCAACTAAAAGGGCTTGGATATGAAAATACTGAACAAGGATACAAATATAAGGCTTAGACCCATTTAAATTGTGTTAGTCGAGTCACAATCAATTTGTCCAGAAAATCCAAGGCTAATATGCCCTCCAAAAACCAAGTTCAATCATGCTTGGGGAAAAGTCCATTACCCATAAAATTGAAGTCTAATACCAACTAAAAGGGCTTGGATATGAAAAGATGAACAAGGGTAGAAATCAAAGGGTTACACGCATTTCAATGGGGCTAGTCGAGTCGGGATCAATTTGTCAAAAATCCATGGCTAACATTCCCTCTAAAAACCAAGTTCAATCATGCTAGGGGAAAAGTCCATTACCCATAAAATTGAAGTCTAATACCAACTAAAAGGGCTTGGATATGAAAATACGAACATGGATACAAATATAAGGCTTAGACCCATTTAAATTGTGTTAGTCGAGTCACAATCAATTTGTCCAGAAAATCCAAGGCTAACATGCCCTCCAAAAACCAAGTTCAATCATGCTTGGGGAAAAGTCCATTACCCATAAAATTGAAGTCTAATACCAACTAAAAGGGCTTGGATATGAAAAGATGAACAAGGGTAGAAATCAAAGGGTTACACGCATTTCAATGGGGCTAGTCGAGTCAGGATCAATTTGTCAAAAATCCATGGCTAACATTCCTTCCAAAAACCAAGTTCAATCATGCTTGGGGAAAAGTCCATTACCCATAAAATTGAAGTCTAATACCAACTAAAAGGGCTTGGATATGAAAAGATGAACAAGGGTAGAAATCAAAGGGTTACACGCATTTCAATGGGGCTAGTCGAGTCGAGGATCAATTTGTCAAAAATCCATGGCTAACATTCCCTCTAAAAACCAAGTTCAATCATGCTAGGAGGAAAAGTCCATTACCCATAAAATTGAAGTCTAATACCAACTAAAAGGGCTTGGATATGAAAATACGAACAAGGATACAAATATAAGGCTTAGACCCATTTAAATTGTGTTAGTCGAGTCACAATCAATTTGTCCAGAAAATCCAAGGCTAATATGCCCTCCAAAAACCAAGTTCAATCATGCTTGGGAAAAAGTCCATTACCCATAAAATTGAAGTCTAATACCAACTAAAAGGGCTTGGATATGAAAAGATGAACAAGGGTAGAAATCAAAGGGTTACACGCATTTCAATGGGGCTAGTCGAGTCGGGATCAATTTGTCAAAAATCCATGGCTAACATTCCCTCTAAAAACCAAGTTCAATCATGCTAGGGGAAAAGTCCATTACCCATAAAATTGAAGTCTAATACCAACTAAAAGGGCTTGGATATGAAAAGATGAACAAGGGTAGAAATCAAAGGGTTACACGCATTTCAATGGGGCTAGTCGAGTCGGGATCAATTTGTCCAAAAATCCACGGCTAACATTCCCTCTAAAAACCAAGTTCAATCATGCTAGGGGAAAAGTCCATTACCCATAAAATTGAAGTCTAATACCAACTAAAAGGGCTTGGATATGAAAATACGAACATGGATACAAATATAAGGCTTAGACCCATTTAAATTGTGTTAGTCGAGTCACAATCAATTTGTCCGAAAATCCAAGGCTAACATGCCCTCCAAAAACCAAGTTCAATCATGCTTGGGGAAAAGTCCATTACCCATAAAATTGAAGTCTAATACCAACTAAAAGGGCTTGGATATGAAAAGATGAACAAGGGTAGAAATCAAAGGGTTACACGCATTTCAATGGGGCTAGTCGAGTCAGGATCAATTTGTCAAAAATCCATGGCTAACATTCCCTCCAAAAACCAAGTTCAATCATGCTTGGGGAAAAGTCCATTACCCATAAAATTGAAGTCTAATACCAACTAAAAGGGCTTGGATATGAAAAGATGAACAAGGGTAGAAATCAAAGGGTTACACGCATTTCAATGGGGCTAGTCGAGTCGGGATCAATTTGTCAAAAATCCATGGCTAACATTCCCTCTAAAAACCAAGTTCAATCATGCTAGGAGGAAAAGTCCATTACCCATAAAATTGAAGTCTAATACCAACTAAAAGGGCTTGGATATGAAAATACTGAACAAGGATACAAATATAAGGCTTAGACCCATTTAAATTGTGTTAGTCGAGTCACAATCAATTTGTCCAGAAAATCCAAGGCTAATATGCCCTCCAAAACCAAGTTCAATCATGCTTGGGAAAAAGTCCATTACCCATAAAATTGAAGTCTAATACCAACTAAAAGGGCTTGGATATGAAAAGATGAACAAGGGTAGAAATCAAAGGGTTACACGCATTTCAATGGGGCTAGTCGAGTCGGGATCAATTTGTCAAAAATCCATGGCTAACATTCCCTCTAAAAACCAAGTTCAATCATGCTAGGGGAAAAGTCCATTACCCATAAAATTGAAGTCTAATACCAACTAAAAGGGCTTGGATATGAAAAGATGAACAAGGATAGAAATCATAAGGCTTACACGCATTTCAATGGGGCTAGTCGAGTCAGGATCAATTTGTCCAAAAATCCACGGCTAACATTCCCTCTAAAAACCAAGTTCAATCATGCTTGGGGAAAAGTCCATTACCCATAAAATTGAAGTCTAATACCAACTAAAAGGGCTTGGATATGAAAAGATGAACAAGGATAGAAATCAAAGGGTTACACGCATTTCAATGGGGCTAGTCGAGTCAGGATCAATTTGTCAGAAAATCCATGGCTAACATTCCTCCAAAAACCAAGTTCAATCATGCTTGGGGAAAAGTCCATTACCCATAAAATTGAAGTCTAATACCAACTAAAAGGGCTTGGATATGAAAAGATGAACAAGGGTAGAAATCAAGGGTTACACGCATTTCAATGGGGCTAGTCGAGTCGGGATCAATTTGTCAAAAATCCATGGCTAACATTCCCTCTAAAAACCAAGTTCAATCATGCTAGGGGAAAAGTCCATTACCCATAAAATTGAAGTCTAATACCAACTAAAAGGGCTTGGATATGAAAATACGAACAAGGATACAAATATAAGGCTTAGACCCATTTAAATTGTGTTAGTCGAGTCACAATCAATTTGTCCAGAAAATCCAAGGCTAATATGCCCTCCAAAAACCAAGTTCAATCATGCTTGGGGAAAAGTCCATTACCCATAAAATTGAAGTCTAATACCAACTAAAAGGGCTTGGATATGAAAAGATGAACAAGGGTAGAAATCAAAGGGTTACACGCATTTCAATGGGGCTAGTCGAGTCAGGATCAATTTGTCAAAAATCCATGGCTAACATTCCCTCTAAAAACCAAGTTCAATCATGCTAGGGGAAAAGTCCATTACCCATAAAATTGAAGTCTAATACCAACTAAAAGGGCTTGGATATGAAAAGATGAACAAGGGTAGAAATCAAAGGGTTACACGCATTTCAATGGGGCTAGTCGAGTCAGGATCAATTTGTCCAAAAATCCACGGCTAACATTCCCTCTAAAAACCAAGTTCAATCATGCTAGGGGAAAAGTCCATTACCCATAAAATTGAAGTCTAATACCAACTAAAAGGGCTTGGATATGAAAATACGAACATGGATACAAATATAAGGCTTAGACCCATTTAAATTGTGTTAGTCGAGTCACAATCAATTTGTCCAGAAAATCCAAGGCTAACATCCCCTCCAAAAACCAAGTTCAATCATGCTTGGGGAAAAAGTCTATTACCCATAAAAATGAAGTCTAATACAAACTAAAAGGGCTTGGATATGAAAAGATGAACAAGGGTAGAAATCAAAGGGTTACACGCATTTCAATGGGGCTAGTCGAGTCGGGATCAATTTGTCAAAAAATCCATGGCTAACATTCCTTCCAAAAACCAAGTTCAATCATGCTTGGGGAAAAGTCCATTACCCATAAAATTGAAGTCTAATACCAACTAAAAGGGCTTGGATATGAAAAGATGAACAAGGGTAGAAATCAAAGGGTTACACGCATTTCAATGGGGCTAGTCGAGTCAGGATCAATTTGTCCAAAAATCCATGGCTAACATTCCCTCTAAAAACCAAGTTCAATCATGCTAGGAGGAAAAGTCCATTACCCATAAAATTGAAGTCTAATACCAACTAAAAGGGCTTGGATATGAAAATACGAACAAGGATACAAATATAAGGCTTAGACCCATTTAAATTGTGTTAGTCGAGTCACAATCAATTTGTCCAGAAAATCCAAGGCTAATATGCCCTCCAAAAACCAAGTTCAATCATGCTTGGGGAAAAGTCCATTACCCATAAAATTGAAGTCTAATACCAACTAAAAGGGCTTGGATATGAAAGGATGAACAAGGGTAGAAATCAAAGGGTTACACGCATTTCAATGGGGCTAGTCGAGTCGGGATCAATTTGTCCAAAAATCCATGGCTAACATTCCCTCTAAAAACCAAGTTCAATCATGCTAGGGGAAAAGTCCATTACCCATAAAATTGAAGTCTAATACCAACTAAAAGGGCTTGGATATGAAAAGATGAACAAGGGTAGAAATCAAAGGGTTACACGCATTTCAATGGGGCTAGTCGAGTCAGGATCAATTTGTCCAAAAATCCACGGCTAACATTCCCTCTAAAAACCAAGTTCAATCATGCTAGGGGAAAAGTCCATTACCCATAAAATTGAAGTCTAATACCAACTAAAAGGGCTTGGATATGAAAAGATGAACAAGGGTAGAAATCAAAGGGTTACACGCATTTCAATGGGGCTAGTCGAGTCAGGATCAATTTGTCAAAAATCCATGGCTAACATTCCCTCCAAAAACCAAGTTCAATCATGCTTGGGGAAAAGTCCATTACCCATAAAATTGAAGTCTAATACCAACTAAAAGGGCTTGGATATGAAAAGATGAACAAGGGTAGAAATCAAAGGGTTACACGCATTTCAATGGGGCTAGTCGAGTCAGGATCAATTTGTCAAAAATCCATGGCTAACATTCCCTCTAAAAACCAAGTTCAATCATGCTAGGAGGAAAAGTCCATTACCCATAAAATTGAAGTCTAATACCAACTAAAAGGGCTTGGATATGAAAATACAAACAAGGATACAAATATAAGGCTTAGACCCATTTAAATTGTGTTAGTCGAGTCACAATCAATTTGTCCGAAAATCCAAGGCTAATATGCCCTCCAAAACCAAGTTCAATCATGCTTGGGGAAAAGTCCATTACCCATAAAATTGAAGTCTAATACCAACTAAAAGGGCTTGGATATGAAAAGATGAACAAGGGTAGAAATCAAGGGTTACACGCATTTCAATGGGGCTAGTCGAGTCAGGATCAATTTGTCAAAAATCCATGGCTAACATTCCCTCTAAAAACCAAGTTCAATCATGCTAGGGGAAAAGTCCATTACCCATAAAATTGAAGTCTAATACCAACTAAAAGGGCTTGGATATGAAAAGATGAACAAGGGTAGAAATCAAAGGGTTACACGCATTTCAATGGGGCTAGTCGAGTCAGGATCAATTTGTCCAAAAATCCATGGCTAACATTCCCTCTAAAACCAAGTTCAATCATGCTAGGGGAAAAGTCCATTACCCATAAAATTGAAGTCTAATACCAACTAAAAGGGCTTGGATATGAAAATACGAACAAGGATACAAATATAAGGCTTAGACCCATTTAAATTGTGTTAGTCGAGTCACAATCAATTTGTCCAGAAAATCCAAGGCTAACATCCCTCCAAAACCAAGTTCAATCATGCTTGGGGAAAAGTCCATTACCCATAAAATTGAAGTCTAATACCAACTAAAAGGGCTTGGATATGAAAATATGAACATGGATACAAATATAAGGCTTAGACCCATTTAAATTGTGTTAGTCGAGTCAGGATCAATGTGTCTGAAAATCCAAGGCTAGCATCTCCTCTAAAATCCAAGTTTAATCATGCTTGGGGGAAAAGTCTATTACCCTTAAAATTGAAGTCTAATACCAACTAAAAAGGGCTTGGATATGAACAGATGAACAAGGTTAGAAATCAAAGGGTTACACGTATTTCAATGGGGCTAGTCGAGTCGGGATCAATTTGTCCAAAAATCCATGGCTAACATTCCCTCTAAAAACCAAGTTCAATCATGCTAGGGGAAAAGTCCATTACCCATAAAATTGAAGTCTAATACCAACTAAAAGGGCTTGGATATGAAAATACGAACAAGGATACAAATATAAGGCTTAGACCCATTTAAATTGTGTTAGTCGAGTCACAATCAATTTGTCCGAAAATCCAAGGCTAATATGCCCTCCAAAACCAAGTTCAATCATGCTTGGGGAAAAGTCCATTACCCATAAAATTGAAGTCTAATACCAACTAAAAGGGCTTGGATATGAAAAGATGAACAAGGGTAGAAATCAAAGGGTTACACGCATTTCAATGGGGCTAGTCGAGTCAGGATCAATTTGTCAAAAATCCATGGCTAACATTCCTCCAAAAACCAAGTTCAATCATGCTTGGGGAAAAGTCCATTACCCATAAAATTGAAGTCTAATACCAACTAAAAGGGCTTGGATATGAAAAGATGAACAAGGGTAGAAATCAAAGGGTTACACGCATTTCAATGGGGCTAGTCGAGTCAGGATCAATTTGTCAAAAATCCATGGCTAACATTCCCTCTAAAAACCAAGTTCAATCATGCTAGGAGGAAAAGTCCATTACCCATAAAATTGAAGTCTAATACCAACTAAAAGGGCTTGGATATGAAAATACGAACAAGGATACAAATATAAGGCTTAGACCCATTTAAATTGTGTTAGTCGAGTCACAATCAATTTGTCCAGAAAATCCAAGGCTAATATGCCCTCCAAAAACCAAGTTCAATCATGCTTGGGGAAAAGTCCATTACCCATAAAATTGAAGTCTAATACCAACTAAAAGGGCTTGGATATGAAAAGATGAACAAGGGTAGAAATCAAAGGGTTACACGCATTTCAATGGGGCTAGTCGAGTCGGGATCAATTTGTCAAAAATCCATGGCTAACATTCCCTCTAACAACCAAGTTCAATCATGCTAGGGGAAAAGTCCATTACCCATAAAATTGAAGTCTAATACCAACTAAAAGGGCTTGGATATGAAAAGATGAACAAGGGTAGAAATCAAAGGGTTACACGCATTTCAATGGGGCTAGTCGAGTTAGGATCAATTTGTCCAAAAATCCACGGCTAACATTCCCTCTAAAAACCAAGTTCAATCATGCTACGGGGAAAAGTCCATTACCTATAAAATTGAAGTCTAATACCAACTAAAAGGGCTTGGATATGAAAATACGAACAAGGATACAAATATAAGGCTTAGACCCATTTAAATTGTGTTAGTCGAGTCACAATCAATTTGTCCGAAAATCCAAGGCTAATATGCCCTCCAAAACCAAGTTCAATCATGCTTGGGGAAAAGTCCATTACCCATAAAATTGAAGTCTAATACCAACTAAAAGGGCTTGGATATGAAAAGATGAACAAGGGTAGAAATCAAAGGGTTACACGCATTTCAATGGGGCTAGTCGAGTCAGGATCAATTTGTCAAAAATCCATGGCTAACATTCCCTCCAAAACCAAGTTCAATCATGCTTGGGGAAAAGTCCATTACCCATAAAATTGAAGTCTAATACCAACTAAAAGGGCTTGGATATGAAAAGATGAACAAGGGTAGAAATCAAAGGGTTACACGCATTTCAATGGGGCTAGTCGAGTCGGAATCAATTTGTCAAAAAATCCATGGCTAACATTCCCTCTAAAAACCAAGTTCAATCATGCTAGGAGGAAAAGTCCATTACCCATAAAATTGAAGTCTAATACCAACTAAAAGGGCTTGGATATGAAAATACAAACAAGGATACAAATATAAGGCTTAGACCCATTTAAATTGTGTTAGTCGAGTCACAATCAATTTGTCCGAAAATCCAAGGCTAATATGCCCTCCAAAACCAAGTTCAATCATGCTTGGGGAAAAAGTCCATTACCCATAAAATTGAAGTCTAATACCAACTAAAAGGGCTTGGATATGAAAAGATGAACAAGGGTAGAAATCAAAGGGTTACACGCATTTCAATGGGGCTAGTCGAGTCGAGGATCAATTTGTCAAAAATCCATGGCTAACATTCCCTCTAAAAACCAAGTTCAATCATGCTAGGGGAAAAGTCCATTACCCATAAAATTGAAGTCTAATACCAACTAAAAGGGCTTGGATATGAAAATACGAACAAGGATACAAATATAAGGCTTAGACCCATTTAAATTGTGTTAGTCGAGTCACAATCAATTTGTCCGAAAATCCAAGGCTAATATGCCCTCCAAAACCAAGTTCAATCATGCTTGGGGAAAAGTCCATTACCCATAAAATTGAAGTCTAATACCAACTAAAAGGGCTTGGATATGAAAAGATGAACAAGGGTAGAAATCAAAGGGTTACACGCATTTCAATGGGGCTAGTCGAGTCAGGATCAATTTGTCAAAAATCCATGGCTAACATTCCCTCTAAAAACCAAGTTCAATCATGCTAGGGGAAAAGTCCATTACCCATAAAATTGAAGTCTAATACCAACTAAAAGGGCTTGGATATGAAAAGATGAACAAGGGTAGAAATCAAAGGGTTACACGCATTTCAATGGGGCTAGTCGAGTCAGGATCAATTTGTCCAAAAATCCACGGCTAACATTCCCTCTAAAAACCAAGTTCAATCATGCTAGGGGAAAAGTCCATTACCCATAAAATTGAAGTCTAATACCAACTAAAAGGGCTTGGATATGAAAAGATGAACAAGGGTAGAAATCAAAGGGTTACACGCATTTCAATGGGGCTAGTCGAGTCAGGATCAATTTGTCAAAAATCCATGGCTAACATTCCCTCCAAAACCAAGTTCAATCATGCTTGGGGAAAAGTCCATTACCCATAAAATTGAAGTCTAATACCAACTAAAAGGGCTTGGATATGAAAAGATGAACAAGGGTAGAAATCAAAGGGTTACACGCATTTCAATGGGGCTAGTCGAGTCAGGATCAATTTGTCAAAAATCCATGGCTAACATTCCCTCTAAAAACCAAGTTCAATCATGCTAGGAGGAAAAGTCCATTACCCATAAAATTGAAGTCTAATACCAACTAAAAGGGCTTGGATATGAAAATACAAACAAGGATACAAATATAAGGCTTAGACCCATTTAAATTGTGTTAGTCGAGTCACAATCAATTTGTCCGAAAATCCAAGGCTAATATGCCCTCCAAAAACCAAGTTCAATCATGCTTGGGGAAAAGTCCATTACCCATAAAATTGAAGTCTAATACCAACTAAAAGGGCTTGGATATGAAACGATGAACAAGGGTAGAAATCAAAGGGTTACACGCATTTCAATGGGGCTAGTCGAGTCGGGATCAATTTGTCAAAAATCCATGGCTAACATTCCCTCTAAAAACCAAGTTCAATCATGCTAGGGGAAAAGTCCATTACCCATAAAATTGAAGTCTAATACCAACTAAAAGGGCTTGGATATGAAAAGATGAACAAGGGTAGAAATCAAAGGGTTACACGCATTTCAATGGGGCTAGTCGAGTCAGGATCAATTTGTCCAAAAATCCACGGCTAACATTCCCTCTAAAACCAAGTTCAATCATGCTAGGGGAAAAGTCCATTACCCATAAAATTGAAGTCTAATACCAACTAAAAGGGCTTGGATATGAAAATACGAACAAGGATACAAATATAAGGCTTAGACCCATTTAAATTGTGTTAGTCGAGTCACAATCAATTTGTCCAGAAAATCCAAGGCTAACATTCCCTCCAAAAACCAAGTTCAATCATGCTTGGGGAAAAGTCCATTACCCATAAAATTGAAGTCTAATACCAACTAAAAGGGCTTGGATATGAAAATACTGAACATGGATACAAATATAAGGCTTAGACCCATTTAAATTGTGTTAGTCGAGTCACAATCAATTTGTCCGAAAATCCAAGGCTAACACCCCCTCCAAAAACCAAGTTCAATCATGCTTGGGGGAAAAGTCCATTACCCATAAAATTGAAGTCTAATACCAACTAAAAAGGGCTTGGATATGAAAAGATGAACAAGGGTAGAAATCAAAGGGTTACACGCATTTCAATGGGGCTAGTCGAGTCGGGATCAATTTGTCCAAAAATCCATGGCTAACATTCCCTCTAAAAACCAAGTTCAATCATGCTAGGGGAAAAGTCCATTACCCATAAAATTGAAGTCTAATACCAACTAAAAGGGCTTGGATATGAAAATACGAACAAGGATACAAATATAAGGCTTAGACCCATTTAAATTGTGTTAGTCGAGTCACAATCAATTTGTCCGAAAATCCAAGGCTAATATGCCCTCCAAAACCAAGTTCAATCATGCTTGGGGAAAAGTCCATTACCCATAAAATTGAAGTCTAATACCAACTAAAAGGGCTTGGATATGAAAAGATGAACAAGGGTAGAAATCAAAGGGTTACACGCATTTCAATGGGGCTAGTCGAGTCAGGATCAATTTGTCAAAAATCCATGGCTAACATTCCCTCCAAAAACCAAGTTCAATCATGCTTGGGGAAAAGTCCATTACCCATAAAATTGAAGTCTAATACCAACTAAAAGGGCTTGGATATGAAAAGATGAACAAGGGTAGAAATCAAAGGGTTACACGCATTTCAATGGGGCTAGTCGAGTCAGGATCAATTTGTCAAAAATCCATGGCTAACATTCCCTCTAAAAACCAAGTTCAATCATGCTAGGAGGAAAAGTCCATTACCCATAAAATTGAAGTCTAATACCAACTAAAAGGGCTTGGATATGAAAATACGAACAAGGATACAAATATAAGGCTTAGACCCATTTAAATTGTGTTAGTCGAGTCACAATCAATTTGTCCGAAAATCCAAGGCTAATATGCCCTCCAAAACCAAGTTCAATCATGCTTGGGGAAAAAGTCCATTACCCATAAAATTGAAGTCTAATACCAACTAAAAGGGCTTGGATATGAAAAGATGAACAAGGGTAGAAATCAAAGGGTTACACGCATTTCAATGGGGCTAGTCGAGTCAGGATCAATTTGTCAAAAAATCCATGGCTAACATTCCCTCTAACAACCAAGTTCAATCATGCTAGGGGAAAAGTCCATTACCCATAAAATTGAAGTCTAATACCAACTAAAAGGGCTTGGATATGAAAAGATGAACAAGGGTAGAAATCAAAGGGTTACACGCATTTCAATGGGGCTAGTCGAGTTAGGATCAATTTGTCCAAAAATCCACGGCTAACATTCCCTCTAAAAACCAAGTTCAATCATGCTACGGGGAAAAGTCCATTACCCATAAAATTGAAGTCTAATACCAACTAAAAGGGCTTGGATATGAAAATACGAACAAGGATACAAATATAAGGCTTAGACCCATTTAAATTGTGTTAGTCGAGTCACAATCAATTTGTCCGAAAATCCAAGGCTAATATGCCCTCCAAAAACCAAGTTCAATCATGCTTGGGAAAAAGTCCATTACCCATAAAATTGAAGTCTAATACCAACTAAAAGGGCTTGGATATGAAAAGATGAACAAGGGTAGAAATCAAAGGGTTACACGCATTTCAATGGGGCTAGTCGAGTCAGGATCAATTTGTCAAAAATCCATGGCTAACATTCCCTCCAAAACCAAGTTCAATCATGCTTGGGGAAAAGTCCATTACCCATAAAATTGAAGTCTAATACCAACTAAAAGGGCTTGGATATGAAAAGATGAACAAGGGTAGAAATCAAAGGGTTACACGCATTTCAATGGGGCTAGTCGAGTCAGAATCAATTTGTCAAAAATCCATGGCTAACATTCCCTCTAAAAACCAAGTTCAATCATGCTAGGAGGAAAAGTCCATTACCCATAAAATTGAAGTCTAATACCAACTAAAAGGGCTTGGATATGAAAATACAAACAAGGATACAAATATAAGGCTTAGACCCATTTAAATTGTGTTAGTCGAGTCACAATCAATTTGTCCAGAAAATCCAAGGCTAATATGCCCTCCAAAACCAAGTTCAATCATGCTTGGGGAAAAAGTCCATTACCCATAAAATTGAAGTCTAATACCAACTAAAAGGGCTTGGATATGAAAAGATGAACAAGGGTAGAAATCAAAGGGTTACACGCATTTCAATGGGGCTAGTCGAGTCGGGATCAATTTGTCAAAAATCCATGGCTAACGTGCCCTCTAAAAACCAAGTTCAATCATGCTAGGGGGAAAAGTCCATTACCCATAAAATTGAAGTCTAATACCAACTAAAAAGGGCGTGGATATGAAAAGACGAACAAGGATACAAATATAAGACTTAGACCCATTTAAATTGTGTTAGTCGAGTCAAGATCAATTTGTCCGAAAATCCAAGGCTAACACGCCCTCCAAAACCAAGGTCAATCATGCTTGGGGAAAAGTCCATTACCCATAAAATTGAAGTCTAATACCAACTAAAAGGGCTTGGATATGAAAGGATGAACAAGGGTAGAAATCAAAGGGTTACACGCATTTCAATGGGGCTAGTCGAGTCAGGATCAATTTGTCAAAAATCCATGGCTAACATTCCTCTAAAAACCAAGTTCAATCATGCTAGGGGAAAAGTCCATTACCCATAAAATTGAAGTCTAATACCAACTAAAAGGGCTTGGATATGAAAAGATGAACAAGGGTAGAAATCAAAGGGTTACACGCATTTCAATGGGGCTAGTCGAGTCAGGATCAATTTGTCCAAAAATCCACGGCTAACATTCCCTCTAAAAACCAAGTTCAATCATGCTAGGGGAAAAGTCCATTACCCATAAAATTGAAGTCTAATACCAACTAAAAGGGCTTGGATATGAAAAGATGAACAAGGGTAGAAATCAAAGGGTTACACGCATTTCAATGGGGCTAGTCGAGTCAGGATCAATTTGTCAAAAATCCATGGCTAACATTCCCTCCAAAACCAAGTTCAATCATGCTTGGGGAAAAGTCCATTACCCATAAAATTGAAGTCTAATACCAACTAAAAGGGCTTGGATATGAAAAGATGAACAAGGGTAGAAATCAAAGGGTTACACGCATTTCAATGGGGCTAGTCGAGTAAGGATCAATTTGTCAAAAAATCCATGGCTAACATTCCCTCTAAAAACCAAGTTCAATCATGCTAGGAGGAAAAGTCCATTACCCATAAAATTGAAGTCTAATACCAACTAAAAGGGCTTGGATATGAAAATACAAACAAGGATACAAATATAAGGCTTAGACCCATTTAAATTGTGTTAGTCGAGTCACAATCAATTTGTCCGAAAATCCAAGGCTAATATGCCCTCCAAAAACCAAGTTCAATCATGCTTGGGGAAAAGTCCATTACCCATAAAATTGAAGTCTAATACCAACTAAAAGGGCTTGGATATGAAACGATGAACAAGGGTAGAAATCAAAGGGTTACACGCATTTCAATGGGGCTAGTCGAGTCAGGATCAATTTGTCAAAAATCCATGGCTAACATTCCTCTAAAAACCAAGTTCAATCATGCCTAGGGGGAGAGTCCATTACCCATAAAATTGAAATCTAATACCAACTAAAAGGGCTTGGATATGAAAAGATGAACAAGGGTAGAAATCAAAGGGTTACACGCATTTCAATGGGGCTAGTCGAGTCAGGATCAATTTGTCCAAAATCCACGGCTAACATTCCCTCTAAAAACCAAGTTCAATCATGCTAGGGGAAAAGTCCATTACCCATAAAATTGAAGTCTAATACCAACTAAAAGGGCTTGGATATGAAAATACTGAACAAGGATACAAATATAAGGCTTAGACCCATTTAAATTGTGTTAGTCGAGTCACAATCAATTTGTCCGAAAATCCAAGGCTAACATCCCTCCAAAACCAAGTTCAATCATGCTTGGGGAAAAGTCCATTACCCATAAAATTGAAGTCTAATACCAACTAAAAGGGCTTGGATATGAAAATACGAACATGGATACAAATATAAGGCTTAGACCCATTTAAATGGGGTAGTCAAGTCAGGATCAATTTGTCCGAAAATCCAAGGCTAACACCCAACCAAAAAACCAAGTTCTATCATGCTCGGGGGAAAAGTCCATTAGCCATAATTTTGAAGTCTAATAACAACTAAAAAAGGCTTGGATATGAAAAGATGAACAAGGGTAGAAATCAAAGGGTTACACGTATTTCAATGGGGCTAGTCGAGTCAGGATCAATTTGTCCAAAAATCCACGGCTAACATTCCCTCTAAAACCAAGTTCAATCATGCTAGGGGAAAAGTCCATTACCCATAAAATTGAAGTCTAATACCAACTAAAAGGGCTTGGATATGAAAATACGAACAAGGATACAAATATAAGGCTTAGACCCATTTAAATTGTGTTAGTCGAGTCACAATCAATTTGTCCGAAAATCCAAGGCTAATATGCCCTCCAAAACCAAGTTCAATCATGCTTGGGGAAAAGTCCATTACCCATAAAATTGAAGTCTAATACCAACTAAAAGGGCTTGGATATGAAAAGATGAACAAGGGTAGAAATCAAAGGGTTACACGCATTTCAATGGGGCTAGTCGAGTCAGGATCAATTTGTCAAAAATCCATGGCTAACATTCCCTCCAAAAACCAAGTTCAATCATGCTTGGGGAAAAGTCCATTACCCATAAAATTGAAGTCTAATACCAACTAAAAGGGCTTGGATATGAAAAGATGAACAAGGGTAGAAATCAAAGGGTTACACGCATTTCAATGGGGCTAGTCGAGTCAGGATCAATTTGTCAAAAATCCATGGCTAACATTCCTCTAAAAACCAAGTTCAATCATGCTAGGAGGAAAAGTCGATTACCCGTAAAATTGAAGTCTAATACCAACTAAAAGGGCTTGGATATGAAAATACGAACAAGGATACAAATATAAGGCTTAGACCCATTTAAATTGTGTTAGTCGAGTCACAATCAATTTGTCCGAAAATCCAAGGCTAATATGCCCTCCAAAACCAAGTTCAATCATGCTTGGGGAAAAGTCCATTACCCATAAAATTGAAGTCTAATACCAACTAAAAGGGCTTGGATATGAAAAGATGAACAAGGGTAGAAATCAAAGGGTTACACGCATTTCAATGGGGCTAGTCGAGTCAGGATCAATTTGTCAAAAATCCATGGCTAACATTCCCTCTAACAACCAAGTTCAATCATGCTAGGGGAAAAGTCCATTACCCATAAAATTGAAGTCTAATACCAACTAAAAGGGCTTGGATATGAAAAGATGAACAAGGGTAGAAATCAAAGGGTTACACGCATTTCAATGGGGCTAGTCGAGTTAGGATCAATTTGTCCAAAAATCCACTGGCTAACATTCCCTCTAAAACCAAGTTCAATCATGCTACGGGGAAAAGTCCATTACCTATAAAATTGAAGTCTAATACCAACTAAAAGGGCTTGGATATGAAAATACGAACAAGGATACAAATATAAGGCTTAGACCCATTTAAATTGTGTTAGTCGAGTCACAATCAATTTGTCCGAAAATCCAAGGCTAATATGCCCTCCAAAACCAAGTTCAATCATGCTTGGGAAAAAGTCCATTATCCATAAAATTGAAGTCTAATACCAACTAAAAGGGCTTGGATATGAAAAGATGAACAAGGGTAGAAATCAAAGGGTTACACGCATTTCAATGGGGCTAGTCGAGTCAGGATCAATTTGTCAAAAATCCATGGCTAACATTCCCTCCAAAACCAAGTTCAATCATGCTTGGGGAAAAGTCCATTACCCATAAAATTGAAGTCTAATACCAACTAAAAGGGCTTGGATATGAAAAGATGAACAAGGGTAGAAATCAAAGGGTTACACGCATTTCAATGGGGCTAGTCGAGTCAGAATCAATTTGTCAAAAATCCATGGCTAACATTCCTCTAAAAACCAAGTTCAATCATGCTAGGAGGAAAAGTCCATTACCCATAAAATTGAAGTCTAATACCAACTAAAAGGGCTTGGATATGAAAATACAAACAAGGATACAAATATAAGGCTTAGACCCATTTAAATTGTGTTAGTCGAGTCACAATCAATTTGTCCGAAAATCCAAGGCTAATATGCCCTCCAAAAACCAAGTTCAATCATGCTTGGGGGAAAAGTCCATTACCCATAAAATTGAAGTCTAATACCAACTAAAAAGGGCTTGGATATGAAAAGATGAACAAGGGTAGAAATCAAAGGGTTACACGCATTTCAATGGGGCTAGTCGAGTCAGGATCAATTTGTCAAAAATCCATGGCTAACATTCCTCTAAAAACCAAGTTCAATCATGCTAGGGGAAAAGTCCATTACCCATAAAATTGAAGTCTAATACCAACTAAAAGGGCTTGGATATGAAAATACTGAACATGGATACAAATATAAGGCTTAGACCCATTTAAATTGTGTTAGTCGAGTCACAATCAATTTGTCCGAAAATCCAAGGCTAACATGCCCTCCAAAACCAAGTTCAATCATGCTTGGGGAAAAGTCCATTACCCATAAAATTGAAGTCTAATACCAACTAAAAGGGCTTGGATATGAAAAGATGAACAAGGGTAGAAATCAAAGGGTTACACGCATTTCAATGGGGCTAGTCGAGTCAGGATCAATTTGTCAAAAATCCATGGCTAACATTCCTTCCAAAACCAAGTTCAATCATGCTTGGGGAAAAGACTATTACCCATAAAATTGAAGTCTAATACCATCTAAAAAGGGATTGGATATGAAAAGATATACAAAGTTATTGATCTAAGGCTTATACCCATTTAAATGGGGCTAGTCGAGTCAGGATCATTTTGTCCAAAAATCCATGGCTAACACCCCCTCCAAAAACCAAGTTCAATCATGCTTGGGGGAAAAGTCTATTACCCATAAAATTGAAGCCTAATACCAATTAAAAAGGGCTTGGATATGAAAAGATGAACAATGGTAGATATATAAGGCTAATACTCATTTAAATGGGGCTAGTCGAGTCAGGATCAATTTGTCCGAAAATCCACGGCTAACATTCCTCTAAAAACCAAGT
The DNA here is from genome assembly GCA_032356905.1 of Salix exigua. Lineage (NCBI taxonomy): Eukaryota > Viridiplantae > Streptophyta > Magnoliopsida > Malpighiales > Salicaceae > Salix > Salix exigua. The sequence goes on from CM063606.1 coordinate 11,922,157, forward strand.
TCAATCATGCTAGGGGAAAAGTCCATTACCCATAAAATTGAAGTCTAATACCAACTAAAAGGGCTTGGATATGAAAATACGAACAAGGATACAAATATAAGGCTTAGACCCATTTAAATTGTGTTAGTCGAGTCACAATCAATTTGTCCGAAAATCCAAGGCTAACACCCCTCCAAAACCAAGTTCAATCATGCTTGGGGAAAAGTCCATTACCCATAAAATTGAAGTCTAATACCAACTAAAAGGGCTTGGATATGAAAATACTGAACATGGATACAAATATAAGGCTTAGACCCATTTAAATTGTGTTAGTCGAGTCACAATCAATTTGTCCGAAAATCCAAGGCTAACACCCCTCCAAAACCAAGTTCAATCATGCTTGGGGAAAAGTCCATTACCCATAAAATTGAAGTCTAATACCAACTAAAAGGGCTTGGATATGAAAAGATGAACAAGGGTAGAAATCAAAGGGTTACACGTATTTCAATGGGGCTAGTCGAGTCGGGATCAATTTGTCCAAAAATCCACGGCTAACATTCCTCTAAAAACCAAGTTCAATCATGCTAGGGGAAAAGTCCATTACCCATAAAATTGAAGTCTAATACCAACTAAAAGGGCTTGGATATGAAAATACGAACAAGGATACAAATATAAGGCTTAGACCCATTTAAATTGTGTTAGTCGAGTCACAATCAATTTGTCCGAAAATCCAAGGCTAATATGCCCTCCAAAACCAAGTTCAATCATGCTTGGGGAAAAAGTCCATTACCCATAAAATTGAAGTCTAATACCAACTAAAAGGGCTTGGATATGAAAAGATGAACAAGGGTAGAAATCAAAGGGTTACACGCATTTCAATGGGGCTAGTCGAGTCAGGATCAATTTGTCAAAAATCCATGGCTAACATTCCCTCCAAAACCAAGTTCAATCATGCTTGGGGAAAAGTCCATTACCCATAAAATTGAAGTCTAATACCAACTAAAAGGGCTTGGATATGAAAAGATGAACAAGGGTAGAAATCAAAGGGTTACACGCATTTCAATGGGGCTAGTCGAGTCGGGATCAATTTGTCAAAAATCCATGGCTAACATTCCTCTAAAAACCAAGTTCAATCATGCTAGGAGGAAAAGTCCATTACCCATAAAATTGAAGTCTAATACCAACTAAAAGGGCTTGGATATGAAAATACTGAACAAGGATACAAATATAAGGCTTAGACCCATTTAAATTGTGTTAGTCGAGTCACAATCAATTTGTCCGAAAATCCAAGGCTAATATGCCCTCCAAAACCAAGTTCAATCATGCTTGGGGAAAAGTCCATTACCCATAAAATTGAAGTCTAATACCAACTAAAAGGGCTTGGATATGAAAAGATGAACAAGGGTAGAAATCAAAGGGTTACACGCATTTCAATGGGGCTAGTCGAGTCAGGATCAATTTGTCAAAAATCCAAGGCTAACAGTCATCCAAAAACCAATTTCAATCATGCAAGGGGAAAAGTCCATTACCCATAAAATTGAAGTCTAATACCAACTAAAAAGGGCTTGGATATGAAAAGATGAACAAGGGTAGAAATCAAAGGGTTACACGTATTTCAATGGGGCTAGTCGAGTCAGGATCAATTTGTCCAAAAATCCACTGGCTAACATTCCTCTAAAAACCAAGTTCAATCATGCTAGGGGAAAAGTCCATTACCCATAAAATTGAAGTCTAATACCAACTAAAAAGGGCGTGGATATGAAAAGACGAACAAGGATACAAATATAAGACTTAGACCCATTTAAATTGTGTTAGTCGAGTCACGATAAATTTGTCCGAAAATCCAAGGCTAATATGCCCTCCAAAACCAAGTTCAATCATGCTTGGGGGAAAAGTCCATTACCCATAAAATTGAAGTCTAATACCAACTAAAAAGGGCTTGGATATGAAAAGATGAACAAGGGTAGAAATCAAAGGGTTACACGCATTTCAATGGGGCTAGTCGAGTCAGGATCAATTTGTCAAAAATCCATGGCTAACATTCCTCCAAAACCAAGTTCAATCATGCTTGGGGGAAAAGTCTATTACCCATAAAATTGAAGTCTAATACCAACTAAAAATGGCTTGGATGTGAAAAGATGAACAAGGGTAGAAATCTAAGGTTTATACCCATTAAAATGGGGCAAGTCGAGTCAGGATCAATTTCTCCGAAAATCCAAGGCTAACACCCACCCAAAAACCAAGTTCAATCATGCTTGGGGGAAAAGTATATTACCCATAAAATTGAAGTCTAATACAAACTAAAAGGGCTTGGATATGAAAATACGAACAAGGATACAAATATAAGGCTTAGACCCATTTAAATTGTGTTAGTCGAGTCACAATCAATTTGTCCGAAAATCCAAGGCTAATATGCCCTCCAAAACCAAGTTCAATCATGCTTGGGGAAAAGTCCATTACCCATAAAATTGAAGTCTAATACCAACTAAAAAGGGCTTGGATATGAAAAGATGAACAAGGGTAGAAATCAAAGGGTTACACGCATTTCAATGGGGCTAGTCGAGTCGAGATCAATTTGTCAAAAATCCATGGCTAACATTCCCTCTAAAACCAAGTTCAATCATGCTAGGGGAAAAGTCCATTACCCATAAAATTGAAGTCTAATACCAACTAAAAGGGCTTGGATATGAAAAGATGAACAAGGGTAGAAATCAAAGGGTTACACGCATTTCAATGGGGCTAGTCGAGTTAGGATCAATTTGTCCAAAAATCCACGGCTAACATTCCCTCTAAAACCAAGTTCAATCATGCTACGGGGAAAAGTCCATTACCTATAAAATTGAAGTCTAATACCAACTAAAAGGGCTTGGATATGAAAATACGAACAAGGATACAAATATAAGGCTTAGACCCATTTAAATTGTGTTAGTCGAGTCACAATCAATTTGTCCGAAAATCCAAGGCTAATATGCCCTCCAAAACCAAGTTCAATCATGCTTGGGGGAAAAGTCATTACCCATAAAATTGAAGACTAATACCAACTAAAAAGGGCTTGGATATGAAAAGATGAACAAGACTAGAAATCAAAGGGTTACACGCATTTCAATGGGGCTAGTCGAGTCAGGATCAATTTGTCAAAAATCCATGGCTAACATTCCCTCCAAAACCAAGTTCAATCATGCTTGGGGGAAAAGTCATTACCCATAAAATTGAAGACTAATACCAACTAAAAAGGGCTTGGATATGAAAAGATGAACAAGACTAGAAATCAAAGGGTTACACGCATTTCAATGGGGCTAGTCGAGTCAGAATCAATTTGTCAAAAATCCATGGCTAACATTCCTCTAAAACCAAGTTCAATCATGCTAGGAGGAAAAGTCCATTACCCATAAAATTGAAGTCTAATACCAACTAAAAGGGCTTGGATATGAAAATACAAACAAGGATACAAATATAAGGCTTAGACCCATTTAAATTGTGTTAGTCGAGTCACAATCAATTTGTCCGAAAATCCAAGGCTAATATGCCCTCCAAAACCAAGTTCAATCATGCTTGGGGAAAAAGTCCATTACGCATAAAATTGAAGTCTAATACCAACTAAAAAGGGCTTGGATATGAAAAGATGAACAAGGGTAGAAATCAAAGGGTTACACGCATTTCAATGGGGCTAGTCGAGTCAGGATCAATTTGTCAAAAATCCATGGCTAACATTCCTCTAAAAACCAAGTTCAATCATGCTAGGGGAAAAGTCCATTACCCATAAAATTGAAGTCTAATACCAACTAAAAAGGGCTTGGATATGAAAATACGAACATGGATACAAATATAAGGCTTAGACCCATTTAAATTGTGTTAGTCGAGTCACAATCAATTTGTCCGAAAATCCAAGGCTAACATGCCCTCCAAAACCAAGTTCAATCATGCTTGGGGAAAAGTCCATTACCCATAAAATTGAAGTCTAATACCAACTAAAAGGGCTTGGATATGAAAAGATGAACAAGGGTAGAAATCAAAGGGTTACACGCATTTCAATGGGGCTAGTCGAGTCAGGATCAATTTGTCAAAAATCCATGGCTAACATTCTTTCCAAAACAAAGTTCAATCATGCTTGGGGTAAAGTTTATTACCCATAAAATTAAAGTATGATACCAACTAAAAATGGCTTGGATGTGAAAAGATGAACAAGGGTAGAAATCAAAGGCTTATACCCATTAAAATGGGGCAAGTCGAGTCAGGATCAATTTGTCCGACAATCCAAGGCTAACATTCCTCCAAAACCCAAGTTCAATCATGCTTGGGGGAAAAGTCTATAACCCATAAAATTGAAGTCTAATACCAACTAAAAAGGGCTTGGATATGAAAAGATGAACAAGGGTAGAAATCAAAGGGTTACACGCATTTCAATGGGGCTAGTCGAGTCAGGATCAATTTGTCCAAAAATCCACGGCTAACATTCCCTCTAAAACCAAGTTCAATCATGCTAGGGGAAAAGTCCATTACCCATAAAATTGAAGTCTAATACCAACTCAAAAGGACTTGGATATGAAAATACGAACAAGGGTAGAAATCAAAGGGTTACACGCATTTCAATGGGGCTAGTCGAGTCAGGATCAATTTGTCAAAAATCCATGGCTAACATTCCTCTAAAATCAAGTTCAATCATGCTAGGGGAAAAGTCCATTACCCATAAAATTGAAGTCTAATACCAACTCAAAAGGACTTGGATATGAAAATACGAACATGGATACAAATATAAGGCTTAGACCCATTTAAATTGTGTTAGTCGAGTCACAATCAATTTGTCCGAAAATCCAAGGCTAATATGCCCTCCAAAACCAAGTTCAATCATGCTTGGGGAAAAAGTCCATTACCTATAAAATTGAAGTCTAATACCAACTAAAAGGGCTTGGATATCAAAAGATGAACAAGGGTAGAAATCAAAGGGTTACACGCATTTCAATGGGGCTAGTCGAGTCAGGATCAATTTGTCAAAAATCCATGGCTAACATTCCTCTAAAAACCAAGTTCAATCATGCTAGGGGAAAAGTCCATTACCCATAAAATTGAAGTCTAATACCAACTAAAAAGGGCTTGGATATGAAAATACTGAACATGGATACAAATATAAGGCTTAGACCCATTTAAATTGTGTTAGTCGAGTCACAATCAATTTGTCCGAAAATCCAAGGCTAACATCCCTCCAAAACCAAGTTCAATCATGCTTGGGGAAAAGTCCATTACCCATAAAATTGAAGTCTAATACCAACTAAAAGGGCTTGGATATGAAAATACTGAACATGGATACAAATATAAGGCTTAGACCCATTTAAATTGTGTTAGTCGAGTCACAAACAATTTGTCCGAAAATCCAAGGCTAACACCCCCTCCAAAAACCAAGTTCAATCATGCTTGGGGAAAAGTCCATTACCCATAAAATTAAAGTCTAATACCAACTAAAAAGGGCTTGGATATGAAAAGATGAACAAGGGTAGAAATCAAAGGGTTACACGCATTTCAATGGGGCTAGTCGAGTCAGGATCAATTTGTCAAAAATCCACGGCTAACATTCCTCTAAAAACCAAGTTCAATCATGCTAGGGGAAAAGTCCATTACCCATAAAATTGAAGTCTAAGACCAACTAAAAAGGGCGTGGATATGAAAAGACGAACAAGGATACAAATATAAGGCTTAGACCCATTTAAATTGTGTTAGTCGAGTCACAAACAATTTGTCCGAAAATCCAAGGCTAACACCCCCTCCAAAAACCAAGTTCAATCATGCTTGGGGGAAAAGTCCATTAACCATAAAATTGAAGTCAACTACCAACTTAAAAGGGCTTGGATATGAAAAGATGAACAAGGGTAGAAATCAAAGGGTTACACGCATTTCAATGGGGCTAGTCGAGTCAGGATCAATTTGTCCAAAAATCCATGGCTAACATTCCCTCTAAAAACCAAGTTCAATCATGCTAGGGGAAAAGTCCATTACCCATAAAATTGAAGTCCAATACCAACTAAAAGGGCTTGGATATGAAAATACGAACAAGGATACAAATATAAGGCTTATACTCATTTAAATGGGACTAGTCGAGTCAGGATCAATTTGTCTGAAAATCTAAGTCTAACACCCCCTCCTAAAACCAAGTTCAATCATGGTTGGGGGAAAAGTCTATTGCCCATAAAATTAAAGTCTAATACCAATTAAAAAGGGCTAGTATATGAAAAAACTCAGAAATCTAAGGCTTATACCCATTTAAATGGCGTTAGTCGAGTCAGGATCAATTTGTCCGAAAATACAAGGCTAACACCCCTCCAAAAACGAAGTTCAATCATGCTTGAGGGAAAAGTCTATTACCCAAAAAATTGAATTCCAATACCAACTAAAAAAGGCTTGGATATGAAAAGACGAACAAGGTTAGAAATCTTAGGCTAATACTCATATAAATAGGGCTCATCGAGTCAGGATCAATTTGTCCGAAAATCTTAGGCTAACACCCCCTCCAAAAACGAAGTTCAAAAATGCTTGGGAGAAAAGTCTATTACCCATAAAATTGAAGTCTAATACCAACTAAAAAGGGCTTGGATATGGAAAGATGAACACTACAAATATAACACTTAGACCCATTTAATTTGGGCTAGTCGAGTCAAGATCAATTTGTCGGAAAATCCAAGGCTAACATCCCCTCCTAAAACAAAGTTCAATCATTCGTAGGGGAAAAGTCAATTACCCATAAAATGGAAGTCTAATACCAACTAAAAGGTCTTGAATATGAAAAGACAAACAAGTGTAGAAATATAAGGCATATACCCATTTAAATGGCGCTACTCGAGTCGGGATCAATTTGTCCGAAAATCCATGGGTAACACCCTCCAAAACCAAGTTCAATCATGCTTGGGGAAAAGTCCATTACCCATAAAATTAAAGTCAAATACCAACTAAAAAGGGCTTGGATATGAAAAGATGAACAAGGGTAGAAATCAAAGGGTTACACGCATTTCAATGGTGCTAGTCGAGTCAGGATCAATTTGTCAAAAATCCATGGCTAACATTCCCTCTAAAAACCAAGTTCAATCATTCTTGGGGAAAAGTCCATTACCCATAAAATTGAAGTCTAATACCAACTAAAAAGGTCTTTGATATGAAAAGACAAACAAGTCGAGAAATATAAGGCTTATACCCATTTAAATGACGTTACTCGAGTCAGGATCAATTTTTTCGAAAATCCAAGGCTAACACCCCTCCAAAACCAAGTTTAATCATGCTTGGGGAAAAGTCCATTACCCATAAAATTGAAGTCTAATACCAACTAAAAGGGCTTGGATATGAAAAGATGAACAAGGGTAGAAATCAAAGGGTTACACGCATTTAAATGGGGCTTGTCGAGTCAGGATCAATTTGTCTGAAAATCTAAGGCTAATACTCCCTCCAAAAACCAAGTTCAATCATGCTTTGGGGAAACGTCTATTACCCATAAAATTGAAGTCCAACACCAACGAAAAAGGGATTGGATATGAAAATACGAACAAGGTTAGAAATATAAGGCTTATACCCATTTAAATGGGGCTACTCTAGTGAGAATCAATTTGTCCGAAAATCCAAGGCTAACACCCCCTCCAAAAACCAAGTTCAATCATGCTTGGGGGAAAAAGTCTATTACCCAAAAAATTGAAGTCTAATACCACCTAAAAATGGCTTGGATATGAAAAGATGAACAAGGGTAGAAATCTAAGGTTTATACGCATTTCAATGGTGCTAGTCGAGTCAGGATCAATTTGTCCAAAAATCCATGGCTAACATTCCCTCTAAAACCAAGTTCAATCATGCTTGAGGGAAAAGTCCATTACCCATAAAATTGAAGTCTAATACAAACTAAAAAGGGCTTGGATATGAAAATACGAACAAGGATACAAATATAAGGCTTATACCTATTTAAATGGCGTTACTCGAGTCAGGGTCAATTTGTCCGAAAATCCCAGGCTAACTCTCCTTCCAAAACCAAAATCAATTATGCTTGTGGGAAAAGTCTATTACCCATAAAAATGAAGACTAAAACAAACTAAAAAGGGCTTGGATATGAAAAGATGAACAAGGGTAGAAATCAAAGGGTTACACGCATTTCAATGGGGCTTGTCGAGTCAGGATCAATTTGTCTGAAAATCCAAGGCTAACACCCCCTCCAAAACCAAGTTAAATCAAGCTTGGGGAAAAGTCCATTACCCATAAAATTGAAGTCTAATACCAACTAAAAGGGCTTGGATATGAAAATACGAACAACGCTACAAATATAAGGCTTATACCCATTTCAATGGGGCTAGTCGAGTCAGGATGTATTTGTCCGAAAATCCAAGGCTAACACCCTCTCTAAAACCCAAGTTAAATTATGTTTGGGGAAAAGTCTATTACCCATAAAATTGAAGTCTAATACCAACTAAAAAGGTCTTGGATATGAAAAGACAAACAAGCTTAGAAATATAAGGCTTATACCCATTTAAATGACGCTACTCGAGTCAGGATCAATTTGTCCGAAAATCCATGGGTAACACCCCTCCAAAACCAAGTTCAATCATGCTTGGGGAAAAGTCCATTACCCATAAAATTAAAGTCAAATACCAACTAAAAGGGTTTGGATACGAAAAGATGAACAAGGGTAGAAATCAAAGGGTTACACGCATTTCAATGGGGCTAGTCGAGTCGAGATCAATTTGTCCAAAAATCCACGGCTAACATTCCTCTAAAACCAAGTTCAATCATGCTAGGGGAAAAGTCCGTTACCCATAAAATTGAAGTCTAATACCAACTAAAAGGGCTTGGATATGAAAATACGAACAAGGATACAAATATAAGGCTTAGACCCATTTAAATTGTGTTAGTCGAGTCACAATCAATTTGTCCGAAAATCCAAGGCTAACATGCCCTCCAAAACCAAGTTCAATCATGCTTGGGGAAAAGTCCATTACCCATAAAATTGAAGTCTAATACCAACTAAAAGGGCTTGGATATGAAAAGATGAACAAGGGTAGAAATCAAAGGGTTACACGCATTTCAATGGGGCTAGTCGAGTCGGGATCAATTTGTCAAAAATCCACGGCTAACATTCCTCTAAAAACCAAGTTCAATCATGCTAGGGGAAAAGTCCATTACCCATAAAATTGAAGTCTAATACCAACTAAAAGGGCTTGGATATGAAAATACGAACAAGGATACAAATATAAGGCTTAGACCCATTTAAATTGTGTTAGTCGAGTCACAATCAATTTGTCCGAAAATCCAAGGCTAACACCCCCTCCAAACACCAAGTTCAATCATGCTTGGGGGAAAAGTCCATTACCCATAAAATTGAAGTCTAATACCACCTAAAAAGGGCTTGGATATGAAAAGATGAACAAGGGTAGAAATCAAAGGGTTACACGCATTTCAATGGGGCTAGTCGAGTCGGGATCAATTTGTCCAAAAATCCACGGCTAACATTCCCTCTAAAACCAAGTTCAATCATGCTAGGGGAAGTCCATTACCCATAAAATTGAAGTCTAATACCAACTAAAAGGGATTGGATATGAAAATACGAACAAGGATACAAATATAAGGCTTAGACCCATTTAAATTGTGTTAGTCGAGTCACAATCAATTTGTCCAAAAATCCAAGGCTAACACGCCTCCAAAACCAAGTTCAATCATGCTTGGGGAAAAGTCCATTACCCATAAAATTGAAGTCTCATACCAACTAAAAGGGCTTTGATATGAAAATACAAACAACACTACAAATATAAGGCTTAGACCCATTTAAATAGGGCTAGTCAAGTCAAGATCAATTTGTCCGAAAATCCAAGGCTAACACCCCTCCAAAAACAAAGTTCAATCAAGCTTGGGGGAAAAGTCAATTAACCATAAAATTGAAGTCTAATACCAACTAAAAACGGCTTGGGTATAAAAAGACGAACAAGGCTACAAATATAAGGCTTATACCCTTTTAAATTGGGCTAGTCGAGTCAGGATGGATTTGTCCGAAAATCCAAAGCTAACACCCAATCCAAAACCAAGTTCAATCATTCTTGGGGAAAAGTCCATTACCCATAAATTGAAGTCTAATACCAACTAAAAGGGCTTGGATATGAAAATATGAACACTACAAATATAAGACTTAGAGCCATTTAAATTGGGCTAGTCGAGTCACGATCAATTTGTCCGAAAATCCAAGGCTATCACACCCTCCAAAACCAAGTTCAATCATGCTTGGGGAAAAGTCCATTACCCATAAAATTGAAGTCTAATACCAACTAAAAGGTCTTGGATATGAAAAGACAAACAAGTCGAGAAATATAAGGCTTATACCCATTTAAATGGCGCTACTCGAGTCGGGATCAATTTGTCCGAAAATCCAAGGCTAACACCCCTCCAAAACCAAGTTCAATCATGCTTGGGGAAAAGTCCATTACCCATAAAATTGAAGTCTAATACCAACTAAAAGGGCTTGGATATGAAAAGATGAACAAGGGTAGAAATCAAAGGGTTACACGCATTTCAATGGGGCTTGTCGAGTAAGGATCAATTTGTCCGAAAATCTAAGGCTAACACCCCTCCAAAACCAAGTTTAATCATGCTTGGGGAAAAGTCCATTACCCATAAAATTGAAGTCTAATACCAACTAAAAGGGCTTGGATATGAAAATACGAACAACGCTACAAATATAAGGCTTATACCCATTTCAATGGGGCTAGTCGAGTCAGGATGTATTTGTCCAGAAAATCCAAGGCTAACACCCTCTCTAAAACCCAAGTTCAATTATGTTTGGGGAAAAGTCTATTACCCATAAAATTGAAGTCTAATACCAGCTAAAAAGAGCTTGGATAAGAAAAGACGAACAAGTTTTGAAATCTAAGGCTTATACCCATTCAAATGGCGCTACTCGAGTCGAGATCAATTTGTCAGAAAATCCATGGGTAACACCCCTCCAAAAACCAAGTTCAATCATGCTTGGGGAAAAGTCCATTACCCATAAAATTGAAGTCTAATACCAACTAAAAGGGATTGGATATGAAAATACTGAACAAGGATACAAATATAAGGCTTAGACCCATTTAAATTGTGTTAGTCGAGTCACAATCAATTTGTCCAAAAATCCAAGGCTAACACGCCTCCAAAAACCAAGTTCAATCATGCTTGGGGAAAAGTCCATTACCCATAAAATTGAAGTCTCATACCAACTAAAAGGGCTTTGATATGAAAATACAAACAACACTACAAATATAAGGCTTAGACCCATTTAAATGGGGCTAGTCAAGTCAAGATCAATTTGTCCGAAAATCCAAGGCTAACACCCCTCCAAAAACAAAGTTCAATCAAGCTTGGGGGAAAAGTCAATTAACCATAAAATTGAAGTCTAATACCAACTAAAAGCTGCTTGGGTATAAAAAGACGAACAAGGCTACAAATATAAGGCTTATACCCTTTTAAATTGGGCTAGTCGAGTCAGGATGGATTTGTCAGAAAATCCAAAGCTAACACCCAATCCAAAAACCAAGTTCAATCATTCTTGGGGAAAAGTCCATTACCCATAAATTGAAGTCTAATACCAACTAAAAGGGCTTGGATATGAAAATATGAACACTACAAATATAAGACTTAGAGCCATTTAAATTGGGCTAGTCGAGTCACGATCAATTTGTCCGAAAATCCAAGGCTATCACACCCTCCAAAACCAAGTTCAATCATGCTTGGGGGAAAGTCCATTACCCATAAAATTGAAGTCTAATACCAACTAAAAGGTCTTGGATATGAAAAGACAAACAAGTTAGAAATATAAGGCTTATACCCATTTAAATGACGCTACTCGAGTCAGGATCAATTTGTCCGAAAATCCAAGGCTAACACCCCTCCAAAACCAAGTTCAATCATGCTTGGGGAAAAGTCCATTACCCATAAAATTGAAGTCTAATACCAACTAAAAGGGCTTGGATATGAAAAGATGAACAAGGGTAGAAATCAAAGGGTTACACGCATTTCAATGGGGCTTGTCGAGTAAGGATCAATTTGTCCGAAAATCTAAGGCTAACACCCCTCCAAAACCAAGTTTAATCATGCTTGGGGAAAAGTCCATTACCCATAAAATTGAAGTCTAATACCAACTAAAAAGGCTTGGATATGAAAACACGAATAAGGTTAGAAATCTAAGGCTTATACCTATTTAAATGGGGTTAGTCGAGTCAGGATCAATTTGTCCGAAAATCCAAGGTTAACACCCCCTCTAAAAACCAATTTTAATCATGTTTGGGGGAAAAGTCTATTACCCATAAAATTGAAGTCTAATACCAACTAAAAAGGCTTGGATATGAAAACACGAATAAGGTTAGAAATCTATGGCTTATATCCACTTAAATGGGGCAAGTAGAGTGAGGATCAATTTATCCGAAAATCCAAGGCTAACACCCACCAAAAAACCAAGTTCAATCATGCTTGGGGGAAAACTCTATTACCCATAAAATTGAAGTCTAATACCAACTAAAAAGGGATTTGATTTGAAAAGACAAAAAGGCTACAAATATACGGCTTATACCCTTTTAAATTGGGCTAGTCGAGTCAGGATGGATTTGTCCAGAAAATCCAAGTCTAACACCCCATCCAAAAACCAAGTTCAATCATGCTTGGGGAAAAGTCCATTACCCATAAAATTGAAGTCTCATACCAACTAAAAAGGGCTTTGATATGAAAATACAAACAACACTACAAATATAAGGCTTAGACCCATTTAAAAGGGGCTAGTCTAGGCAGGATCAATTTGTCCGAAAATCCAAGGCTAACACCCCCTCCAAAAACCAAGTTCAATCATGCTTGGGGGAAAAGTCCAGTACCCATAAAATTGAAGTCTAATACCAAGTAAAAACTGCTTGGGTATAAAAAGACGAACAAGGCTACAAATATAAGGCTTATACCCTTTTAAATTGGGCTAGTCGAGTCAGGATGGATTTGTCCGAAAATCCAAAGCTAACACCCAATCCAAAACCAAGTTCAATCATTCTTGGGGAAAAGTCCATTACCCATAAATTGAAGTCTAATACCAACTAAAAGGGCTTGGATATGAAAATATGAACACTACAAATATAAGACTTAGAGCCATTTAAATGGGGCTAGTCAAGTCAGGACCAATTTGTCCGAAAATCCAAGGCTACCACCCCCTCCAAAAACCAAGTTCAATCATGCTTGGGGGAAGAGTCTGTTACCCATAAGATTGAAGTCTAATACCAACTAAAAGGTTCTTGGATATGAAAAGACAAACAAGTCGAGAAATATAAGGCTTATACCCATTTAAATGGCGCTACTCGAGTCGGGATCAATTTGTCCGAAAATCCAAGGCTAACACCCCTCCAAAACCAAGTTCAATCATGCTTGGGGAAAAGTCCATTACCCATAAAATTGAAGTCTAATACCAACTAAAAGGGCTTGGATATGAAAAGATGAACAAGGGTAGAAATCAAAGGGTTACACGCATTTAAATGGGGCTAGTCGAGTAAGGATCAAATTGGCCGAAAATCCAAGGCTAACACCCCCTCCAAAAACCAAGTTTAATCATGCTTGGGGGAAATTTCTATTACCCATAAAATTGAAGTTTAATACCAACTAAAAGGGCTTGGATATGAAAATACGAACAACGCTAGAAATCTAAGGCTTATACCCATTCAAATGGGGCTAGTCGAGTCAGGATCAATTTGTCCGAAAATCCAAGGCTAGCACTCACCCAAAAAACCAATTTCAATCATGATTTGGGGAAAAGTCTATTACCCATAAAATTGAAGTCTAATACCAGCTAAAAAGGGCTTGGATAAGAAAAGACGAACAAGTTTTGAAATCTAAGGCTTATACCCATTCAAATGGGGCTAGTCGAGTCAGGATCAATTTGTCCGAAAATCTAAGGCTAACACCCCCTCCAAAAACAAAGTTCAATCATGCTTGTCGGAAAAGTGTATTACCCATAAAATTGAAGTCTAATACCAGCTAAAAAGGGCTTGGATAAGAAAAGACAAAAAAGGCTAGAAATATAAAGCTTATACCCATTTAAATAAGGCTAGTCGAGTCAGGATCAATTTGTCTGAAAATCCAAGTCTAACACCCCATCCAAAACCAAGTTCAATCATTCTTCGGGAAAAGTCCATTACCCATAAAATTGAAGTCTAATACCAACTAAAAGGTCTTGAATATGAAAAGACAAACAAGTCTAGAAATATAAGGCATATACCCATTTAAATGACGCTACTCGAGTCAGGATCAATTTTTCCGAAAATCCAAGGCTAACACCCCTCCAAAACCAAGTTTAATCATGCTTGGGGAAAAGTCCATTACCCATAAAATTGAAGTCTAATACCAACTAAAAGGGCTTGGATATGAAAAGATGAACAAGGGTAGAAATCAAAGGGTTACACGCATTTCAATGGTGCTAGTCGAGTCGGGATCAATTTGTCAAAAATCCATGGCTAACATTCCCTCTAAAACCAAGTTCAATCATGCTAGGGGAAAAGTCCATTACCCATAAAATTGAAGTCTAATACCAACTAAAAGGGCTTGGATATGAAAATACGAACAAGGATTCAAATATAAGGCTTAGACCCATTTAAATTGTGCTAGTCGAGTCACAATCAATTTGTCCGAAAATCCAAGGCTAACATGCCCTCCAAAACCAAGTTCAATCATGCTTGGGGAAAAGTCCATTACCCATAAAATTGAAGTCTAATACCAACTAAAAGGGCTTGGATATGAAAAGATGAACAAGGGTAGAAATCAAAGGGTTACACGCATTTCAATGGGGCTAGTCGAGTCAAGATCAATTTGTCCAAAAATCCACGGCTAACATTCCCTCTAAAAACCAAGTTCAATCATGCTAGGGTGAAAAGTCCATTACCCATAAAATTGAAGTCTAATACCAACTAAAAGGGATTGGATATGAAAATACGAACAAGGATACAAATATAAGGCTTAGACCCATTTAAATTGTGTTAGTCGAGTCACAATCAATTTGTCCAAAAATCCAAGGCTAACACGCCCTCCAAAACCAAGTTCAATCATGCTTGGGGAAAAGTCCATTACCCATAAAATTGAAGTCTCATACCAACTAAAATGGGCTTGGATATGAAAATACAAACAACACTACAAATATAAGGCTTAGACCCATTTAAATTGGGCTAGTCTAGTCAAGATCAATTTGTCCAGAAAATCCAAGGCTAACACCCCTCCAAAACCAAGTTCAATCATGCTTGGGGAAAAGTCCATTACCCATAAAATTGAAGTCTAATACCAACTAAAAGCTGCTTGGGTATAAAAAGACGAACAAGGCTACAAATATAAGGCTTATACCCTTTTAAATTGGGCTAGTCGAGTCAGGATGGATTTGTCAGAAAATCCAAAGCTAACACCCAATCCAAAAACCAAGTTCAATCATTCTTGGAGGAAAAGTCCATTACCCATAAATTGAAGTCTAATACCAACTAAAAGGTCTTGGATATGAAAAGACAAACAAGTTTAGAAATATAAGGCTTATACCCATTTAAATGGCGCTACTCGAGTCAGGATCAATTTGTCCGAAAATCCATGGGTAACACCCCTCCAAAACCAAGTTCAATCATGCTTGGGGAAAAGTCCATTACCCATAAAATTAAAGTCAAATACCAACTAAAATGGGCTTTTATATGAAAAGACGAACAAGGCTACAAATATACGGCTTATACCCTTTTAAATTGGGCTAGTCGAGTCAGGATGGATTTGTCCGAAAATCCAAGTCTAACACCCCATCCAAAAACCAAGTTCAATCATGCTTGGGGAAAAGTCCATTACCCATAAAATTGAAGTCTAATACCAACTAAAAGGGCTTGGATATGAAAAGATGAACAAGGGTAGAAATCAAAGGGTTACACGCATTTCAATGGGGCTAGTCGAGTCAGGATCAATTTGTCCAAAATCCACGGCTAACATTCCCTCTAAAAACCAAGTTCAATCATGCTAGGGGAAAAGTCCATTACCCATAAAATTGAAGTCTAATACCAACTAAAAGGGATTGGATATGAAAATACGAACAAGGATACAAATATAAGGCTTAGACCCATTTAAATTGTGTTAGTCGAGTCACAATCAATTTGTCCAAAAATCCAAGGCTAACACGCCCTCCAAAACCAAGTTCAATCATGCTTGGGGAAAAGTCCATTACCCATAAAATTGAAGTCTCATACCAACTAAAAGGGCTTTGATATGAAAATACAAACAACACTACAAATATAAGGCTTAGACCCATTTAATTGGGGCTAGTCTAGTCAAGATCAATTTGTCCGAAAATCCAAGGCTAACACCCCTCCAAAAACAAAGTTCAATCAAGCTTGGGGGAAAAGTCAATTAACCATAAAATTGAAGTCTAATACCAACTAAAAGCTGCTTGGGTATAAAAAGACGAACAAGGCTACAAATATAAGGCTTATACCCTTTTAAATTGGGCTAGTCGAGTCAGGATAGATTTGTCAGAAAATCCAAAGCTAACACCCAATCCAAAAACCAAGTTCAATCATTCTTGGGGAAAAGTCCATTACCCATAAATTGAAGTCTAATACCAACTAAAAGGGCTTGGATATGAAAATATGAACACTACAAATATAAGACTTAGAGCCATTTAAATTGGGCTAGTCGAGTCACGATCAATTTGTCCGAAAATCCAAGGCTATAACCCCCTCCAAAACCCAAGTTCAATCATGCTTGGGGGAAAAGTCCATTACCCATAAAATTGAAGTCTAATACCAACTAAAAAGGTCTTGGATATGAAAAGACAAACAAGTCGAGAAATATAAGGCTTATACCCATTTAAATGACGCTACTCGAGTCAGGATCAATTTGTCCGAAAATCCAAGGCTAACACCCCCTCCAAAAACCAAGTTCAATCATGCTTGGGGGAAAAGTCCATTACCCATAAAATTGAAGTCTAATACCAACTAAAAGGGCTTGGATATGAAAAGATGAACAAGGGTAGAAATCAAAGGGTTACACGCATTTCAATGGGGCTTGTCGAGTCGAGGATCAATTTGTCCAGAAAATCTAAGGCTAACACCCCTCCAAAAACCAAGTTTAATCATGCTTGGGGAAAAGTCCATTACCCATAAAATTGAAGTCTAATACCAACTAAAAGGGCTTGGATATGAAAATACGAACAACGCTACAAATATAAGGCTTATACCCATTTAAATGGAGCTAGTCGAGTCATGATCAATTTGTCCAAAAAGCCAAGGCTAACACCCACCCAAAAACCAAGTTCAATCATGTTTGGGGGAAAACTGTATTACCATAAAATTGAAGTCTAATACCAACTAAAAAGGGCTTTGATAAGAAAAGATGAACAAGTTTTGAAATCTAAGGCTTACACCCATTCAAATGAGGCTAGTCCAGTCAGTATCAATTTGTCCGAAAATCCATGGGTAACACCCCTCCAAAACCAAGTTCAATCATGCTTGGGGAAAAGTCCATTACCCATAAAATTAAAGTCAAATACCAACTAAAAGGGCTTTTATATGAAAAGACGAACAAGGCTACAAATATACGGCTTATACCCTTTTAAATTGGGCTAGTCGAGTCGAGGATGGATTTGTCCGAAAATCCAAGTCTAACACCCCATCCAAAACCAAGTTCAATCATTCTTGGGGAAAAGTCCATTACCCATAAAATTGAAGTCTAATACCAACTAAAAGGTCTTGAATATGAAAAGACAAACAAGTTAGAAATATAAGGCATATACCCATTTAAATGACGCTACTCGAGTCAGGATCAATTTTTCCAAAAATCCAAGGCTAACACCACCTCGAAAACCAAGTTCAATCATGCTTGGAGGGAAAGTCTATTACCCATAAAATTGAAGTATAATACCAACTAAAAGGGCTTGGATATGAAAAGATGAACAAGGGTAGAAATCAAAGGGTTACACGCATTTCAATGGTGCTAGTCGAGTTAGGATCAATTTGTCAAAAATCCATGGCTAACATTCCTCTAAAAACCAAGTTCAATCATGCTAGGGGAAAAGTCCATTACCCATAAAATTGAAGTCTAATACCAACTAAAAGGGCTTGGATATGAAAATACGAACAAGGATACAAATATAAGGCTTAGACCCATTTAAATTGTGTTAGTCGAGTCACAATCAATTTGTCCGAAAATCCAAGGCTAACATGCCCTCCAAAACCAAGTTCAATCATGCTTGGGGAAAAGTCCATTACCCATAAAATTGAAGTCTAATACCAAATAAAAGGGCTTGGATATGAAAAGATGAACAAGGGTAGAAATCAAAGGGTTCACGCATTTCAATGGGGCTAGTCGAGTCAGGATCAATTTGTCCGAAAATCCACGGCTAACATTCCCTCTAAAACCAAGTTCAATCATGCTAGGGGAAGTCCATTACCCATAAAATTGAAGTCTAATACCAACTAAAAGGGATTGGATATGAAAATACGAACAAGGATACAAATATAAGGCTTAGACCCATTTAAATTGTGTTAGTCGAGTCACAATCAATTTGTCCAAAAATCCAAGGCTAACACGCCCTCCAAAACCAAGTTCAATCATGCTTGGGGAAAAGTCCATTACCCATAAAATTGAAGTCTAATACCAACTAAAAGGGCTTGGATATGAAAATACTAACAACGCTACAAATATAAGGCTTATACCCATTTCAATGGGGCTAGTCGAGTCAGGATGTATTTATCCGAAAATCCAAGGCTAACACCCCTCCAACAACCATGTTCAATCATGCTTCGTGGAAAATTCCATTACTCAAAAATTTAAGTGTAATACCAACTAAAAGGGCTTGGATATGAAAAGACAAACAAGGCTACAAATATAAGGCTTAGACCCATTTCAATGGGGCTAGTCGAGTCGAGGATGTATTTATCCAGAAAATCCAAGGCTAACACCCCTCCAACAACCATGTTCAATCATGCTTCGTGGAAAATTCCATTACTCAAAAATTTAAGTGTAATACCAACTAAAAGGGCTTGGATATGAAAAGACAAACAAGGCTACAAATATAAGGCTTAGACCCATTTAAATTGGGTTAGTCGAGTCACAATCAATTTGTCCAAAAATCCAAGGCTAACACGCCCTCCAAAAACCAAGTTCAATCATGCTTGGGGAAAAGTCGATTACCCATAAAATTGAAGTCTAATAACAACTAAAAAGGGCTTGGATATGAAAACACAAACTAAGTTACAAATATAAACCTGATACCCATTTAAATAGTGGTAGTCGAGTCTGGATCAATTTGTCTGAAAATCCCCTCCGAAATCCAACTTCAATCATGCTTGCGGAAAAAGTCTATTACCCATAAAATTTAAGTCTAATACAAAATACAAAGGGTTTGATATGAAAAGACTAACAAGGTAACAAATATAAGGCTAATACTCCTATAAATTGGGTTAGTCGTGTCACGATCAATTTGTCCGAAAATTCAAGGCTAACACCCCCTCTAAAAACAAAATTCAATCATTCTTGGGAGAAAAGACTACTACCAATAAAATTAAAGTCTAATACGAACTAAAAAGGGCTTGTATATGAAAATACGAACACTACAAATATAAGACTTAGACCCATTTAAATTGGGCTAGTCGAGTCACGATCAATTTGTCCGAAAATCCAAGGCTATCACACCCTCCAAAACCAAGTTCAATCATGCTTAGGGGAAAGTCCATTACCCATAAAATTGAAGTCTAATACCAACTAAAAGGTCTTGAATATGAAAAGACAAACAAGTCGAGAAATATAAGGCTTATACCCATTTAAATGACGCTACTCGAGTCAGGATCAATTTGTCCGAAAATCCTCGGCTAACACCCCTCCAAAACCAAGTTCAATAATGCTTGGGGAAAAGTCCATTACCCATAAAATTGAAGTCTAATACCTTCTAAAAGGGCTTGGATATAAAAAGAGGAACAAGGGTATAAATCAAAGGGTTACACGCATTTCAATGGGGCTAGTCGAGTCAGGATCAATTTGTCCAAAAGCCATGGCTAACATTCCCTCTAAACACCAAGTTCAATCATGCTAGGGGAAAAGTCCATTACCCATAAAATTGAAGTCTAATACCAACTAAAAGGGCTTGGATATGAAAAGATGAACAAGGATACAAATATAAGGCTTAGACCCATTTAAATTGTGTTAATCGAGTCACAATCAATTTGTCCGAAAATCCAAGGCTAACACCCTCTCCAAAACCCAAGTTCAATTATGTGTGGGGAAAAGTCTATTACCCATAAAATTGAAGTCTAATCATCGTAACTAACGGAAAATTTGTAACCAGTATAAGTGTACTTGATCGGGATAATTATATGCGTACGTATGTATATAGTATATAGAATACGTACGTGATAATCTGTAACCGGTAAAAATTTATACTAGAATATATGGTATGTACGTAATTGGCGTTTATGTACGTGATTCTTTGGGATTAATTAGTGTACGTAAATGTTTAGGAAAAATAATTTTTGGAGAATTAATTAGTAAATCCTTTGTATATGTAATAAGTATAAAGTATAGTATATAAAATGTTGTTAGCCAAAAATAATAATAATATTAAAATTCATATTAATATTTTAGGGAAAAGCAAGGAAAAAGCTAAAAGATTTTAGGAAACTTAATCTAATGTAAGTAGGTTTCATTTTATTTTTGTTTGTTTATGCTTTCCATTTTTATGAGTTGTTTAATTAATGTCAAATGTGATTATGATGGTTTTGTAATTATGTTTACTCTTGATGTTTGATGATGAATGGTTAAGCATGTATGATGAAAAGTGTGCTTGGTCTGAATTTCTTTTAGGGATGAAAACCCGAAATGGGGGTGAATTATTTCGGGGTCTTGGAGTGAGTTTTAGGAACAATGCAAAGAATGAAAGTTGTGTATATATATGTCTAATACATCCCTGTGATATTTCATGATTTTTAGAAAACTATACATGGAGTTATGACTGATATGTTCTGGGTTGCTCAAATAGATACTGTTGGAAAAATATTTTCTGTCCGAAATGGTGTATGAATTATTTAGTGACCTTGGAGTGCGTTTTAGGAAAGGTGAAAAGAATGAAAGTTGTGGATATATATGTCTACTATATCTCTGTGAAAGTTCGTGATTTTTAGAAAACCATACATGGATTTATGACTGATATGGCGTGGGTTGCTCAAATGGATACCTGCTGGAAAAATATTTTCCATCCGAAATTGTGTGTGAGTTATTTCGAGATCTTAGAGTGATTTTTAGGAAAAATACAAAGAAGGAAAGTTGTTTATATATATGTCTACTATTTCTCCTTAAAATTTTGTAATTTGTAGATATATATATAAGGAATTATGGCCAAATTGGTATGGGTTATGTAGGCATATTATTGCTGAAAAGAAAAGAAAAATATTTGTAAAATTAAGTGGGCTTAGATTTAGATGAATGTGGGCATGAAATAAACCCATGAACTTAACCTAAAACACATGGGCTTGAAAGAAAAAAAAATGTGGATTCTATTAAATGGACTTAAGTTAAAACAAGATGAACTTAAACTTATAACTAAGGTGGACTTAGATCAATACAAATGGATTTGGGCTTGGATTAAAATAAATGAGTTTGAACTAAGATAAAGTTAATAAACTTGGATCAAGCTAATGGGCCTAGAATAAATTAAATGGACTTGGACTACAAGTAAAAAGCTTGGTTTTAAAAATAGATGGGCTAAGATTAAAAGAAATGAGCTTGGACAAAATAAATAAATAAATAATAATAATAATAAATAAATAAATTTATTCTTTTAATAATGGAAATAATTAGATCTTAATATTAATGGAATTAATGAACAATATTAATGAGCGGAGGTTGTGTTCCCGCTATGAGTACCATGATTGGTATGTGAACGATGGGTGAATCCCGAGTGTGAGTTGGACCGTGAGTATGGTTTGAGAAATAAGAATTGGTACCCGAGTTTGTTTGAATGTGATTAAACATGTCATCACGTGCATCACGTGCATTGGGGAAAATTAATTTGAGAGAAATCATTGAGTCTTGAATTGACACCGTTTGATAACCGAATTGAGTGGAATGGGTAATAGCAAGGAATCCATAGTGCGAGCTCTATTTACTAACACCATTAAGCGAGGGATAATTCTGCTAACCGTATGCTACAACAAGGAAAATGCCGTTAGCGGCGATAGGTGATATTGAGATCACTGAGAGAAAGTAATAGAGCAGTAGGTGATAACATGATCACCGAGTGATAGTTCGCACGGACTTGCATATACCTAGGGTACCCGGATTAAAAATGGATGAAAATGTGGGAAACACAATAGCATTGCATATCACGTGCATCACCCTACTTACTGAGCTTTGGCTCATTCTGTTATTGTATTTTTTTTCATTCAGGCAAGGGTAAGGTTAAGCTGTTTGAGGATGCTACCGGTTCTCGCTAAAAGAGGCTTATGTGTCACCGATAAAAATAGGAATATCTTTTGTTTGTAAAAAAAAAAAAAAAGGTACGGGCCAAATTTGTAAATTAAATATCTAGGCATTTTGAGTATTTTGTAAATTATAGAATGATTATAAGGATGTTGTAAATTATTCCGTATGTTTTCAACAATGTAGTTATCTATATATTTTGTTGTTTATGATGGAGGTAATAGGGGACATTAGTCCCAACAGTGTGGCGAACTCAGTCACGCCGAGTTAGGTAGCGGCAAGGGAGCTGAGGCGCCACATTTAGTGGTATCGAGCTTAGGTTTGGTAAGTTGGGTAGAGTCCTAAGTGTCACATGAGCCCGAGAACCAGTACATTCTTCGATGGTAAATAAATAAATAAATTTCTGATTTATTTCTTGTTTGGTTCAATAACTGTATATGATTGTTGTGTATGTTCTGTGTTGTTATACAATTATACACAGTAAAATAATGACGATTATAAATATTCGCGTTGTAGATGCCGTATATATGACGTGTACCCCAGGTTGCTAGGACCCGTAGGCAGAGGGTCACTCTAGCTGCTAATTGGGTGAAACTAAATAACCTTGCGATGACACCGGATGAGGACATAGTTACGCACGTGACTAGAGTACATGATTTGGTTCAACAGATAGTATTTGCTGATGCCAGTTTTATTGAGTATTGCAACCACGATTATATGCGGATGACATTACGCAGGACTCTCCTACCAAGGATTAGCGATTCTTTGGATGAAGTATGGGAGGGTCAAATCAACCGAAATTGCTATTGGAACATAATCCGAGTCTTCTTACCAATCCAGATTAGACGGACCCTCGATAGGATGATGTACAATTGGGGTCTACCTATGGAGATTGCTCGTGAGATCGGACGTATTGCATCAGTGGATGCTATCGATTGATGGAGGGTAGAGCGCGCCCTTCCACAACGTGTCCGATACGTATATTTTGACCTATGAGCCGCACTACTAAGAAATAGTACGATGTAGTAGCCACCGTACCCTTTTGATATGAATGGGAATACCCCTTTTGGTTGTAATTATGGTACAAAAACCCTTAGGAGTTGATGTGCTTATAAAAGCCGATTTTGTATGAAATGTTTAATATATATATGAAAAATATATAAATTTTCCTGTATATATATCTGAATGATTTTTTGTTATATATTGCATATGATATGAAAGGTTATCGATATTATAACTAACCTAGATATAACATGACATGTATAAAGCTAAAATATGCCGCCAAGAAGGAACCCGGTGCGAGAAGGAGGAGAAGGAATCTCTAATGATAACAACGTAAACCAACAAGATGCGTTGAATCGTATGTTGGACATACTGCAGCAACAACAACAACAACAAACTCATACGGAACAGATGGAACAACTTCTGGCTATGCGCCAACAACCTCCACCTCCCTCGCCTCAGCATAGGAATGACGTCGTGGAGAGATTCCGCAAAATGAATCCTCAAGAATTCTCTGGAGGTGATAACCCTATGAAAGCAGAAGAGTGCATTAAATCCTTGGAGGCAATATTTGAGTATCTACACTTCAATGATAACGAAAGAGTATCGTGTGCTATCTTCATGCTAACCACAGATGCCCGCACCTGGTGGGAAAGTGCACGAGTAACAGTTGATGTACCCACTTTAACCTGGGTGAAATTTAGGGAAATGTTTTACAACAAGTATTTCACTGCTGATGTAAAGGCTAGGAAGATTCAAGACTTTCTAGAATTGAAGCAAAATGGAATGTCGGTAGGAGAATATGTACGAAGATTTGAACAAGGGTGTCAATTTGTTCCATTCATTGTCGAGGATGAAAACTTGAAAAATAATCGATTTTTAACAGGACTGAACCTGAGAGTCTGGAGTATAGTACGGATGTCTATTGCTAATACTTTTTCGGAAATGGTAGACAAAGCACTGCTAGCAGACGAGGATCAGAAAGAGATTTCAAAGGAGATACAACAGAAAAGGCAAACATTTAAATCTGGAACTTCTTCCTGGGCCATTAAGACGAGCCTTGCCAAGAAACTTCAACCGAAGCGGTGGTCCAGGAAGTGCACGAGCTGTCAGACCAACACCATATACCCCAAGGTTACTACCAGGTAGTCAACCAAGACCAATGTTGGGTAACCAACCTCGGTGCAATAAATGTGGGAGGTTTCACACTGGGGAGTGTCTACGGATTTGAGGACTTGCTATATCTGTCACAAGCAAGGGCACATAGCCTCTAACTGTCCCCAAGTACAAAAGCGAGGGCCGGGAAGAGTACTGCCGGGTGTATACAATGACTCAAGAGGAGGTCGACCGAAAGGACTCGGCAGGTGATCCGTGGTAATGTTTCACTCCTTGGATTGGTTACTTATGTTTTGATTGATTACGGTGCTACTCATTCATTCATATCAAAAATATTGGTAGAAAGCCTAGGTATTGAACTCGAAACATTGGCGGTAGGATATTTGATAGTAGTCCCTTACGGAGAGTATGTGGAGTCGACAAGCCTAGTAAAGCAGATGTCCAATACAGATTAAGGATAGGAGTTTGGAGGCGATTTGATAGTACTTGGACCTTCAAGATTTTGACTTGATTCTAGGAATGGATTGGTTATCAAGTACGGTGCCCATATTGATTGTCGGGGTAAGAGAGTAGTTTTTAATCTACTTGTTTGTGAGCGATTAGAATTTAAAGGTCGATATGAAGTTTCAACCAATACCGATCATCTCAGTTGTAAAAGCTCGAAAGATGCTAGGAAAAGGGTGTATAGGGTACCTAGCATATGTCTTTGGATAGTCAAGTAGAGCAAGAGTCGAAGCTTGGAAGATATAGAGGTTGTACAGGAGTATTTAGATGTGTTCCTAGTAAATTTGACTACGTTGCCACCGGAGAGAGGTGGAATTTGAGATTGAATTAGAGTCAGACACGACTCCAATTTCTAAGACTCCCTACAGGATGTCCCCAATGGAGTTGAAGGAGTTAAAGGTGCAACTACAAGATTTACTAGATAAGGGATTCATACGCCCTAGTTCCTCGCCATGGGGAGCTCCAATAGTGTTTGTGAAGAAGAAGGATGGTAGTTTGCGGCTATGCATTGACTAACGAGAGTTGAATCGGGTGACAATTAAAAACAGGTATCTGTTGCCCCGAATTGATGACTTATTCGACCAATTGCAAGGTGCGATGGTGTTCTCCAAGATAGATCTGCAATCAGGATATCACTAGCTGAGAATAAGATCGGAGGATGTGAAGAAGACAACTTTCATAACGAGATACGACCACTACGAATTCCTAGTAATGCCGTTTGGATTGACTAATGCTCCAGCCGCCTTTATGGACTTGATGAATTGAGTCTTTAAAGGATTCTTGGATAAATTTATCATTGTATTCATCGATGATATTCTGGTTTATTCTCGAAGCCATGAGGAGCATAGGGAACATTTAAGAGCTACCTTATAGCTATTAAGGGAGCAACAATTGTACGCCAAATTCAAGAAATGAGAATTTTGGCTAAAGCAAGTTGCTTTTCTTGGACATGTGGTGACAAAAGAGGGTATAACAGTAGATCCGAGAAAAGTAGAGGCTATCCAAAACTGGCTTACCCTAAAGAACATGACAGAGGTACGAAGTTTCTTAGGGCTAGCTGGTTACTACCGAAGATTTATGGAGGGCTTCTCTAAGATAGCCAGACCTCTTACTAACTTGATGAAAAAGAATGCCAAGATTCAGTGGACGGATGCTTGTGAGAAGAGTTTTCAAGAATTAAAGCAAAGACTAGTCACCGCCCCAGTGCTAACCATTCCGTCTGAAAGTGGAAACTTTGTGGTATATAGCGATGCTTCTAAAAATGGGCTAGGAGCGATGTTAATGCAGAATGGAAGAGTAATAGCCTATGCATCGCGGCAGATGAATGAATACGAACGGAATTATCCAACACATGATCTGGAATTAGCGGCGGTAGTATTTGCCTTAAAAATATGGAGACATTACTTATACGAAGAAAAGTGTGAGATATATACGGATCACAAAAGCTTACGATATATCTTCAAACAAAAGGAGCTGAATATGAGGCAAAGAAGGTGGTTAGAGCTAGTAAAGGACTATGACTGTATAATCAACTACCACCCGGGAAAAGCCAACGTTGTTGCTGATGCTTTAAGCAGAAAATCGATGGCACTGATGCGATTAATTCAACAGCCGATAGCGAGGGACCTTCAAAGGCTGGAACTGGAAGTGATTCCTGTGGGCCACAAGAATATTATATCAACTTTGATAGTCCAGCCGACTCTGCAGGAGAGAATCAAGATGGAGCAACAGGAGGATGTAAAGCTGACTGAAATAAAACAGAGTATAGAGGTTGGGAAAGAGTCTAATTTTACGATGGATGAAAAAGGCGTAATCAAATTTAAGGGAAGGTTGTGTGTTCCCTCGATAAAGGACTTGAAGGAAGAGATATTGAGGGAAGCACATGCAACTCCATACTCAATACACCCAGGAAGCACAAAAATGTATCGGGATTTACGAAAATGTTATTGGTGGTCTGGAATGAAGAAAGATGTGGCAAATCATGTAGCAAGATGTCAGATTTGTCAACAAGTGAAAGCGGAGCACCAAAGACCTTCGGGAACGTTAAAACCACTAGCAATTCCAAAATGGAAATGGGAGCATGTAACTATGGATTTTGTCATGGGATTGCCAAGGTCAGAGAAGGGGTCTGATGCTATTTGGGTGATTGTGGATAGGTTAACCAAGTCAGCCCATTTTCTTCCAGTTAAGACCACCTATAATCTGAACCAGCTTGCCCAATTGTACATTGATGAGATTGTAAGATTACATGGGATTCCAATCTCAATTGTATCTGATCGAGATCCAAGGTTCACTTCTGTATTTTGGAAGAGTCTCAGTATAAAGCTTTGGGCACGAGCTAAACTTCAAGCATGACTTATCATCCGCAAACGAGTAATTCAGATTTTAGAAGACATATTGCGAGCATGTGTTCTAGATTGGTCTGGAAAATGGGAGAAATATGTACGCTTAGTCGAAGACAATAGCTACCAAGCTTCAATCGGAATGGCTCCGTATGAAGCTTTGTATGGATGTCGATGTAGATCTCCCGTGCAATGGGATGAAGTAGGAGAAAGAAAGTTGTTGGGACCAGAGTTGGTGCAACAAACAGCTGAAGCAGTGGATAAAATCCATCAACGATTAAAAACAGCTCAAAGCAGACAGAAAAGCTACGTCGACAGGAGACGAAGGGATCTAGAATTTGAAATCGGTGACTATGTGTTCCTAAGGGTTTCATCGATGAAAGGTGTGTTGCGATTCGGAAAGAAAGGAAAGCTGAGTCCCTGATACATTGGGTCATTCGAGATACTGGATCGAGTAGGCGATAAGGCATATCGCCTGTTGCTACCATCATCCTTAGCGGGTGTGCATAATGTGTTTCATGTATCTATGCTAAGGAAGTGCATTGGAGAGCCTAACCAAATTGTGGAGACAAACATACCAAACCTTACTCCTGACTTGACATATGAAGAGAGACCAGTCCAGATTTTGGATAGTCAAGTCAAACAGTTAAAGCACAAGGAAATTAGGCTAGTTAAAGTTATGTGGGAGAATCACGGTCGCGAAGAAATGACTTGGGAGCTGGAAGATGAGATGAGAGAAAAATACCCGATATTATTCGAATAGGTCAATTTCGAGGACGAAATTTCTTTTGAGGGAGAAATGTAACTAACGTAAAATTTGTAACCGTATAAGTGTATTGATCGGGATAATTATATTCATGCGTATGTATATAGTATATAGGGTACGTACGTGATAATCTGTAACCCGGTAAAAATATATACTAGAATATATGGTATGTACGTAATTGGCGTTTATGTACGTGATTAAAATTCATAAAACCTAACCAAATGAATTGCCTTGAAATTCATAAAAATTTAAGCCTAATTTAACTTTACATTTCACCATAACTCATTGACACATGACATAAGCATTAAATGGAAAAGATGTTTAAGTATAGCAAACATGGGGATAGGGAGGCATTTTTGTTATGCATCCCCAAATTTTACAAAAATAAAAAAAGAGTGAAAGAGAAGGGAAAAGGGAAGAAGAAGAAGGGAAAAGCAAGGAAAAAGCTAAAAGATTTTAGGGAAACTTAATCTAATGTAAGTAGGTTTCATTTTATTTTTGTTTGTTTATGCTTTCCATTTTTATGAGTTGTTTAATTAATGTCAAATGTGATTATGATGGTTTTGTAATTATTTTTACTCTTGATGTGAAATGACGAACAAGGCTACAAATATAAGGCTTAGACCCATTTAAATTGGGTCGCTCGAGTCACGATCAATTTGTCCGAAAATCCAAGATAAAACCCCTCCAAAACCAAGTTCAATCATGCTTCAGTAGAAAAGTCCATTACCCATAAAATTGAAGTATAATACCAACTAAAAAGAGCTTGCATATGAAAATACGAACAACGCTACAAATATACGGCTTAGACCCATTTAAATTGGGTCGCTCGAGTCACGATCAATTTGTCCGAAAATCCAAGCTAAAACCCCTCCAAAAACCAAGTTCAATCATGCTTCAGTAGAAAAGTCCATTACCCATAAAATTGAAGTATAATACCAACTAAAAGAGCTTGCATATGAAAATACGAACAACGCTACAAATATACGGCTTAGACCCATTTAAATTGGGCTATTCGAGTCAAGATCAATTTGTCCGAAAATCCAAGGCTAAACACCCCTTCCAAAAACCAAGTTCAATCATGCTTGGGAGAAAAGTCTATTACCCATAAAATTGAAGTCTAATACCAACTAAAAAGGGCATGGATATGAAAAGACGAACAAGGCTACAAATATAAGGCTTAGACCCATTTCAATGGGCTATTCGAGTCGAGGATCAATTTGTCCGAAAATCGAAGGCTAACACCCCTCCAAAAACCAGGTTCTATCATGCTTGGTGGAAAAATCCATTACCCATAAAATTGAAGTCTAATACCAATTAAAAAAGCTTGGATATGAAATGACCAACAAGGCTACAAATATAAGGCTTAGACCCATTTAAATGGGGCTAGTCGAGTCGAGATCAATTTGTCCAAAAATCGAAGGCTAACACCCCTCCAAAACCAAGTTCAATCATGCTTGGTGGAAAAGTCCATTACCCATAAAATTGAAGTCTAATACCAACTAAAAGGGCTTGGATATGAAAATACGAACAACGCTACAAATATAAGGCTTATACCCATTTCAATGGGGCTAGTCTGTTGAAATTCACGGATTAAAGCAACTATGCACCTAAAGGCGGAATTGATGCAAATACAATAAATAATGCAATCTTAAAATTAATTACTTGAAAGTAAAGAGATAAGGGAAAGAGATTGCTAACTCGGTTTTTAACGTGGTTCGGCAAGCCTACGTCCACTACTCAAGTACCAACCCGTACTTGAGTATTGTACTCTTTACTAATCCAAGTAACAAGATTACTATTTCCGCTTGATGAATCCACTCCAAGACTGTACACCACTTGAAGATATGCCCTCTTCAAGATTTTCCTTTTCCACTTGAAGATGTCCCCTCTTCAAGATTTTTCCTTTCCACTTGAAGATGTCCCCTCTTCAAGATTTTTCCTTGGTGATGTTCCCTCACCAATACCAAGAGTTTTATACTCAACTTTCAAGAGTTTCACAATGGTTGTTTTAGTAAAACAACAATACACTCTTAATAGTGTGGATATTACAAATGAAGGTCTATGATCTCTTTCTCTCACTTAATAGCACTTAGGATATTTGAAGGTGTTTAAGTGTAGTGAGAATGAGAAAATACTCTTTGTGTTATGATATGAAGATTTAAACATAAATATGAGTATTAATGAGGATTGATGATATGAAGGTGTTTATGCACTTCTAATTGCCTCAATATAAGATATGAAAGTTCTTTCTTTTTCGTTTTGCAATTAAGAGGCCTATTTATAAGTTTCAAAGAGAAACTAGCCGTTTATAGCCATTAGAAACTAGCCGTTTATAGCCGTTTGAAACTAGCCGTTTAGAGCCGTTGGAAACTAGCCGTTTATAGCCGTTTGAGTGCAACTGCCATATCAAGCGGTCGACCGGTTCACAACGGACAAAACCAAGCGGTCGACCGGTTCACAATGGATAAAACAATTTGTCTTCCAAGCGGTCGACCGGTTTACAACGGATACCTCAAGCGGTCGACCGGTTCATGCAGAAATCTATTTTGACAAATTATCTTTTCTGAATTTCTTGAACCGATTGATTATGACTTAAACCTTTTAATCATCAAATCCTTTTAATGCATGCAATGTGAAGTGTGTGAGTTCATTTTAATTTGTGCTATCAAGATAGAAATTGAGATTTACACAAAGCACTAAAATGAACATTTATTCTAAGTCTTCACTTGCTTGCATCTTGGACTTCCTGGAGTGATTTTTTCATGTACTCCATTATGCTTGTTGATGTATTCTTTGTATAATACCTGTTTATAGCTTAATCTCATCCAAGCATATTATTAGTCCATTTTCTTTTTATTGTTATCATCAAAATATATAACACATATAAGTGTGACATTATATGTCAACATAGTCGAGTCAGGATCAATTTGTCCGAAATTCCAAGGCTAACACCCCCTCCAAAACCCAAGTTCAATCATGCTTGGGGGAAAAGTCCATTACCCATAAAATTGAAGTCTAATACCAACTGAAAACGGCTTGGATATGAAAATACTGAACAACACTACAAATATAAGACTTAGACCCATTTAAATATGGCTAGTTGAGTCAGGATCAATTTGTCCCAAAATCCAAGGCTAACACCCCCACCAAAAACCAAGTTCAATCATGCTTGGGGGAAAAGTCTATCACCTATAAAATTGAAGTCTAATGTCAATTAAAAGGGCTTGGATATGAAAATACGAACAACACTAGAAATATAAGGCTTAGATCCATTTAAATGGGGCTGGTCGAGGCAGGATCAATTTGTCCAAAAATCCAAGGCTAACACACCCTCCAAAAACCAAGTCCAATCATGCTTTGGGGAAAAGTCCATTACCCATAAAATTGAAGTCTAATACCAACTAAAAAGGGCTTTTATATGAAAAGACGAACAAGGCTACAAATATAAGGCTTATACCCTTTTAAATTGGGCTAGTCGAGTCAAGATCAATTTGTCCGAAAATCCAAGGCTAACACCCCCTCCAAAAACAAAGTTCAATCATGCTTGGGGGAAAAGTCCATTACCCATAAAATTGAAGTCTAATACCAACTAAAAAGGTCTTGGATATGAAAAGACAAACAAGTCGAGAAATATAAGGCTTATACCCATTTAAATGATGCTACTCGAGTCAGGATCAATTTGTCCGAAAATCCAAGGCTAACACCCCCTCCAAAAACCAAGTTCAATCATGCTTGGTGGAAAAGTCTATTACCCATAAAATTGAAGTCTAATACCAACTAAAAAGGGCTTGGATATGAAAAGACGAACAAGGCTACAAAGATAAGGCTTAGACCTTTTAAATGGGGCTAGTCGAGTTACGATTAATATGTCCGAAAATGAAAGGCTAACACCCCTCCAAAAACCAAGTTCAATCATGCTTGGTGGAAAAGTCCATTACCCATAAAATTGAAGTCTAATACCAACTAAAAGCTGCTTGGGTATAAAAAGACGAATAAGGCTACAAATATAAGGCTTAGACCCATTTAAATGGGGCTAGTCGAGTCGAGATTAATTTGTCCGAAAATCCAAGGCTCACACCCACACAAAAACCAAGTTCAATCATGCTTGAGGGAAAATATATTTCCCATAAAATTGAAGTCTAATACCAACTAGAAAGGGCTTGGATATTAAAAGACAAACAAGGCTAGAAATATAAGTCTTATACCTATTTAATAGGGCTACTCGAGTCAGGTTCAATTTGTCCGAAATTTCAAGGCTAACACCCCTCCAAAAACCAAGTTCAATCATGCTTGGGGAAAATGTATTTCCCATAAAATTGAAGTCTATTACAAACTAGAAAGGGCATGGATATTAAAAGACAAACAAGGCTAGAAATATAAGGGTTATACCCATTTAAATGGGGCTACTCAAGTCGAGTTCAATTTGTCCGAAAATCCAAGGCTAACACCCCTCAAAAAACAAAGTTCTATCATGCTTGGGAGAAAATGTATTTCCCATAAAATTGAAGTCTAATACCAACTAAAAGGTCTTGGATATGAAAAGACAAACAAGTCTAGAAATATAAGGCTTATACCCATTTAAATGACGCTACTCGAGTCAAGTATCAATTTGTCCGAAAATCCAAGGCTAACACCCCTCCAAAACCAAGTTCAATCATGCTTGGGGAAAAGTCCATTACCCATAAAATTGAAGTCTAATACCAACTAAAAGGGCTTGGATATGAAAATACGAACAACGCTACAAATATAAGGCTAATACTCATTTCAATGAGGCTCGTCGACTCAGGATCAATTTGTCCAAAAATCCATGGCTAACACACCTCCAAAAACCAAGTTCAATCATGCTTGGGGAAAAAGTCAATTACCTATAAAACTAAAGTCTAATACCAACTAAAAAAGGCTTGGATATGAAAAGACAAACAAGTCGAGAAATATAAGGCTTATACCCATTTAAATGACGCTACTCGAGTCAAGTATCAATTTGCCCGAAAATCGAAGGCTAACACCCCCTCCAAAAACCAAGTTCAATCATGCTTAGGGGAAAAGTCTATCACCTATAAAATTGAAGTCTAATACCAACTAAAAGGGCTTGGATATGAAAATACGAACAACGCTACAAATATAAGGCTTAGACCCATTTAAATTGGGCTAGTCGAGTCACGATCAATTTGTCCGAAAATCCAAGGCTAACACCCTTCCAAAAACCAAGTTCAATCATGCTTGGGGAAAAGTCCATTACCCATAAATTGAAGTCTAATACCAACTAAAAGGGCTTTTATATGAAATGACGAAAAGGGCTACAAATATAAGGCTTAGACCCATTTAAATTGGGATAGTCGAGTCAAGATCAATTTGTCCGAAAATCCAAGGCTAACACCCCTCCAAAACCCAAGTTCAATCATGCTTGGGGAAAAGTCCATTACCAATAAAATTGAAGTCTAATACCAACTAAAAGGTTTGGGATATGAAAAGACAAACAAGTCGAGAAATATAAGGCTTATACCCATTTAAATGACGCTACTCGAGTCAAGTATCAATTTGCCCGAAAATCGAAGGCTAACACCCCTCCAAAACCAAGTTCAATCATGCTTGGGGGAAAGTCCATTACCTATAAAATTGAAGTCTAATACCAACTAAAAGGGCTTGGATATGAAAATACGAACAACGCTACAAATATAAGGCTTACACCCATTTAAATTGGGCTAGTCGAGTCACGATCAATTTGTCCGAAAATCCAAGGCTAACACCCTTCCAAAACCAAGTTCAATCATGCTTGGTGGAAAAGTCCATTACCCAGAAAATTGAAGTCTAATACCAACTAAAAAAGGCTTGGATATGAAAAAAAACAAGGCTAGAAATATAAGGCTTAGACCCATTTAAATTGGGTTAGTCGAGTCAAGATCAATTTGTCGAAAATCCAAGGCTAACACCCCTCCAAAACCCAAGTTCAATCATGATTCAGTAGAAAAGTCCATTACCCATAAAATTGAAGTCTAATACCAACTAAAAGAGCTTGGATATGAAAATCCGAACAACGCTACAAATATAAGGCTTAGACCCATTTAAATTGGGCTATTCGAGTCAAGATCAATTTGTCCGAAAATCCAAGGCTATCACCCCTCCAAAACCAAGTTCAATCATGCTTGGGGAAAAGTCCATTTACCATGAAATTGAAGTCTAATACCAACTAAAAAGGTCTTGGATATGAAAAGACAAACAAGTCGAGAAATATAAGGCTTATACCCATTTAAATGACGCTACTCGAGTTAGGATCAATTTGTCCGAAAATCCAAGGCTAACACCCCCTCCAAAAACCAAGTTCAATCATGCTTGGGGGAAAACTCTGTTACACATAAAGTTGAAGTCTATTACCAACTGAAAAGGGTTGGATATGAAAATACTGAACAACACTACAAATATAAGACTTAGACCCATTTAAATTGGGCTAGTCGAGTCACGATCAATTTGTCCGAAAATCCAAGGCTAACACCCCTCCAAAAACTAAGTTCAGTCATGCTTGGGGAAAAGTCCATTACCCATAAAATTGAAGTCTAATACCAACTAAAAGGGCTTGGGTATAAAAAGACGAACAAGGCTACAAATATAAGGCTTAGACCCATTTAAATGGGGCTAGTCGAGTCAGATTAATTTGTCCGAAAATCCAAGGCTCACACCCTCCAAAACCCAAGTTCAATCATGCTTGGGGAAAAGTCCATTACCCATAAAATTGAAGTCTAATACCAACTGAAAACGGCTTGGATATGAAAATACGAACAACACTACAAATATAAGACTTAGATCCATTTAAATTGAGCTAGTCGAGTCACGATCAATTTGTCCAAAAATCCAAGGCTAACACCCCTCCAAAACCAAGTTCAATCATGCTTGGGGAAAAGTCCATTACCTATAAAATTGAAGTCTAATACCAACTAAAAGGGCTTGGATATGAAAATACGAACAACACTACAAATATAAGACTTAGACCCATTTAAATTGGGCTAGTCGAGTCACGATCAATTTGTCCGAAAATCCAAGGCTAACACACCCTCCAAAACCAAGTTCAATCATGCTTGGGGAAAAGTCCATTACCCATAAATTGAAGTCTAATACCAACTAAAAGGGCTTTTATATGAAATGACCAACAAGGCTACAAATATAAGGCTTAGATCCATTTAAATAGGGCTAGTCGAGTCAGGATCAATTTGTCCGAAAATTCATGTCTAACACCCCCTCCAAAAACTAAGTTCAATAATGCTTGGGGGAAAAGTCTATTACCCATAAAATTGAAGTCTAGTACAAACTAAAAATGGCTTGGATATGAAAAGACAAACAAGTTTAGAATTATAAGGCTTATACCCATTTAAATGGGGTTAGTCGAGTGAGGATCAATTTGTCCGAAAATACAAGGCTAACACCCCCTCCAAAACCCAAGCTCAATCATGCTTGGGGGAAAAGTCCATTACCCATAAAATTGAAGTCTAATACCAACTAAAAAGGGCTTAGATATGAAAATACGAACAAGTCGAGAAATATAAGGCTTATACCCATATAAATGACGCTACTCGAGGGAGGATCAATTTGTCCGAAAATCCAAGGCTAACACCCCCTCCAAAAACCAAGTTCAATCATGCTTGGAGGAAAAGTCCATTACCCATAAAATTGAAGTCAAATACCAACTAAAAAGGGCTTTTATATGAAAAGACGAACAAGGCTACAAATATAAGGCTTATACCTTTTAAATGGGGCTAGTCGAGTTACGATTAATATGTCCGAAAATGAAAGGCTAACACCCCTCCAAAACCAAGTTCAATCATGCTTGGTGGAAAAGTCCATTACCCATAAAATTGAAGTCTAATTCCAAATAAAAACCGCTTGGGTATAAAAAGACGAACAAGGCTACAAATATAAGGCTTAGACCCATTTAAATGGGGCTAGTCGAGTCGAGATTAATTTGTCCGAAAATCCAAGGCTCACACCCACACAAAAACCAAGTTCAATCATGCTTGAGGGAAAATATATTTCCCATAAAATTGAAGTCTAATACCAACTAGAAAGGGCTTGGATATTAAAAGACAAACAAGGCTAGAAATATAAGTCTTATACCTATTTAATAGGGCTACTCGAGTCAGTTCAATTTGTCCGAAATTTCAAGGCTAACACACCCTCCAAAACCAAGTTCAATCATGCTTGGGGAAAATGTATTTCCCATAAAATTGAAGTCTATTACAAACTAGAAAGGGCATGGATATTAAAAGACAAACAAGGCTAGAAATATAAGGGTTATACCCATTTAAATGGGGCTACTCAAGTCGAGTTCAATTTGTCCGAAAATCCAAGGCTAACACCCCTCAAAAACAAAGTTCTATCATGCTTGGGAGAAAATGTATTTCCCATGAAATTGAAGTCTAATACCAACTAAAAAGGTCTTGGATATGAAAAGAAAAACAAGTCAAGAAATATAAGGCTTATACCCATTTAAATGACGCTACTCGAGTCAGGATCAATTTGTCCGAAAATCCAAGGCTAACACCCCCTCCAAAAACCAAGTTCAATCATGCTTGGGGGAAAAGTCCATTACCCATAAAATTGAAGTCTAATACCAACTAAAAAGGGCTTGGATATGAAAATACGAACAACGCTACAAATATAAGGCTTATACCCATTTCAATGGGGCTAGTCGTGTCAGGATCTATTTGTCCTAATATCCAAGGCTAACAAACCCTCCAAAAACCAACTTCAATCATGCTTGGGGGAAAACTCTATTACCTATAAAATTGAAGTCTAATACAAACTAAAAAAGGCTTGGATATGAAAAGACAAACAAGTCTAAAAATATAAGGCTTATACCCATTTAAATGACGCTACTCGAGTCAAGTATCAATTTGCTCGAAAATCGAAGGCTAACACCCCTCCAAAAACCAAGTTCAATCATGCTTGGGGAAAAGTCCATTACCTATAAAATTGAAGTCTAATACCAACTAAAAGGGCTTGGATATGAAAATACGAACAACGCTACAAATATGAGGCTTATACCCGTTTAAATTGGGCTAGTCGAGTCACGATCAATTTGTCCGAAAATCCAAGGCTAACACCCTGTCCAAAAACCAAGTTCAATCATGCTTGGGGAAAAGTCCATTACCCATAAATTGAAGTCTAATACCAACTAAAAGGGCTTTTATATGAAAAGTCGAACAAGGCTACAAATATAAGGCTTAGACCCATTTAAATTGGGTTAGTCGAGTCAAGATCAATTTGTCCGAAAATCCAAGGCTAACACCCCTCCAAAACCCAAGTTCAATCATGATTCAGTAGAAAAGTCCATTACCCATAAAATTGAAGTCTAATACCAACTAAAAAGAGCTTGGATATGAAAATCCGAACAACGCTACAAATATAAGGCTTAGACCCATTTAAATTGGGCTATTCGAGTCAAGATCAATTTGTCCGAAAATCCAAGGCTATCACCCCTCCAAAACCAAGTTCAATCATGCTTGGGGAAAAGTCCATTACCCATAAAATTGAAGTCTCATACCAACTAAAACGGTCTTGGATATGAAAAGACAAACAAGTCGAGAACTATAAGGATTATACCCATTTAAATGACGCTACTCTAGTGAGAATCAATTTGTCCGAAAATCCAAGGCTAACACCCCCTCCAAAAACCAACTTCAATCATGCTTTGGGGGAAAGTCCATTATCCATAAAATTGAAGTCTAAAACCAACTAAAAAGGGCTTGGATATTAAAATACGAACAACACTACAAATATAAGTCTTAGACCCATTTAAATTGGGCTAGTCGAGTCACGATCAATTTGTCCGAAAATCCAAGGCTAACACCCCTCCAAAAACTAAGTTCAGTCATGCTTGGGGAAAAGTCCATTACCCATAAAATTGAAGTCTAATACCAACTAAAAGGGCTTGGGTATAAAAAGACGAACAAGGCTACAAATATAAGGCTTAGACCCATTTAAATGGGGCTAGTCGAGTCAGATTAATTTGTCCGAAAATCCAAGGCTCACACCCTCCAAAACCCAAGTTCAATCATGCTTGGGGAAAAGTCCATTACCCATAAAATTGAAGTCTAATACCAACTGAAACGGCTTGGATATGAAAATACGAACAACACTACAAATATAAGACTTAGATCCATTTAAATTGTGCTAGTCGAGTCATGATCAATTTGTCCAAAAATCCAAGGCTAACACCCCTCCAAAAACCTCATTCAATCATCCTTGTGGGAATAGACTATTGACTATAAAATTGAAGTCTAATACCAACTAAAAAGGGCTTGGATATGATAATACGAACAACCCTATAAATATAAGACTTAGACCCATTTAAATTGGGCTAGTCGAGTCACGATCAATTTGTCCGAAAATCCAAGGCTAACACCCCCTCCAAAACCCAAGTTCAATCATGCTTGGGGGAAAAGTCCATTACCCATGAAATTGAAGTCTAATACCAACTAAAAAGGGCTTTTATATGAAATGACCAACAAGGCTACAAATATAAGGCTTAGATCCATTTAAATTGGGTTAGTCGAGTCAAGATCAATTTGTCCGAAAATCCAAGGCTAACACCCCCTCCAAAACCCAAGTTCAATCATGCTTGGGGAAAAGTCCATTACCCATAAAATTGAAGTCTCATACAAACTAAAAGGTCTTGGATATGAAAAGACAAACAAGTTGAGAAATATAAGGCTTATACCCATTTAAATGACGCTACTCGAGTCAGGATCAATTTGTCCGAAAATCCAAGGCTAACACCCCCTCCAAAACCCAAGTTCAATCATGCTTGGGGAAAAGTCCATTACCCATAAAATTGAAGTCTCATACCAACTAAAAAGGTCTTGGATATGAAAAGACAAACAAGTCGAGAAATATAAGGCTTATACCCATATAAATGACGCTACTCGAGTGAGGATCAATTTGTCCGAAAATCCAAGGCTAACACCTCCTCCAAAACCAAGTTCAATCATGCTTGGGGAAAAGTCCATTACCCATAAAATTGAACTCTAATACCAACTAAAAAGGGCTTTTATATGAAAAGACGAACAAGGCTACAAATATAAGGCTTATACCTTTTAAATGGGGCTAGTCGAGTTACGATTAATATGTCCGAAAATGAAAGGCTAACACCCCTCCAAAACCAAGTTCAATCATGCTTGGTGGAAAAGTCCATTACCCATAAAATTGAAGTCTAATACCAACTAAAAACTGCTTGGGTATAAAAAGACGAACAAGGCTACAAATATAAGGCTTAGACCCATTTAAATGGGGCTAGTCGAGTCGAGATTAATTTGTCCGAAAATCCAAGGCTCACACCCACACAAAAACCAAGTTCAATCATGCTTGAGGGAAAATATATTTCCCATAAAATTGAAGTCTAATACCAACTAGAAAGGGCTTGGATATTAAAAGACAAACAAGGCTAGAAATATAAGTCTTATACCTATTTAATAGGGCTACTCGAGTCAGTTCAATTTGTCCGAAATTTCAAGGCTAACACACCCTCCAAAAACCAAGTTCAATCATGCTTGGGGAAAATGTATTTCCCATAAAATTGAAGTCTATTACAAACTAGAAAGGGCATGGATATTAAAAGACAAACAAGGCTAGAAATATAAGGGTTATACCCATTTAAATGGGGCTACTCAAGTCGAGTTCAATTTGTCCGAAAATCCAAGGCTAACACCCCTCAAAAACAAAGTTCTATCATGCTTGGGAGAAAATGTATTTCCCATAAAATTGAAGTCTAATACCAACTAAAAAGGTCTTGGATATGAAAAGAAGAACAAGTCTAGAAATATAAGGCTTATACCCATTTAAATGGGGCTAGTCGAGTGATGATCAATTTGTCCGAAAATCCAAGGCTAACACCCTCTCCAAAAACAAAGTTCAATCATGTTTGGGGCAAAAGTTTATTTCCCATAAAATTGAAGTCTAATACCAACTAATATGGGCTTGGATATGAACAAGGATAGAAATATAAGGCTAATACTCATTTCAATGAGGCTCGTCGACTCAGGATCAATCTGTTTGAAAATCCATGGCTAACACACCTCCAAAAACCAAGTTCAATCATGCTTGGGGAAAAAGTCAATTACCTATAAAACTAAAGTCTAATACCAACTAAAAAAGGCTTGGATATGAAAAGACAAACAAGTCGAGAAATATAAGGCTTATACCCATTTAAATGACGCTAGTCGAGTCAGGATCAATTTATCCGAAAATGCAAGGCTAACATCCCCTCCAAAAACCAAGTTCAATCATGCTTGGTGGAAAAATCCATTACCCATAAAATTGAAGTCTAATACCAACTAAAAAGGGCTTGGATATGAAAATACGAACAAGGCTACAAATATAAGGCTTAGACGCATTTAAATTGGGCTAGTCGAGTCACGATCAATTTGTCCGAAAATCCAAGGCTAACACCCTTCCAAAACCAAGTTCAATCATGCTTGGGGAAAAGTCCATTACCCATAAATTGAAGTCTAATACCAACTAAAAGGGCTTTTATATGAAATGACGAACAAGGCTACAAATATAAGGCTTAGACCCATTTAAATTGGGTTAGTCGAGTCAAGATCAATTTGTCCGAAAATCCAAGGCTAACACCCCTCCAAAACCCAAGTTCAATCATGATTCAGTAGAAAAGTCCATTACCCATAAAATTGAAGTCTAATACCAACTAAAAGAGCTTGGATATGAAAATCCGAACAACGCTACAAATATAAGGCTTAGACCCATTTAAATTGGGCTATTCGAGTCAAGATCAATTTGTCCGAAAATCCAAGGCTATCACCCCTCCAAAACCAAGTTCAATCATGCTTGGGGAAAAGTCCATTACCCATAAAATTGAAGTCTCATACCAACTAAAACGGTCTTGGATATGAAAAGACAAACAAGTCGAGAAATATAAGGCTTATACCCATTTAAATGACGCTACTCGAGTGAGGATCAATTTGTCCGAAAATCCAAGGCTAACACCCCTCCAAAACCAAGTTCAATCATGCTTGGGGAAAAGTCCATTACCCATAAAATTGAAGTCTAATACCAACTGAAAAGGGCTTGGATATGAAAATACTGAACAACACTACAAATATAAGACTTAGACCCATTTAAATGGGGCTCGTCAAATCACGATCAATTTGTCCGAAAATCCAAGGCTAACACCCCTCCAAAAAATAAGTTGAATCATGCCTGGCGAAAACGTCTTTTACCCATAAAATTGAAGTTTAATAGCAACTAAAAAGGGCTTGGGTATAAAAAGACGAACAAGGCTACAAATATAAGGCTTAGACCCATTTAAATGGGGCTAGTCGAGTCAGATTAATTTGTCCGAAAATCCAAGGCTCACACCCCTCCAAAACCCAAGTTCAATCATGCTTGGGGAAAAGTCCATTACCCATAAAATTGAAGTCTCATACAAACTAAAAAGGTCTTGGATATGAAAAGACAAACAAGTTGAGAAATATAAGGCTTATACCCATTTAAATGACGCTACTCGAGTGAGGATCAATTTGTCCGAAAATCCAAGGCTAACACCCCTCCAAAACCCAAGTTCAATCATGCTTGGGGAAAAGTCCATTACCCATAAAATTGAAGTCTCATACCAACTAAAAGGTCTTGGATATGAAAAGACAAACAAGTCGAGAAATATAAGGCTTATACCCATTTAAATGACGCTACTCGAGTGAGGATCAATTTGTCCGAAAATCCAAGGCTAACACCTCCTCCAAAACCAAGTTCAATCATGCTTGGGGAAAAGTCCATTACCCATAAAATTGAAGTCTAATACCAACTAAAAGGGCTTTTATATGAAAAGACGAACAAGGCTACAAATATAAGGCTTATACCTTTTAAATGGGGCTAGTCGAGTTACGATTAATATGTCCGAAAATGAAAGGCTAACACCCCTCCAAAACCAAGTTCAATCATGCTTGGTGGAAAAGTCCATTACCCATAAAATTGAAGTCTAATACCAACTAAAAACTGCTTGTGTATAAAAAGACGAACAAGGCTACAAATATAAGTTTTAGACCCATTTAAATGGGGCTAGTCGAGTCGAGATTAATTTGTCCGAAAATCCAAGGCTCACACCCACACAAAAACCAAGTTCAATCATGCTTGAGGGAAAATATATTTCCCATAAAATTGAAGTCTAATACCAACTAGAAAGGGCTTGGATATTAAAAGACAAACAAGGCTAGAAATATAAGTCTTATACCTATTTAATAGGGCTACTCGAGTCAGGTTCAATTTGTCCGAAATTTCAAGGCTAACACCCCCTCCAAAAACCAAGTTCAATCATGCTTGGGGGGAAATGTATTTCCCATAAAATTGAAGTCTAATACGAACTAGAAAGGGCATGGATATTAAAAGACAAACAAGGCTAGAAATATAAGGGTTATACCCATTTAAATGGGGCTACTCAAGTCAGTTCAATTTGTCCGAAAATCCAAGGCTAACACCCCTCAAAAACAAAGTTCTATCATGCTTGGGAGAAAATGTATTTCCCATAAAATTGAAGTCTAATACCAACTAAAAGGTCTTGGATATGAAAAGACAAACAAGTCTAGAAATATAAGGCTTATACCCATTTAAATGACGCTACTCGAGTCGAGTATCAATTTGTCCGAAAATCCAAGGCTAACACCCCTCCAAAACCAAGTTCAATCATGCTTGGGGAAAAGTCCATTACCCATAAAATTGAAGTCTAATAC
Organism: Salix exigua; assembly: GCA_032356905.1. Taxonomy (NCBI): domain Eukaryota; kingdom Viridiplantae; phylum Streptophyta; class Magnoliopsida; order Malpighiales; family Salicaceae; genus Salix; species Salix exigua. Next base: position 11,965,026 of record CM063606.1, read on the forward strand.
CAACTAAAAGGGCTTGGATATGAAAAGACGAACAAGGATACAAATATAAGGCTTATACCCATTTCAATGGGGCTAGTCGAATCAGGATCAATTTGTCCAAAAATCCAAGGCTAACAACCCTCCAAAAACCAAGTTCAATCATGCTTGGGGAAAGTCTATTACCCATAAAATTGAAGTCTAATACCAACTAAAAATGTCTTGGATATGAAAAGACAAACAAGTCGAGAAATATAAGGCTTATACCCATTTAAATGACGCTACTCGAGTCAAGATCAATATGTCCGTAAATCGAAGGCTAACACCCCCTCCAAAAACCAAGTTCAATCATGCTTGGGGGAAAAGTCTATTACCTATAAAATTGAAGTCTAATACCAACTAAAAAGGGCTTGGATATGAAAATACGAACAAGGCTACAAATATAAGGCTTAGACGCATTTAAATTGGGCTAGTCGAGTCACGATCAATTTGTCCGAAAATCCAAGGCTAACACCCCTTCCAAAAACCAAGTTCAATCATGCTTGGGGGAAAAGTTCATTACCCATAAATTGAAGTCTAATACCAACTAAAAGGGCTTTTATATGAAATGACGAAAAGGGCTACAAATATAAGGCTTAGACCCATTTAAATTGGGTTAGTCGACTCAAGATCAATTTGTCCGAAAATCCAAGGCTAACACCCCCTCCAAAACCCAAGTTCAATCATGCTTGGGGGAAAAGTCCATTACCCATAAAATTGAGGTCTAATACAAACTAAAAGGTTTGGGATATGAAAAGACAAACAAGTCGAGAAATATAAGGCTTATACCCATTTAAATGACGCTACTCGAGTCGAGATCAATTTGCCTGAAAATCGAAGGCTAACACCCCCTCCAAAAACCAAGTTCAATCATGCTTGGGGGAAAGTCCATTACCTATAAAATTGAAGTCTAATACCAACTAAAAGGGCTTGGATATGAAAATACGAACAAGGCTACAAATATAAGGCTTAGACGCATTTAAATTGGGCTAGTCGAGTCACGATCAATTTGTCCGAAAATCCAAGGCTAACACCCCTTCCAAAAACCAAGTTCAATCATGCTTGGGGGAAAAGTCCATTACCCATAAATTGAAGTCTAATACCAACTAAAAGGGCTTTTATTTGAAATGACGAACAAGGCTACAAATATAAGGCTTAGACCCATTTAAATTGGGTTAGTCGATTCAAGATCAATTTGTCCGAAAATCCAAGGCTAACACCCCCTCCAAAACCCAAGTTCAATCATGATTCAGTAGAAAAGTCCATTACCCATAAAATTGAAGTCTAATACCAACTAAAAGAGCTTGGATATGAAAATCCGAACAACGCTACAAATATAAGGCTTAGACCCATTTAAATTGGGCTATTCGAGTCAAGATCAATTTGTCCGAAAATCCAAGGCTATCACCCCTCCAAAACCAAGTTCAATCATGCTTGGGGAAAAGTCCATTACCCATAAAATTGAAGTCTCATACCAACTAAAACGGTCTTGGATATGAAAAGACAAACAAGTCGAGAAATATAAGGCTTATACCCATTTAAATGACGCTACTCGAGTGAGGATCAATTTGTCCGAAAATCCAAGCCTAACACCCCCTCCAAAAACCAAGTTCAATCATTCTTGGGGGAAAAGTCCATTACCCATAAAATTGAAGTCTAATACCAATTGAAAAGGGTTTGGATATGAAAATACTGAACAACACTACAAATATAAGACTTAGACCCATTTAAATTGGGCTAGTCGAGTCACGATCAATTTGTCCGAAAATCCAAGGCTAACACCCCTCCAAAAACTAAGTTCGATCATGCTTGGGGAAAAGTCCATTACCCATAAAATTGAAGTCTAATACCAACTAAAAGGGCTTGGGTATAAAAAGACGAACAAGGCTACAAATATAAGGCTTAGACCCATTTAAATGGGGCTAGTCGAGTCGAGATTAATTTGTCCGAAAATCCAAGGCTCACACCCTCCAAAACCCAAGTTCAATCATGCTTGGGGAAAAGTCCATTACCCATAAAATTGAAGTCTCATACAAACTAAAAGGTCTTGGATATGAAAAGACAAACAAGTTGAGAAATATAAGGCTTATACCCATTTAAATGGCGCTACTCGAGTGAGGATCAATTTGTCCGAAAATCCAAGGCTAACACCCCTCCAAAACCCAAGTTCAATCATGCTTGGGGAAAAGTCCATTACCCATAAAATTGAAGTCTCATACCAACTAAAAGGCTTGCATATGAAAAGACAAACAAGTCTAGAAATATAAGGCTTATACCCATTTAAATGACGCTACTCGAGTGAGGATCAATTTGTCCGAAAATCCAAGGCTAACACCTCCTCCAAAACCAAGTTCAATCATGCTTGGGGAAAAGTCCATTACCCATAAAATTGAAGTCTAATACCAACTAAAAGGGCTTTTATATGAAAAGACGAACAAGGCTACAAATATAAGGCTTATACCTTTTTAAATGGGGCTAGTCGAGTTACGATTAATATGTCCGAAAATGAAAGGCTAACACCCCTCCAAAAACCAAGTTCAATCATGCTTGGTGGAAAAGTCCATTACCCATAAAATTGAAGTCTAATACCAACTAAAAACTGCTTGTGTATAAAAAGACGAACAAGGCTACAAATATAAGTTTTAGACCCATTTAAATGGGGCTAGTCGAGTCGAGATTAATTTGTCCGAAAATCCAAGGCTCACACCCACACAAAAACCAAGTTCAATCATGCTTGAGGGAAAATATATTTCCCATAAAATTGAAGTCTAATACCAACTAGAAAGGGCTTGGATATTAAAAGACAAACAAGGCTAGAAATATAAGTCTTATACCTATTTAATAGGGCTACTCGAGTCGAGTTCAATTTGTCCGAAATTTCAAGGCTAACACACCCTCCAAAAACCAAGTTCAATCATGCTTGGGGAAAATGTATTTCCCATAAAATTGAAGTCTATTACAAACTAGAAAGGGCATGGATATTAAAAGACAAACAAGGCTAGAAATATAAGGGTTATACCCATTTAAATGGGGCTACTCAAGTCGAGTTCAATTTGTCCGAAAATCCAAGGCTAACACCCCTCAAAAAACAAAGTTCTATCATGCTTGGGAGAAAATGTATTTCCCATAAAATTGAAGTCTAATACCAACTAAAAGGTCTTGGATATGAAAAGACAAACAAGTCTAGAAATATAAGGCTTATACCCATTTAAATGACGCTACTCGAGTCGAGTATCAATTTGTCCGAAAATCCAAGGCTAACACCCTCCAAAAACCAAGTTCAATCATGCTTGGGGAAAAGTCCATTACCCATAAAATTGAAGTCTAATACCAACTAAAAGGGCTTGGATATGAAAATACGAACAACGCTACAAATATAAGGCTTATACCCATTTCAATGGGGCTAGTCGAGTCGAGATCAATTTGTCCAAAAATCCAAGGCTAACACCCCTCCAAAACCCAAGTTCAATCATGCTTGGGGAAAGTCAATTACCCATAAAATTGACGTCTAATACCAACTAAAAATGTCTTGGATATGAAAAGACAAACAAGTCAGAAATATAAGGCTTATACCCATTTAAATGACGCTACTCGAGTCAGGTATCAATTTGTCCGAAAATCGAAGGCTAACACCCCTCCAAAAACCAAGTTCAATCATGCTTGGGGAAAGTCCATTACCTATAAAATTGAAGTCTAATACCAACTAAAAGGGCTTGGATATGAAAATACGAACAACGCTACAAATATGAGGCTTATACCCGTTTAAATTGGGCTAGTCGAGTCAGGATAAATTTGTCCGATAATCCAAGGCTAACACCCTTCCAAAAACCAAGTTCAATGATGTCGAGGGGAAAAGTTTATTACCCATAAATTGACGTCTAATACCAACTAAAAGGGCTTTTATATGAAATGACGAAAAGGGCTACAAATATAAGGCTTAGACCCATTTAAATTGGGTTAGTCGAGTCAAAATCAATTTGTCCGAAAATCCAAGGCTAACACCCCTCCAAAACCCAAGTTCAATCATGCTTGGGGAAAAGTCCATTACCAATAAAATTGAAGTCTAATACCAACTAAAAGGTTTGGGATATGAAAAGACAAACAAGTCGAGAAATATAAGGCTTATACCCATTTAAATGACGCTACTCGAGTCGAGTATCAATTTGCCCGAAAATCCAAGGTTAACCCCCCCTCCAAAAACCAAGTTCAATCATGCTTGGGGGAAAAGTCTATTACCTATAAAATTGAAGTCTAATACTATCTAAAAAGGGCTTGGATATGAAAATACGAACAACGCTACAAATATAAGGCTTAGACCCATTTAAATTGGGCTAGTCGAGTCAATATCAATTTGTCCGAAAATCCAAGGCTAACACCCTTCCAAAAACCAAGTTCAATCATGCTTGGGGAAAAGTCCATTACCCATAAATTGAAGTCTAATACCAACTAAAAGGGCTTTTATATGAAATGACGAACAAGGCTACAAATATAAGGCTTAGACCCATTTAAATTGGGTTAGTCGAGTCAAGATCAATTTGTCCGAAAATCCAAGGCTAACACCCCTCCAAAACCCAAGTTCAATCATGCTTCAGTAGAAAAGTCCATTACCCATAAAATTGAAGTCTAATACCAACTAAAAGAGCTTGGATATGAAAATCCGAACAACGCTACAAATATAAGGCTTAGACCCATTTAAATTGGGCTATTCGAGTCAAGATCAATTTGTCCGAAAATCCAAGGCTATCACCCCTCCAAAACCAAGTTCAATCATGCTTGGGGAAAAGTCCATTACCCATAAAATTGAAGTCTCATACCAACTAAAACGGTCTTGGATATGAAAAGACAAACAAGTCGAGAAATATAAGGCTTATACCCATTTAAATGGGGCTACTCTAGTGAGAATCAATTTGTCCGAAAATCCAAGGCTAACACCCCCTCCAAAAACCAAGTTCAATCATGCTTGGGGGAAAAGTCCATTACCCATAAAATTGAAGTCTAATACCAACTAAAAAGGGCTTGGATATGAAAATACGAACAACCCTACAAATATAAGACTTAGACCCATTTCAATTGGGCTAGTCGAGTCACGATCAATTTGTCCGAAAATCCAAGGCTAACACCCCCTCCAAAAACCAAGTTCAATCATGCTTGGGGGAAAAGTCCATTACCCATAAAATTGAAGTCTAATACCACCTAAAAAGGGTTTGTATATAAAAAGACGAACAAGGCTACAAATATAAGGCTTAGACCCATTTAAATGGGGCTAGTCGAGTCGAGATTAATTTGTCCGAAAATCCAAGGCTCACACCCACACAAAAACCAAGTTCAATCATGCACGAGGAAAATATATTTCCCATAAAATTGAAGTCTAATACCAACTAGAAAGGGCTTGGATATTAAAAGACAAACAAGGCTAGAAATATAAGTCTTATACCCATTTAATAGGGCTACTCGAGTCAAGTTCAATTTGTCCGAAATTTCAAGGCTAACACCCCCTCCAAAAACCAAGTTCAATCATGCTTGGGGAAAATGTATTTCCCATAAAATTGAAGTCTATTACAAACTAGAAAGGGCATGGATATTAAAAGACAAACAAGGCTAGAAATATAAGGGTTATACCCATTTAAATGTGGCTACTCAAGTCGAGTTCAATTTGTCCGAAAATCCAAGGCTAACACCCCTCAAAAACAAAGTTCTATCATGCTTGGGAGAAAATGTATTTCCCATAAAATTGAAGTCTAATACCAACTAAAAGGTCTTGGATATGAAAAGACAAACAAGTCTAGAAATATAAGGCTTATACCCATTTAAATGACGCTACTCGAAGTCGAGTATCAATTTGTCCGAAAATACAAGGCTAACACCCCCTCGAAAAACAAAGTTCAATCATGTTTCGGGGAAAAGTCTATGACCCATAAACTTGAAGTCTAATACCAACTAAAAGGGCTTGGATATGAAAATACGAACAACGCTACAAATATAAGGCTTATACCCATTTCAATGGGGCTAGTCGAGTCGGATCAATTTGTCCAAAAATCCAAGGCTAACACCCCTCCAAAACCCAAGTTCAATCATGCTTGGGGAAAGTCAATTACCCATAAAATTGAAGTCTAATACCAACTAAAAATGTCTTGGATATGAAAAGACAAACAAGTCGAGAAATATAAGGCTTATACCCATTTAAATGACGCTACTCGAGTCAGGTATCAATTTGTCCGAAAATCGAAGGCTAACACCCCTCCAAAACCAAGTTCAATCATGCTTGGGGAAAGTCCATTACCTATAAAATTGAAGTCTAATACCAACTAAAAGGGCTTGGATATGAAAATACGAACAACGCTACAAATATGAGGCTTATACCCGTTTAAATTGGGCTAGTCGAGTCAGGATCAATTTGTCCGATAATCCAAGGCTAACACCCTTCCAAAAACCAAGTTCAATGATGTCGAGGGGACAAGTTTATTACCCATAAATTGACGTCTAATACCAACTAAAAAGGGCTTTTATATGAAATGACGAAAAGGGCTACAAATATAAGGCTTAGACCCATTTAAATTGGGTTAGTCGAGTCAAGATCAATTTGTCCGAAAATCCAAGGCTAACACCCCTCCAAAACCCAAGTTCAATCATGCTTGGGGAAAAGTCCATTACCAATAAAATTGAAGTCTAATACCAACTAAAAGGTTTGGGATATGAAAAGACAAACAAGTCGAGAAATATAAGGCTTATACCCATTTAAATGACGCTACTCGAGTCGAGTATCAATTTGCCCGAAAATCGAAGGCTAACACCCACCAAAAACCAAGTTCAATCATGCTTGGGGGAAAGTCGATTACCTATAAAATTGAAGTCTAATACCAACTAAAAAGGGCTTGGATATGAAAATACGAACAACGATACAAATATAAGGCTTAGACCCATTTAAATTGTGATATTCGAGTCACGATCAATTTGTCCGAAAATCCAAGGCTAACACCCCTTCCAAAACCAAGTTCAATCATGCTTGGGGAAAAGTCCATTACCCATAAATTGAAGTCTAATACCAACTAAAAGGGCTTTTATATGAAATGACGAACAAGGCTACAAATATAAGGCTTAGACCCATTTAAATTGGGTTAGTCGAGTCAAGATCAATTTGTCCAGAAAATCCAAGGCTAACACCCCTCCAAAAACCAAGTTCAATCATGCTTCGTAGAAAAGTCCATTACCAATAAAATTGAAGTCTAATACCAACTAAAAAGAGCTTGGATATGAAAATACGAACAACGCTACAAATATAAGGCTTAGACCCATTTAAATTGGGCTATTCGAGTCAAGATCAATTTGTCCGAAAATCCAAGGCTAACACCCCTCCAAAACCAAGTTCAATCATGCTTGGGGAAAAGTCCATTACCCATAAAATTGAAGTCTCATACCAACTAAAACGGTCTTGGATATGAAAAGACAAACAAGTCGAGAAATATAAGGCTTATACCCATTTAAATGACGCTACTCGAGTGAGGATCAATTTGTCCGAAAATCCAAGGCTAACACCCCTCCAAAACCAAGTTCAATCATGCTTGGGGAAAAGTCCATTACCCATAAAATTGAAGTCTAATACCAACTGAAAAGGGCTTGGATATGAAAATACGAACAACACTACAAATATAAGGCTTATACCCATTTAAATAGGGCTAGTTGAGTCACGATCAATTTGTCCGAAAATCCAAGGCTAACACCCCGTCCAAAAACCAAGTTCAATCTTGCTTGGGGAAAAAGTCTATTACCCATAAAATTGAAGTCTAATACCAACTAAAAGGGCTTGGGTATAAAAAGACGAACAAGGCTACAAATATAAGGCTTAGACCCATTTAAATGGGGCTAGTCGAGTCGAGATTAATTTGTCCGAAAATCCAAGGCTCACACCCACACAAAAACCAAGTTCAATCATGCACTGAGGAAAATATATTTCCCATAAAATTGAAGTCTAATACCAACTAGAAAGGGCTTGGATATTAAAAGACAAACAAGGCTAGAAATATAAGTCTTATACCCATTTAATAGGGCTACTCGAGTCGAGTTCAATTTGTCCGAAATTTCAAGGCTAACACCCCTCCAAAACCAAGTTCAATCATGCTTGGGGAAAATGTATTTCCCATAAAATTGAAGTCTATTACAAACTAGAAAGGGCATGGATATTAAAAGACAAACAAGGTTAGACATCTAAGGTTTATACCCATTTAAATGGGGCTCGTTGAGTCATAATCAATTTGTCCGAAAATCCAAGGTTAACAACCCCTCTAAAAACAAAGTTCAATCATGTTTAGGGCAAAAGTGTATTTCCCATAAAATTGAAGTCTAATACCAACTAAAAAGGTCTTGGATATGAAAAGAAGAACAAGTCTAGAAATATAAGGCTTATACCCATTTAAATGGGGCTAGTCGAGTGATGATCAATTTGTCCGAAAATCCAAGGCTAACACCCTCTCCAAAAACAAAGTTCAATCATGTTTGGGGCAAAAGTTTATTTCCCATAAAATTGAAGTCTAATACCAACTAAAAAGGTCTTGGATATGAAAATACGAACAACGCTACAAATATAAGGCTTATACCCATTTCAATGGGGCTAGTCGAGTCGGGATCAATTTGTCCAAAAATCCAAGGCTAACACCCACTCCAAAAACGAAGTTCAATCATGCTTTGGGGAAAAGTCAATTACCCTTAAAATTTAAGACTAATACCAACTAAAAATATCTTGGATATGAAAAGACAAACAAGTCAGAAATATAAGGCTTATACCCATTTAAATGACGCTACTCAAGTCGAGTATCAATTTGCCCGAAAATCGAAGGCTAACACCCCTCCAAAAACCAAGTTCAATCATGCTTGGGGAAAAGTCCATTACCCATAAATTGAAGTCTAATACCAACTAAAAGGGCTTTTATATGAAATGACGAACAAGGCTACAAATATAAGGCTTAGACCCATTTAAATTGGGTTAGTCGAGTCAAGATCAATTTGTCCGAAAATCCAAGGCTAACACCCCTCCAAAACCCAAGTTCAATCATGCTTGGGGAAAAGTCCATTACCAATAAAATTGAAGTCTAATACCAACTAAAAGGTTTGGGATATGAAAAGACAAACAAGTCGAGAAATATAAGGCTTATACCCATTTAAATGACGCTAGTCGAGTGAGGATCAATTTGTCCGAAAATCCAAGGCTAATATTGCACCCAAAAACGAATTCAATCATGCTTAAGGGAAAAGTCCATTACCCATAAAATTGAAGACTAATACCAACTAAAAGGGCTTGGATATGAAAATACGAACAACACTACAAATACAAGACTTAGACCCATTTAAATTGGGCTAATCAAGTCAGGATCAATTTGTCCAAATATCCAAGGCTAACACCCCTTCCAAAAACCAAGTTCCATCATGCTTGGGGGAAAAGTCCATTACCGATAAATTGACGTCTAATACCAACTAAAAGGGCTTGGATATGAAAAGATGAACAAGGTTAGAAATATAAGGCTTATATCTATTTAAATTGGGTTAGTCGAGTCAAGATCAATTTGTCCTAAAATCCAAGGCTAACACCACCCAAAAACCAAGTTCAATCATGCTTGGGGGTAAAGTCTATTACCCATAAAATTGAAGTCTAATACCAACTAAAAAGAGCTTGGATATGAAAATCCGAACAACGCTACAAATATAAGGCTTAGACCCATTTAAATTGGGCTATTCGAGTCAAGATCAATTTGTCCAAAATCCAGGGCTATCACCCCTCCAAAAACCAAGTTCAATCATGCTTGGGGAAAAGTCCATTACCCATAAAATTGAAGTCTCATACCAACTAAAACGGTCTTGGATATGAAAAGACAAACAAGTCGAGAAATATAAGGCTTATACCCATTTAAATGACGCTACTCGTGTCAGGATCAATTTGTCCGAAAATCCAAGGCTAACACCCCCTCCAAAAACCAAGTTCAATCATGCTTGGGGGAAAAGTCCATTACCCATAAAATTGAAGTCTAATACCAACCGAAAAGGGCTTGGATATGAAAATACGAACAACACTACAAATATAAGGCTAATACTCATTTACATGGGGCTAGTCAAGTCAGCATCAATTTGTTCGAAAATCCAAGTCTAACACCACCTCCAAAAACAAAGTTCAATCCTTCTTGGGGAAAATGTCTATTACCCATAAAATTGAAGTCCAACACCAACGAAAAAGGGATTGGATATGAAAATACGAACAAGGTTAGAAATATAAGGCTTATACCCATTTAAATGGGGCTACTCTAGTGAGAATCAATTTGTCCGAAAATCCAAGGCTAACACCCACACAAAAACCAAGTTCAATCATGCACGAGAGAAAATATATTTCCCATAAAATTGAAGTCTAATACCAACTAGAAAGGGCTTGGATATTAAAAGACAAACAAGGCTAGAAATATAAGTCTTATACCCATTTAATAGGGCTACTCGAGTCGGGTTCAATTTGTCCGAAATTTCAAGGCTAACACCCCTCCAAAAGCGAAGTTCAATCATGCTTGGGGAAAATGTATTTCCCATAAAATTGAAGTCTATTACAAACTAGAAAGGGCATGGATATTAAAAGACAAACAAGGCTAGAAATATAAGGGTTATACCCATTTAAATGTGGCTACTCAAGTCGGGTTCAATTTGTCCGAAAATCCAAGGCTAACACACCCTCAAAAACAAAGTTCTATCATGCTTGGGAGAAAATGTATTTCCCATAAAATTGAAGTCTAATACCAACTAAAAGGTCTTGGATATGAAAAGACAAACAAGTCTAGAAATATAAGGCTTATACCCATTTAAATGACGCTACTCGAGTCGAGTATCAATTTGCCCGAAAATCGAAGGCTAACACCCCTCCAAAACCAAGTTCAATCATGCTTGGGGAAAAGTCCATTACCCATAAAATTGAAGTCTAATACCAACTAAAAGGGCTTGGATATGAAAATACGAACAACACTACAAATACAAGACTTAGACCCATTTAAATTGGGCTAGTCAAGTCACGATTAATTTGTCCAAATATCCAAGGCTAACACCCCCTCCAAAAACCAAGTTCAATCATGCTTGGGCGAAAAGTCCATTACCGATAAATTGACGTCTAATACCAACTAAAAGGGCTTGGATATGAAAATACAAACAACACTACAAATATAAGGCTTAGGCCCATTTAAATTGGGTAGTCGAGTCAGGATCAATTTGTCCGAAAATCCAAGGCTAACAACCCCTCCAAAAACCAAATTCAATCATGCTTGGGGGAAAAGTCCATTACCCATAAAATTGGAGTCCAAAACCAACTGAAAAGGTCTTGGATATGAAAAGAAGAACAAGGCTACAAATATAAGGCTTAGACCCATTTAAATGGGGCTAGTCGAGTCAAGATCAATTTGTCCGAAAATCCAAGGCTAACACCCCTCCAAAAACTACGTTCAATCATGGTTGGGGAAAAGTCCATTACCCATAAAATTGAAGTCAAATACCGACTAAAAGGGATTGGATATGAAAAGACGAACAAGGCTACAAATATAAGGCTTAGACCCATTAAAATTGTGGTAGTCGAGTCCGGATCAATTTGTCCGAAAATCCAAGGCTCACACCCACACAAAAACCAAGTTCAATCATGCTTGAGGGAAAATGTATTTCCCATAAAATTGAAAGCTAATACCAACTAGAAAGGGCTTGGATATTAAAAGACAAACAAGGCTAGAAATATAAGGCTTATACCCATTTAATAGGGCTACTCGAGTCAAGTTCAATTTGTCCGAAATTTCAAGGCTAACACCCCCTCCAAAAACCAAGTTCAATCATGCTTGGGGGGAAATGTATTTCCCATAAAATTGAAGTCTAATACGAACTAGAAAGGGCATGGATATTAAAAGACAAACAAGGCTAGAAATATAAGGGTTATACCCATTTAAATGGGGGTAGTCGAGTCAGGATCAATTTGTCCGAAAATCCAAGGCTAACACCCCCTCCAAAAACCAAGTTCAATCATGCTTGGGGGAAAAGTCCATTACCCATAAAATTGAAGTCTCATACCAACAAAAGGGTTTGGATATGAAAAGAAGAACAAGACTAGAAATATAAGGGTTATGCCCATTTAAATAGATCTAGTCGAAGTCAGGATCAATTTGTTCGGAATCCAAGGCTAACACCCCTCCAAAACCAAGTTCAATCATGCTTCGTGGAAAAGTCCATTACTCATAAAATTTAAGTCTAATACCAACTAAAAGGGCTTGGATATGAAAAGACGAAAAAGGCTACAAATATAAGGCTTAGACCCATTAAAATTGTGGTAGTCGAGTCGGGATCAATTTGTCCGAAAATCAAAGGCTAACAAGCCCTCCAAAACCAAGTTCAATCATGCTTGGGGGAAAAGTCCATTACCGAGAAAATTAAAGTCTAATACCAACTCAAAGGGCTTGGATATGAAAATACGAACAACACTACAAATATAAGACTTAGACCCATTTAAATTGGGTTAGTCGAGTCACGATCAATTTCTCCAAAAATCCAAGGCTAACACCTCTTCCAAAACCAAGTTCAATCATGCTTGGGGAAAAGTCCATTACCCATAAATTGAAGTCTAATACCAACTAAAAAGGGCTTGGATAATAAAAGACGAAAAAGGGTAGAAATTGAAGGCTTAGACCCATTTAAATGGGGCTAGTCGAGTCAGGATCAATTTGTCCGAAAATCCAAGGCTAACACCCCTCCAAAACCAAGTTCAATCATGCTTGGGGGAAAAATCCATTACCCATAAAATTGAAGTCTAATACCAACTAAAAAAAGCTTGGATATGAAATGAAGAACAAGTCTACAAATATAAGGCTTAGACCCATTTCAATGGGGTTAGTCGATCGAGATCAATTTGTCCAGAAAATCCAAGGCTATCACCCCTCCAAAACCAAGTTCAATCATGATTGGGGAAAAGTCCATTACCCATAAAATTGAAGTCTAATATCAACTAAAAAGGGCTTGAATATGAAAAAATGAACAAGGTTAGAAATCTAAGGCTAATACTCATTTAAATAGAGCTAGTCGAGTCAGAATGAATTTGTTAGAAAATTCAAGGCTAACACCCCCTCCAAAAACCAAATTCAATCATGCTCGGGGGAAAACTCTATTTCTCATAAAATTTAAGTATAACACCAACTAAAAGGGCTTGGATGTGAAAAGACCAACAAGGCTACAAATATAAGGCTTAGACCCATTTAAATTGTGGTAGTCGAGTCAGGATCAATTTGTCCGAAAATGTAAGGCTAACACGCCCTCCAAAAACCAAGTTCAATCATGCTTGGGGGAAAAATCCATTACCCATAAAATTGAAGTCTAATACCAACTAAAAAAAGCTTGGATATGAAATGAAGAACAAGTCTACAAATAGAAGGCTTATACCCATTTCAATGGGGTTAGTCGAGTCAGGATCAATTTGTCCGAAAATCCAAGGCTAACACCCCATCCAAAACCAAGTTCAATCATAATTGGGGAAAAGTCCATTACTCATAAAATTGAAGTCTAATACCAACTAAAAGGGCTTGGATAAGAAAAGACGAAAAGGGTAGAAATTGAAGGCTTAGACCCATTTAAATTGGGCTAGTCGAGTCAAGATCAATTTGTCCGAAAATCCAAGGCTAACACCCCTCCAAAAACCAAGTTCAATCATGCTTGGTGGAAAAATCCATTACCCATAAAAGTGAAGTCTAATACCAACTAAAAAAGCTTGGATATGAAATGACGAACAAGGCTACAAATATAAGTCTTAGACCCATTTAAATTGGGTTAGTCGACTCAAGATCAATTTGTCCGAAAATCCAAGGCTAACACCCCCTCTAAAACCCAAGTTCAATCATGCTTGGGGGAAAAGCCCATTACCCATAAAATTGAAGTCTAATACCAACTAAAAGGGCTTGGATATGAAAATACGAACAACGCTACAAATATAAGGCTTATACCCATTTTAGTGGGGCTAGTCGAGTCATGATCAATTTGTCCGAAAATCCAAGGCTATCACCCCTCCAAAAACCAAGTTCAATCATGATTGGGGAAAAGTCCATTACGCATAAAATTGAAGTCCAACACCAACTACAAAGGGCTTGGATATGAAAAGATGAACAAGTCTAGAAATATAAGGCTTATACCCATTTAAATGACGCTACTCGAGTCCGGATCAATTTGTCCAAAAATCCAAGGCTCATACCCACACAAAAACCAAGTTCAATCATGCTTGAGGAAAATGTATTTCCCATAAAATTGAAATCTAATACCAACTAGAAAGGGCTTCGATATTAAAAGACAAACAAGGCTAGAAATATAAGGCTTATACCCATTTAATAGGCTACTCGAGTCGAGTTCAATTTGTCCGAAATTTCAAGGCTAACACCCCTCCAAAACCAAGTTCAATCATGCTTGGGGAAAATGTATTTCCCATAAAATTGAAGTCTAATACTGAACTAGAAAGGGCATGGATATTAAAAGACAAACAAGGCTAGAAATATAAGGGTTATACCCATTAGAATGGGGCTAGTCGAGTCAGGATCAATTTATCCGAATATCCAAGGCTAACACCCCTCCAAAACCAAGTTCAATCATGCTTGGGGAAAAGTCCATTACCCATAAAATTGAAGTCTCATACCAACGAAAAGGGTTTGGATATGAAAAGAAGAACAAGACTAGAAATATAAGGCTTATGCCCATTGAAATAGAGCTAGTCACGTCGGGATCAATTTGTTCGGGAATCCAAGGCTAACACCCCCTCCAAAAACCAAGTTCAATCATGCTTCGGGGAAAAGTCTATTACCCATAAAATTTAAGTCTAATACCAACTAAAAGGGCTTGGATATGAAAAGACGAACAAGGCTACAAATATAAGGCTTAGACCCATTAAAATTGTGGTAGTCGAGTCGGGATCAATTTGTCCGAAAATCAAAGGCTAACAAGCCCTCCAAAACCAAGTTCAATCATGCTTGGGGAAAAGTCCATTACCCATAAAATTGAAGTCTAATACCAACTAAAAGGGCTTGGATATGAAAATACGAACAACACTACAAATATAAGACTTAGACCCATTTAAATTGGGTTAGTCGAGTCACGATCAATTTGTCCAAAAATCCAAGGCTAACACCTCTTCCAAAAACCAAGTTCAATTATGCTTGGGGAAAAGTCCATTACCCATAAATTGAAGTCTAATACCAACTAAAAGGGCTTGGATAAGAAAAGACGAAAAGGGTAGAAATTGAAGGCTTATACCCATTTAAATTGGGCTAGTCGAGTCACGATCAATTTGTCCGAAAATCCAAGGCTAACACGCCCTCCAAAAACCAAGTTCAATCATGCTTGGGGGAAAAATCCATTACCCATAAAATTGAAGTCTAATACCAACTAAAAAAAGCTTGGATATGAAATGAAGAACAAGTCTACAAATAGAAGGCTTATACCCATTTCAATGGGGCTAGTCGAGTCGAGATCAATTTGTCCGAAAATCCAAGGCTATCACCCCTCCAAAACCAAGTTCAATCATGATTGGGGAAAAGTCCATTACGCATAAAATTGAAGTCTCATACCAACTAAAAGGGTTTGGATATGAAAAGAAGAACAAGACTATAAATATAAGGCTTATACCCATTTAAACGGGGCTAGTTGAGTCAGGATCAATTTGCTCAAAATCCAAGGCTAACACCGACTCAAAATACCAAATTCAATCATATTTGGGAGAAAAGTCTATTATTCATAAAATTTAAGTCTAATACTAACTAAAAAAGGTTGGATATGAAAAGACAAACAAGGCTAGAAATATAATGCTTATACCTATTTAAATGGGGCTAGTCGAGTCAGGATCAATTTATCCGAAAATCCAAGGCTAATACCCACTCCAAAAACCAAGTTCAATTATGCTTTGGTGAAAAGTCTATTACCCATAAAAATAAAGTCTAATACAAACTAAAAAGGTCTTGGATATGAAATGACGAACAAGGCTACAAATATAAGGCTTAGACCCATTTAAATTGGGGTAGTCGACTCAAGATCAATTTGTCCGAAAATCCAAGGCTAACCCCCCCTCCAAAAGCCAAGTTCAATCATGTTTGGAGGAAAAGTGTATTACCCATAAAATTGAAGTGTAATACCAACTAAAAAGGGCTTGGATATGAAAATACGAACAACGCTACAAATATAAGGCTTATACCCATTTTAGTGGGGCTAGTCGAGTCATGATCAATTTTTACGAAAATCCAAGGCTAACACCCCGTCCAAAAACCAAGTTCAATCATGATTGGGGGAAAAGTCCATTACGCATAAAATTGAAGTCCAACACCAACTATAAAGGGCTTGGATATGAAAAGATGAACAAGTCTAGAAATATAAGGCTTATACCCATTTAAATGACGCTACTCGAGTCCGGATCAATTTGTCCAAAAATCCAAGGCTCATACCCACACAAAAACCAAGTTCAATCATGCTTGAGGAAAATGTATTTCCCATAAAATTGAAATCTAATACCAACTAGAAAGGGCTTCGATATTAAAAGACAAACAAGGCTAGAAATATAAGGCTTATACCCATTTAATAGGCTACTCAAGTCGAGTTCAATTTGTCCGAAATTTCAAGGCTAACACCCCCTCCAAAAACCAAGTTCAATCATGCTTGGGGGGAAATGTATTTCCCATAAAATTGAAGTCTAATACGAACTAGAAAGGGCATGGATATTAAAAGACAAACAAGGCTAGAAATATAAGGGTTATACCCATTTAAATGGGGGTAGTCGAGTCAGGATCAATTTGTCCGAAAATCCAAGGCTAACACCCCCTCCAAAAACCAAGTTCAATCATGCTTGGGGGAAAAGTCCATTACCCATAAAATTGAAGTCTCATACCAACAAAAGGGTTTGGATATGAAAAGAAGAACAAGACTAGAAATATAAGGCTTATGCCCATTTAAATAGAGCTAGTCGCGTCGGGATCAATTTGTTCGGGAATCCAAGGCTAACACCCCTCCAAAAACCAAGTTCAATCATGCTTCGTGGAAAAGTCCATTACCCATAAAATTGAAGTCAAATACCAACTAAAAAGGGCTTTTATATGAAAAGACAAACAAGGCTACAAATATAAGGCTTATACCCTTTTAAATTGGGCTAGTCGAGTCACGATCAATTTGTCCGAAAATCCAAGGCTAACACCCCCTCCAAAAACCAAGTTCAATCATGCTTGGGGGAAAAGTCCATTACCCATAAAATTGAAGTCAAATACCAACTAAAAAGGGCTTGGATATGAAAATACGAACAACCCTACAAATATAAGACTTAGACCCATTTCAATTGGGCTAGTCGAGTCACGATCAATTTGTCCGAAAATCCAAGGCTAACACCTCTTCCAAAAACCAAGTTCAATTATGCTTGGGGAAAAGTCCATTACCCATAAATTGAAGTCTAATACCAACTAAAAGGGCTTGGATAAGAAAAGACGAAAAGGGTAGAAATTGAAGGCTAATACTCATTTAAATGGGGCTAGTCGAGTCAGGATCAATTTGTCCGAAAATCCAAGGCTAACACCCCTCCAAAACCAAGTTCAATCATGCTTGGTGGAAAAATCTATTACCCATAAATTTGAAGTCTAATACCAACTAAAAAAAGCTTGGATATGAAATGAAGAACAAGTCTACAAATAGAAGGCTTATACCCATTTCAATGGGGTTAGTCGAGTCAGGATCAATTTGTCCGAAAATCCAAGGCTAACACCCCCTCCAAAAACCAAGTTCAATCATGATTGGGGAAAAGTCCATTACCCATAAAATTGAAGTCTCATACCAACAAAAGGGTTTGGATATGAAAAGAAGAACAAGACTAGAAATATAAGGCTTATGCCCATTTAAATAGAGCTAGTCGAGTGAGGATCAATTTGTCCGGGAATCCAAGGCTAACACCCCTCCAAAAACCAAGTTCAATCATGCTTGGGGGAAAAGTCCATTACTCATGAAATTGAAGTCTAATACCAACTAAAAGGGCTTGGATATGAAAAGACGAACAAGGCTACAAATATAAGGCTTAGACCCATTAAAATTGTGGTAATTGAGTCGGGATCAATTTGACCGAAAATCCAAGGCTAACACCCCTCCAAAAACCAAGTTCAATCATGCTTGGGGAAAAGTCCATTACCCATAAAATTGAAGTCTAATACCAACTAAAAAGGGCTTGGATATGAAAAGACGAACAAGGTTAGAAATCTAAGGCTAATACTCATTTAAATGGTTCTAGTCGAGTAAGTATAAATTTGTCCAAAAATCCAAGGCTAACACCCCCTCCAAAAACAAAGTTCAATCATGTTTGGGCGAAAAGTGTATTTCCCATAAAATTGAAGTCTAATACCAACTGAAAAGGGATTTGATATTAAAAGACAAACAAGGCTAGAAATATAAGGCTTATACCGATTTAATAGGGCTACTCGAGTCGAGTTCAATTTGTCCGAAATTTCAAGGCTAACACCCCTCCAAAACCAAGTTCAATCATGCTTGGGGAAAATGTATTTCCCATAAAATTGAAGTCTAATACTGAACTAGAAAGGGCATGGATATTAAAAGACAAACAAGGTTAGAAAATTAAGGCTTATACCCATTTAAATGGTGCAAGTCGAGTCAGGATCAACTTGTCCGAAAATCCAAGTCTAACACCCCCTCCAAAATACAAGTTCAATCATGCTTGCGGGAAAAGTCTATTATCCATAAAATTAAAGTCTAATACCAACTAAAAGGGCTTGGATAAGAAAAGTCGAAAAGGGTAGAAATTGAAGGCTTAGACCCATTTAATTTGGGCTAGTCGAGTCAAGATCAATTTGTCCGAAAATCCAAGGCAAACACCTCCTCTAAAAATAAAGTTCAATCATGCTTGGGGAAAAGTCTATTACCCATAAAATTGATGTTTAATACCAACTAAAAAAGCTTGGATATGAAATGACGAACAAGGCTACAAATATAAGTCTTAGACCCATTTAAATTAGGTTAGTCGAGTCAAGATCAATTTGTCCGAAAATCCAAGGCTAACACCCCTCCAAAACCCAAGTTCAATCATGCTTGGGGAAAAGTCCATTACCCATAAAATTGAAGTCTCATACCATCGAAAAATGGTTTGGATATGAAAAGAAGAACAAGACTAGAAATATAAGGCTTATGCCTATTTAAATAGAGCTAGTCAAGTCGGGATCAATTTGTTCGGGAATCCAAGGCTAACACCCCCTCCAAAAACCAAGTTCAATCATGCTTCGTGGAAAAGTCCACTACTCATAAAATTTAAGTCTAATACCAACTAAAAGGGCTTGGATATGAAAAGACGAACAAGGCTACAAATATAAGGCTTAGACCCATTAAAATTGTGGTAGTCGAGTCCGGATCAATTTGTCCGAAAATCCAAGGCTCACACCCACACAAAAACCAAGTTCAATCATGCTTGAGGGAAAATGTATTTCCCATAAAATTGAAAGCTAATACCAACTAGAAAGGGCTTCGATATTAAAAGAGAAACAAGGCTAGAAATATAAGGCTTATACCCATTTAATAGGGCTCATGGAGTCGAGTTCAATTTGTCCGAAATTTCAAGGCTAACACCCCTCCAAAACCCAAGTTCAATCATGCTTGGGGAAAAGTCCATTACCCATAAAATTGAAGTCTCATACCAACTAAAAAGTCTTGGATATGAAAAGACAAACAAGTCGAGAAATATAAGGCTTATACCCATTTCAATGGGGCTAGTCGAGTCGGGATCAATTTGTCCGAAAATCCAAGGCTATCACCCCATCCAAAAACCAAGTTCAATCATGATTCGGGAAAAGTCCATTACCCATAAAATTGAAGTCAAATACCAACTAGAAAGGGCTTTTATATGAAAAAGCGAACAAGGCTACAAATATACGGTTTATACCCTTTTAAATGGAGCTCGTTGAGTCAGGATCAATTTGTCCGAAAATCCAAGGCTACCACCCCCACCAAAAACCAAGTTGAAGCATGCTTGGTTGAAAAATCCATTACCCATAAAAGTGAAGTCTAATACCAACTAAAAAAGCTTGGATATGAAATGACGAACAAGGCTACAAATATAAGTCTTAGACCCATTTAAATTAGGTTAGTCGAGTCAAGATCAATTTGTCCGAAAATCCAAGGCTAACACCCCTCCAAAACCCAAGTTCAATCATGCTTGGGGAAAAGTCCATTACCCATAAAATTGAAGTCTAATACCAACTAAAAGGGCTTGGATATGAAAATACGAACAACGCTACAAATATAAGGCTTATACCCATTTCAGTGGGGCTAGTCGAGTCGGAATCAATTTGTTCGAAATCCAAGGCTATCACCCCCTCCAAAAACCAAGTTCAATCATGATTGGGGAAAAGTCCATTACGCATAAAATTGAAGTTCAACACCAACTACAAAGGGCTTGGATATGAAAAGATGAACAAGTCTAGAAATATATGGCTTATACCCATTTAAATGACGCTACTCGAGTCTGGATCAATTTGTCCGAAAATCCAAGGCTCACACCCACATAAAAACCAAGTTCAATCATGCTTGAGGGAAAATGTATTTCCCATAAAAATGAAATCTAATACCAACTAGAAAGGGCTTCGATATTAAAAGACAAACAAGGCTAGAAATATAAGGCTTATACCCATTTAATAGGGCTACTCGAGTCAGGTTCAATTTGTCCGAAATTTCAAGGCTAACACCCCTCCAAAACCAAGTTCAATCATGCTTGGGGAAAAGTCCATTACGCATAAAATTGAAGTCCAACACCAACTACAAAGGGCTTGGATATGAAAAGATGAACAAGGGTAGAAATCTAAGGCTTATACTCATTTCAATGGGGCTAGTCGAGTTACGATCAATTTGTCCGAAAATCCAAGGCTAACACCCCTCCAAAACCAAGTTCAATCTTTTGGGAGAAAAGTGTATTACCCATAAAATTGAAGTCTCATACCAACGAAAAAGTGGTTGGATATGAAAAGAAGAACAAGACTAGAAATATAAGCCTTATGCCCATTTAAATAGAGCTAGTCGAGTCAGGATCAATTTGTCCAGGAATCCAAGGCTAACACCCCTCCAAAAACCCAATTCAATCATTCTTGGGGAAACGTCTATTACCCATAAATTTGAAGTGTAATACCAACTAAAAAAGCTTGGATATGAAAAAGGTAGAAATCTAAGGCTAATACTCATTTAAATGGGCTAGGCGAGTCAGGATCAATTTGTCCGAAAATCCAAAACTAAAACCCCTCCAAAACCAAGTTCAATCATGCTTGGGAGAAAATCAGTATTACCCAAAAATTGAAATATAATACTGAACTAAAAGGGCTTGGATATGAAAAGACGAACGAGGCTAGAAATCTAAGGCTTATACCCATTTAAAAGAGGCTACTCGAGTCGGGATCAATTTGTCCGAAAATCCAAGGCTAACACCACCTCCAAAACCAAGTTCAATCATGCTCGGGAAAAGTCCATTACCCATAAAATTGAAGTATAATACCAACTAAAAAGAGCTTTGATATGAAAAGACGAAGAAGGGTAGAAATCTAAGGCTTATACTCATTTCAATGGGGCTAGTCGAGTTACGATCAATTTGTCCGAAAATCCAAGGCTAACACCCCTCCAAAACCAAGTTCAATCTTTTGGGAGAAAAGTGTATTACCCATAAAATTGAAGTCTCATACCAACGAAAAAGTGGTTGGATATGAAAAGAAGAACAAGACTAGAAATATAAGCCTTATGCCCATTTAAATAGAGCTAGTCGAGTCAGGATCAATTTGTCCGGAATCCAAGGCTAACACCCCTCCAAAACCAAATTCAATCATTCTTGGGAAACGTCTATTACCCATAAATTTGAAGTGTAATACCAACTGAAAAAGCTTGGATATGAAAAAGATAGAAATCTAAGGCTAATACTCATTTAAATGGGCTAGGCGAGTCGGGATCAATTTGTCCGAAAATCCAAAACTAAAACCCCTCCAAAAACCAAGTTCAATCATGCTTGGGAGAAAATCAGTATTACCCAAAAATTGAAATATAATACTGAACTAAAAAGGGCTTGGATATGAATAGACGAACGAGGCTAGAAATCTAAGGCTTATACCCATTTAGAAGAGGCTACTCGAGTCAGGATCAATTTGTCCGAAAATCCAAGGCTAACACCCCTCCAACAACCAAGTTCAATCATGCTAGGGGCAAAAGTCCATAACCAATAAAATTGAAGTCTAATACCAACTAAAAGGACTTGGATATGAAAAGACGATCAAGGCTAGAAATATAAGGCTTATACACATTTAAATAGAGCAAGTCGACTCAAGATCAATTTGTTCGAAAATAAAAGGTTAACACCCCTCCAAAAACAAAGTTCAATCATGCTTTGGGAAAAGAGTATTACCCATAAAATTGAAGTATAATTCTATCTAAAAGGTCTTGGATATGAACAAGGTTAGAAATCTAAGGCTTATACCCATTTAAATGGGCTAGTCGAGTCAGGATCAATTTGTCCGAAAATCCCAAGTTAACACCCACCCAAAAATCAAGTTCAATCTTGCTTGTGGGAAAAGTCTATTACCCATAAATTTGAAGTGTTATACCAGCTACAAAGGTCTTGGATATGAACAAGGTTAGAAATCTAAGGCTAATACATATTTAAATGGTGCCAGTGAAGTCAGGATCAATTTGTCTGAAAATCAAAGGCTTACACCCACCCAAAAACCAAGTTCAATCATGTTTGGGGGAAAAGTGTATTACCCATAAAATTGAAGTCTAATAGCAATTTAAAAGTTCTTGGATATGAAAAGAAGAACAAGACTAGAAATATAAGGCTTATGCCCATTTAAATAGAGCTAGTCGAGTCAGGATCAATTTGTCCGGAATCCAAGGCTAACACCCCTCCAAAACCAAATTCAATCATTCTTGGGAAACGTCTATTACCCATAAATTTGAAGTGTAATACCAACTAAAAAAGCTTGGATATGAAAAAGTTAGAAATCTAAGGCTAATACTCATTTAAATGGGCTAGGCGAGTCGGGATCAATTTGTCCGAAAATCCAAGGCTAACACCCCTCCAAAAACCAAGTTGAATCATGCTTGGGGAAAAGTCCATAACCCATAAAATTGAAGTATAATACCAACTAAAAGGGCTTGGATATGAAAAGACGAACGAGGCTAGATATCTAGGGCTTATACCCATTTAAATGAGGCTACTCGAGTCGGGATCAATTTGTCCGAAAATCCAAGGCCAACACCCTATCCAAAAACCAAGTTCAATCATGCTTGGGGCAAAAGTCCATAACCAATAAAATTGAAGTCTAATACCAACTAAAAAGAGCTTTGATATGAAAAGACGATCAAGGCTAGAAATCTAAGACTTATACCCATTTCAATGGGGCTAGTCGAGTCGAGTATCAATTTGTCCGAAAATCCAAGGCTAACACCCCTCCAAAAACCAAGTTCAATCATGCTTGGGGAAAAGTCCATTACCCATAAAATTGAAATATAATACCAACTAAAAGAGCTTTGATATGAAAAGACGAAGAAGGGTAGAAATCTAAGGCTTATACTCATTTCAATGGGGCTAGTCGAGTTACGATCAATTTGTCCGAAAATCCAAGGCTAACACCCCTCCAAAACCAAGTTCAATCTTTTGGGAGAAAAGTGTATTACCCATAAAATTGAAGTCTCATACCAACGAAAAAGTGGTTGGATATGAAAAGAAGAACAAGACTAGAAATATAAGCCTTATGCCCATTTAAATAGAGCTAGTCGAGTCGGGATCAATTTGTCCAGGAATCCAAGGCTAACACCCCTCCAAAACCCAATTCAATCATTCTTGGGAAAAGTCTAAAATCCATAAAATTGAAGTCTAATACCAACCAAAAAGGGCTTGTATATGAACAAGGTTAGAAATATAAGGCTAATACTCATGTAAATGTGGCTCGTCGAGTCAGTATCAATTTGTCCAAAAATCCAAGGCTAACACCCCCTCCAAAAACCAAGTTAATCATGCTTGGGGAAAAAGTCTATAACCCATAAAATTGAAGTATAATACCAACTAAAAAGGGTTTGGATATGAAAAGACGAACGAGGCTAGATATCTAGGGCTTATACCCATTTAAATGAGGCTACTCGAGTCGGGATCAATTTGTCCGAAAATCCAAAACTAAAACCCCTCCAAAAACCAAGTTCAATCATGCTTGGGAGAAAAGCAGTATTACCCAAAAATTGAAATATAATACTGAACTAAAAGGGCTTGGATATGAAAAGACGAACGAGGCTAGAAATCTAAG
The DNA here is from genome assembly GCA_032356905.1 of Salix exigua. NCBI lineage: Eukaryota > Viridiplantae > Streptophyta > Magnoliopsida > Malpighiales > Salicaceae > Salix > Salix exigua. Next base: position 11,989,358 of record CM063606.1, read on the forward strand.
GCTTATACCCAATTAAAAGAGGCTACTCGAGTCAGGATCAATTTGTCCGAAAATCCAAGGCTAACACCCCTCCAAAAGCGAAGTTCAATCATGCTTGGAGCAAAAGTCCATAACCAATAAAATTGAAGTCTAATACCAACTAAAAGGACTTGGATATGAAAAGACGATCAAGGCTAGAAATATAAGGCTTATACACATTTAAATAGAGCAAGTCGACTCAAGATCAATTTGTTCGAAAATAAAAGGTTAACACCCCTCCAAAAACAAAGTTCAATCATGCTTTGGGGAAAAGAGTATTACCCATAAAATTGAAGTATAATTCTATCTAAAAGGGCTTGGAAATGAACAAGGTTAGAAATCTAAGGCTAATACGCATTTAAATGGGGCTCATCGAGTCAAGATTAATTTGTCTGAAAATCCAAAGCTAACACCCCCTCAAAATCTAAGTTCAATCATGCTTGAGGAAAAAATCTATTACCCATAAAATTGAACTCTAATACAAATTAAAAGGAACTTGGATATGAAAAGACAAAAAAGGTTAGAAGTCTAAGGCTAATACTCATTTAAATGGGGCTAGTCGAGTCATGATCAATTTTCTGAAAATCCAAGGCTAATACCCCCTCCAAAAAGCAAGTTCAATCATGCTTGGGGAAAAGTCCATTACCCATAAAATTGAAGTCTAATACCAACTAAAAAGAGCTTTGATATGAAAAGACGAAGAAGGGTAGAAATCTAAGACTTATACCCATTTCAATGGGGCTAGTCGAGTCGGGATCAATTTGTCCGAAAATCCAAGGCTAACACCCCTCCAAAACCAAGTTCAATCATGCTTGGGGCAAAAGTCCATAACCAATAAAATTGAAGTCTAATACCAACTAAAAGGACTTGGATATGAAAAGACGAAGAAGGCTAGAAATATAAGGCTTATACCCATTTAAATAGAGCAAGTCGACTCAAGATCAATTTGTTCGAAAATAAAAGGTTAACACCCCTCCAAAAACCAAGTTCAATCATGCTTTGGGAAAAGAGTATTACCCATAAAATTGAAGTATAATTCTATCTAAAAGGGCTTGGATATCAACAAGGTTATAAATCTAAGCCTAATACTCATTTAAATGGGGCTAGTCGAGTCAGGATCAACTTGTCCGAAAATCCAACGCTAACACTCACTCCAAAAACCAAGTTCAATCATGCTTGGAGGGGAAAGTCTATTGCTTGACCGCTATTTATGATCGGCTTGTTTTAACTCACAAGTGCATGAGTGTGCGATGTAGCAATTAACTCGGTAAGATCGAGGTCATATCCACAGAGAGCTAGATTTATAAATTAAGCTAGGTAACAACAAAAATATTTTAGGAGAATGATGAATGAATTTGTTTTCTAAGATAAAAGAGAGTAATTAGATTTAAATGATAAGAAAAGGTAAGTCTTGGTTCCAAATCAATTTTGATGGTGATGTATTGGTGAATCCTTCAACATATATAAGATAACTCAACCTAATATCAACGATGGTGATATTAGGTCGGAAGATATTACAATGAAGATCTAAAACATGAAGATGATTATTGCTTAAGAATAAACGAGTGTTTTCATATTAAGTAAGACATTGAATCAAGCAATCTCTATACCAAAACTAAGTTTTGTTCATAAAAATTCAAGATTATAACATTACTTAGATGATTTCTAAAATTTCTTTGCAATAACAAAACATTCATGAAGAAAAAGTGAAGATAGACATTAAGATTCATTCATATCTTAAAGAACTCACCTCAATCACCATCATCCTTGATTTGGATCCAAGAAAGAGATTAGCCAACCATAATTATATATAAAAACACTTTAATAAACATGAAATAACCTGAATCAAATTGGAATAATAAGTTTTACAACTAAAATAGAACTGAAATCTAAAACAAGAAGAACGAAACACAATCTCGGAAAATATTGCAAGACAGATTTGAAGCTAACTTGGACTGCAATTTAACCCTATTTCTAAGCGTCTTTTAGAGAAGGCTATTAGAAACATATTGATAGCCCTTTCTGTTAGCTTTCAGAACATTAAAAATCATATAATTTGGATCTCTGAGTCAAAAGATATGACCGACACACCGAAAGGTGTTCTGGAAAACTCATTATGTTGGCAACTTGGAGCATATTCTTGTGTCTGATTTGATGCCAACTTTGTACTGCACTTTACCCCACTTTAGAAGCGTTTTCTGGAGACAGCTATTAGACACATAGTTGTAGGCCTTTCTGTTAGCTTTCCAGAACATCAAGAACCATACAATTTGGATCTCGGAGTCAAACGTTATGACTGAAACTCCGAAAGGTGTTCTGAAAAACTTATTATTTCGGCAACTTGTAGAAGATTTTTGTGTCCGATTTTCTTCCTCATTTTTAGCTGAATCTTTCTTCTTTTTGACCCAAGATAAAGTAACAATCTTTCCTATAGCTTTCCATAGATTTCTCCTCCAATTCTTTCTTCCAAATTTCGACATTTAAATTTCCTGAAATAATTCATTTAAGCTCAAAAAAACTTGTCGAAACATTAAGAGAAATTTACTAAAAAGCACATCAATTATTATAAAATCCCAAATAAAACTAATAAATACATATGTAAAATAAGAGATTTAACAATACTTTTGATGCACAATCACACCCCCCAACTTAGATTTTGCTAGTCCTCAAGCAAAACAAAACATAAAACCGTTGAAATAAAAATAATAATAACCATAATTAGATTCGACTCATTACACTTAAAGGACCTATCATGCAAACATTGGTATCTTCAACTTGGTGTGTACACAATAGCGAATAAAGAAAAATAAACATACTCACATTCTCTAAATCAAATATCCATACAAAATTCCAAATTCAATCGTATTTATCATGCAACCAACATAATTAATTCATGCGAAAACTCGACTTGTAATCATCCCTTCTTTCCACTTCAAACAAGGTAGCAAATTAGAGAAATAACTATCTATATATATTTTTTTTCTTTTTTTTTCTTTTTTTTTCTTTTGTGTGAACTTTATTTGTTTTTTTTCTTTAAGTGGTCACTTCCCTTTTGACGCGAATACAAACATTTGTGATGAATGCACCCGGTTACTCACAAAGTCACACACTTAAAGTGCTTTGCATACTCATATTTCAAGTTGCCGTTTGACGTAAAGATAAACATTTGTGATGAATACCCCTAGTTACTGAGCAACTCAAAACATTGGAGTAGGTTGAACTTTGCACACATCTATTTATTTAATTATTACTCTATTTACTTAAACCTTGTTTAGGACTAGATTAAAAGGGATGATCACAAGTAAAGCATCACACTCATCTTTTATGCATAATCACACAACTCACACAATTTTTTAAGGAAAGATGTACTTCAATAATCTTAAAGAAAAACAAAATATGTTATATCTTGCTTTATACGATATTATCTATCCCAAATTAAAGCATGCAATGTTCAACACAATAATGAATCCAAAAATGTAATGTTGATCCTAATTAAGTCTCACTCACATACAAATGCATTTTGTTTTCTTTCAAACAAGCATGGCCATCTCAAACATTCAACACAATCAAATATCCAAAATTAAGTTTTAAATTATCCTTAATTAAAAAAAATAAGAATAAAGATTAGAAAACTGTTACTCCCTTTTTTTTTCAAGGATGAATGCCTGATTGAATTGGACATGAGCTGACTTCTTGCTTGAGCTTTTTTTTCTTTTTTTTTAACCTGCATATCACAACTAAAAGAAAATATCAAACTAATTTTTTTTTTTTGAAAATAAACAAAACCTCATACCCCCCAACTTAAAATAATGCATTGTCCCTAATGCATGAACAAGTAAATAAGAGTTGGAAGAATAAGAGAGAGAAAAAAAACAAAAAAACAAAAAAATAAAAACACATTAATTCGATATCTGCAATGGCATTGGATCATCAAGATCCAATGTCTCAACTTCAACCACAAAGTTTTCAAGATAAGGTTTCAATCGATGACCATTTCTTGTGAAAACATTTCCATTCTTATGATTTTCTACCTCAACAGCACCATGCTCAGAGATGGATTTAATCACAAATGGACCAATCCATTTTGTTCTCAACTTCCCAGGAAAAAAATGTAATCGTGAATTATACAAGAGAACCTTTTGACCAACATGAAAGGATTTTCTAAGAATATGTTTATCATGCAAAGTTTTCATCTTATGTTTTGAAATTTTTGCATTTTCGAATGCATCATTTCTCAACTCCTCTAATTCATCCAATTGAAGTTTTCTATTTTTTCAATCTCATTTTCATTGTCATTGAATTGCCGAATGGCCCAATATGCACGGTGCTCAATCTCAACAGGGAGATGACAAGGCTTTCCATAAACTAGCATATAAGGAGACATTCCTAAAGAGGTCTTGTAAGCGATGCGATATGCCCACAAAGCATCGACTAGTCGTAAGGACCAATCTTTACGGTTTGGGTTTATCTGTTTTCTCTAGAATGTTCTTGATTTCCCTATTTGCCAACTCGACTTGGCCATTAGTCCATGGGTGATAAGAGTACTCGACCTTGTGAATCACACCATATTTTCTCATCAAAATCCCAACAAGCTTGTTACAAAAATGTTTCCCCCCATCACTAATCATAGCCCTGGGCATGCCAAAACGAGAGAAAATATGTTCTTTCAAGAATTTGACCACAACTCGATGGTCATTGGTTCGAGATGCAATGGCCTCCACCCATTTAGACACATAATCAACAGCAACCAGGATGAATTGGTAACCAAATGAACTTGGAAAAGGTCCCATGAAATCAATCCCCCAACAATCAAATATTTCCAAAACAAGAATGGGATTAAGGGGCATCATGTTACGCCGAGTGAGATTACCTAGGCGTTGGCATCGATCACATGCAACACAGAATGCATGGACATCTTTAAACATGGTGGGCCAATAAAAACCACACTGCAAGATCTTGGCAGTGGTTTTCTTGGAAGAGAAATGCCCACCACAGGCTAATGCATGACAAAAATTAATGACACTTGGAATTTCATGATCGAGGATGCACCGCCTAACAATTTGGTCGAGGCGTATTTAAATAGGTAGGGTCATCCCAAAAAAGGTACACACGCTATGCAAGAATTTATGTTTGTCAAGTTTAGACCAATGAGAAGGAATCTGACTGTGGCTAGGTAATTTGCTATGTCAGCATACCATGGAGAGCCAATGTTGGAGACATTACCTGCAAAAAATAAATTTTCATCAACAAAGAGTTCATTTATTGGAGATTCATCTACTATGTTCTCATAGCTTGAAAGACGGGATAAATGATCAACCACTACATTCTCTACTCCCTTTTTATCTCGAATTTCAAGGTTAAACTCTTGGAGTAGGAGGATCCAACGCATCAAACGTGGCTTGGAATCTTGTTTTGTGAGCAAGTATTTCGATCGTTGCATGATCGATGAAAACAATAACAAGAGATCCAACCAAATAAGACCGAAACTTGTCTAAAGCAAATACAACGACTAAGAGTTCTTTTCAGTTGTAGTGTAATTCAATTGAGCATCATTCAAAGTCTTGCTAGCATAATAAATTACATGAGGTTTCTTATCTTTTCTTTGCCCTAAAACAGCACCTATTGCAAAATCACTAGCATCACACATCAATTCAAATGGTAAAGACCAATCAGGAGCTTGCATAATTGGTGTAGTGGTCAACAACCCTTTAAGCTTTTCAAAAGCTTCTTGACATTTTGATGTCCAATCAAATTGGGCATCTTGTGACAACAAGTTACACAATGGTTTGGCAATGGTACTGAATGAATGAATCTTCGGTAAAAACCAGCATGTCCTAAAAAGGATCTCACATCTTTCACAGTCCTGGGGGTAGGTAATTTTTGAATGACTTCAACTTTTGACTTATCTACCTCTATCCCTTTTGAAGAGACAATGTGACCTAAGACAATACCATGTGTCACCATAAAATGACATTTCTCCCAATTAAGTACAAGATTGCTCTCCTCACACCTTTCAAGAACTTTTTCCAAATGCATTAGACACAACTCATAAGAATCCCCATAAACTGAAAAATCATCCATGAAAACTTCCAAAAAATTTTCCACCATGTCACTAAAGATACTCATCATACACCTTTGAAAAGTGGCTGGTGCATTACACAAGCCAAAGGGCATTCTTCTATAAGCATAGGTACCAAAAGGACAAGTGAACGTGGTTTTTTCTTGGTCTTCTAATGAAATCTCAATTTGGTTGTAACCTGAGTATCCATCAAGAAAACAATAGAAAGCTCTTCCTGCTACTCTTTCAAGCACTTGGTCTAAAAATGGAAGAGGAAAATGGTCCTTCCTAGTCACCATGTTCAACTTACGGTAATCAATGCACATACGCCATCCAGTTTGGATTCTAGTTGGCACTAGCTCATTATTTGCATTCTTCACTACCGTGACTCCAGTTTCTTAGGGACAACTTGGGTTGGACTAACCCATTTTGAGTTTGCAATGGGATAAATGATACCTGCATCAAGTAACTTAAGAACTTCTCCTCTCACTACTTCCTTCATGGTTGGGTTCAATCGTCTTTGCATTTGCCTCATAGATTTAGCCTCTTTTTCAAGATATATTCTATGTGTACATAAAAGAGGGCTAATTCCTTTCAAGTCAATAATTGTCCACCCAATTGCTTTCTTGTGTTTTCTCACCACTTTCAAAAGCTTTTGTTCCTGCTCTATGCTAAGTTTTGATGAAATCACAATAGGATATGATTCATCTTCCCCTAGAAATGCATACTTAAGATCACTCGGTAAAGGCTTCCTTTCTGGCTTATAAGGTTGAACAAGAGATGTCTCAACTTTCACTTGGGCTGAAATTAAAGGCTCAAACAATGGAGTCCATTGACCTGTTGACATAATAGGCATTGGATCTAGATATGTCTCGAGTTCTCTTACTTCCTCATCAACACATTCCAAAGAACAAAATCTTTCATCATGAATTAAAGTTCTCTCTAATGGATCCTTTATCCCTTCTCTCTCAAAGTGTTCTTGACAAACAGTTTGAATCAAATCCACCTCTCTAATGTCCTCATGTTCACCAATTTGTTTGGAAATATTGAAAATATTCATCTCCAATGTCATATTCCCAAAAGACAATTTCATCACCCCATTCCTACAGTTAATTAAAGCATTGGATGTAGCTAGGAAAGGTCTACCTAAGATGACTGGGATGGAAGCATTAGAACCTTGAACAGGTGAGGTGTCTAACACTACAAAATCAACAGGAAAGTAGAATTTATCTACTTGGATCAATACATCCTCAACAACACCCCTAGGAATCTTGATTGACCTATCAGCTAATTGAAGGGTGATTCGAGTAGGCTTGATTTCCCCTAGACCTAATTGTTTGTAAACAGTGTAGGGTATTAAATTCACACTTGCTCCTAAATCCAACAAAGCTTGGTCTATCTTATGACTTCCAATAATGCATGAAATGGTGGGACAACCAGGATCTTTGTATTTGGGAGGGGTCTTAAACTGGATGATGGCACTGGCATGTTCAGTTAGAAAGGCTTTTTCTTTCACATTCAATCTTCTTTTGACTGTGCATAAGTCCTTAAGGAACTTTGCATAAGATGGGACTTGTTTAATTGCATCAAGGAGTGGAATGTTTACCTTTACTTGTTTGAACAATTCATAGATTTCCGAGTTCATAAGATCATGTTTAGATTTTCCTAACCTTTGTGGAAATGGTGGTCTAGGAACAAATTCTAAATCACTCACATTGCCTCCATTTTTTGTTGAATCATCTCCTTTCTCACTCTTCTCTCTCTCATTTATCTCACCTTCTTTCTCACTCAAGCTCTCATTTGTCACTTGTGTTTTGATTCCTTCTTCACTTTCCCTGGATTTCTCCTCCACAATTCCTTTAGGAATCCCAAAACCTATAGCTTTGTCAATAATCTTTCCACTTCTGAGGGTGGTGATGGCTTGGATTTGTTCATGGTTTGAGGATTCACCGGGTGAGGATTCACTTATATGCATCTGACCTCTAGGATATGAAAAGACGAAGAAGGGTAGAAATTTAAGGCTTATACTCATTTCAATGGGGCTAGTCGAGTTACGATCAATTTGCCCGAAAATCCAAGGCTAACACCCCTCCAAAACCAAGTTCAATCTTTTGGGAGAAAAGTGTATTACCCATAAAATTCAAGTCTCATACCAACGAAAAAGTGGTTGGATATGAAAAGAAGAACAAGACTAGAAATATAAGGCTTATGCCCATTTAAATAGAGCTAGTCGAGTCGGGATCAATTTGTCCGGAATCCAAGGCTAACACCCCTCCAAAACCAAATTCAACCATTCTTGGGGAAACGTCTATTACCCATAAATTTGAAGTGTAATACCAACTAAAAAAGCTTGGATATGAAAAAGGTAGAAATCTAAGGCTAATACTCATTTAAATGGGCTAGGCGAGTCGGGATCAATTTGTCCGAAAATCCAAAACTAAAACCCCTCCAAAACCAAGTGCAATCATGCTTGGGAGAAAATCAGTATTACCCATAAAATTGAAATATAATACTGAACTAAAAGGGCTTGGATATGAAAAGACGAACGAGGCTAGAAATCTAAGGCTTATACCCATTTAAAAGAGGCTACTCGAGTCGGGATCAATTTGTCCGAAAATCCAAGGCTAACACCCCTCCAAAAACAAAGTTCAATCATGCTTGGGGCAAAAGTCCATAACCAATAAAATTGAAGTCTTATACCAACTAAAAGGACTTGGATATGAAAAGACGATCAAGGCTAGAAATATAAGGCTTATACCCATTTAAATAAAGCAAGTCGACTCAAGATCAATTTGTTCGAAAATAAAAGGTTAACACCCCTCCAAAACCAAGTTCAATCATGCTTTGGGGAAAAAGTATTACCCATAAAATTGAAGTATAATTCTATCTAAAAGGGATTGGATACTGAACAAGGGTAGAAATCTAAGGCTTATACCCATTTAAATGAGGCTTCTGAGTCGGGATCAATTTGTCCGAAAATCCAAGGCTAACACCCCTCCAAAACCAAGTTCAATCATGCTTGGGGAAAAGTCCATTACCCATAAAATTGAAGTCTAATACCAACTAAAAGAGCTTTGATATGAAAAGACGATCAAGGCTAGAAATCTAAGGCTTATACCCATTTAAATGAGGCTACTCGAGTCGGGATCAATTTGTCCAGAAAATTCAAGGCCAACACCCCTCCAAAAACCTAGTTCAATCATGCTTGGGGCAAAAGTCCATAACCAATAAAATTGAAGTCATATACCAACTAAAAAGAGTTTGGATATGAAAAGACCAACAAAACTAGAAATATAAGGCTTATACCAATTTAAATGGGGCTAGTCGAGTCAGGATCAATTTGTCCAAAAATTCAAGGCTAACACCCCCTCCAAAAACCAAGTTCAATCATGTTTGGAAAAAAATTATATTTCCCATAAAATTGAAGTATAATACCAACTAAAAGGGACTTGGATATGAAAAGACGAACAAGGCTAGAAACATAAGGATTATACCCATTTAAATGGGGTTAGTCTAGTCAGGATCAATTTGTCTGAAAATCCAAGGCTAACACCCACCCAAAAACCAAGTTCAATCATGCTTGTGACAAAAGTCTATTACCCATAAAATTGAAGTATAATACCAACTAAAAAGAGCTTGGATATTAATAAGGTTAGAAATCTAAGGCTTATACCCATTTAAATGGGACTAGTCGAGTCAGGATCAATTTGTCCAAAAATCCAAGGCTAACACCCCCTCCAAAAACCAAGTTCAATCATGTTTAGGGGAAAAATGTATTTCCCATAAAATTGAAGTCTAATACTGAACTAAAAAGGGCTTGAATATGAAAAGACTGAACGAGGCTAGAAATCTAAGGCTTATACCCATTTAAATGAGGCTACTCGAGTCGGGATCAATTTGTCCGAAAATCCAAGGCTAACACCCCCTCTAAAAATCAAGTTCAATCATGCTTGGGGAAAAGTCAATTACCCTTAAAATTGAAGTTTAATACCAACTAAAAACAGCTTCGATGTGAAAAGACGAACAAGGGTAGAAATCTAAGGCTTATACCCATTTAAATGGGGCTAGTCGAGTCAGGATCAATTTGTCCTAAAATCCAAGGCTAACACCCCCTCCAAAAACCAAGTTCAATCATTTTGGGAGGAAAGTGTATTACCCATAAAATTGAAGTCTCGGACCAATGAAAAAGTGTTTGGATATGAAAAGAAGAACAAGACTAGAAATATAAGGCTTATGCCCATTTAAATAGAGCTAGTCGAGTCGGGATCAATTTGTGCGGGAATCCAAGGCTAACACCCCTCCAAAAACCAAATTCAATCATTCTTGGGAAACGTCTATTACCCATAAATTTGAAGTTTAATACCACCTAAAAAGGGCTTTGATATAAACAAGGTTAGAAATCTAAGGCTAATACACATTTAAATGGGGCTCGTCTAGTTAGGATCAATTTGTCCGAAAATCCAAGTCTAACACCCCCTCCAAAAACCAAGTTTAATCATGCTAGGGACAAAATTGTATTACCCATAAAATTGAAGTCTAATACCAACTAAAAAGGGCTTGGATATGATAAGATGAACGAGGCTAGAAATCTAAGGCTTATACCCATTTAAATGAGGCTACTCGAGTCATGATCAATTTGTTCGAAATCAAAGGCTAACACCCCTCCAAAAACCAACTTCAATCATTCTTGGGGAAAAGTCTATTACCCATAAAATTGAAGTATAATACTATCTAAAAGTGCTTTGATATGAAAAAGGTTAGAAATCTAAGGCTAATACTCATTTAAATGAGACTAGTCGAGTCAGTATCAATTTCTCCGAAAATCCAAGGCTAACAACCCCTCCAAAATCCAAGTTGAATCACTATGGGGGAGAAGTGTATTACCCATAAAATTGACGTCTAATAGCAACTAAAAAGGGCTTGGATACGAAAAAGACAAACAACGCTAGAAATCTAAGGCTTATACCCATTTAAATAAAGCAAGTCGACTCAAGATCAATTTGTTCGAAAATCAAAGGCTAACACCCCTCCAAAAACCAAGTTCAATTATGCTTGGGAAAAGTCCATTACCCATAAAATTGAAGTCTAATACCAACTAAAAGAGCTTTGATATGAAAAGACGAAGAAGGGTAGATATCTAAGGCTAATACTGTTTTAAATGGAGCTAGTCGAGTCAGGATCAATTTGTCCGAGAATCCAAGGCTAACACCCACTCCAAAACCAAGTGCAATCATACTTGCGCAAAATTCTATTACACATAAAAATGAAGACTAATACCAACTAAAAAGAGCTATGATATGAAAAGACGAAGAAGGGTAGAAATCTAAGACTAATACTCATTTAAATTGAGCTCGTGGAGTCAGGATCAATTTGTCCGGAAATCCAATGCTAACATCCCCTCCAAAAACCAAGTTCAATCATGCTTGGGGGAAAAGTATATTACCAATAAAATTGAAGTCTAATACCACCTAAAAGGGCTTTTATATGAAAAGACGAACAAGGCTACAAATATAAGGCTTATACCCATTTAAATAGAGCAAGTCGACTCAAGATCAATTTGTTCGAAAATCCAAGGCTAACACCCCCTCCAAAAAGCAAGTTCAATCATGGTTGGGAGAAAAGTCCATAACCCATAAATTTGAAGTCTAATACCAAATAAAAGGGCTTGGATACGAAAAGACGAACAAGGCTAGAAATCTAAGGCTTATACCCATTTAGATAGAGCAAGTCGACTCAAGATCAATTTGTTCGAAAATCCAAGGCTAACACCCTCCAAAAACCAAGTTCAATCATGCTTGGGGAAAAGTCCATTACCCATAAAATTGAAGTCTAATACCAACTAAAAAGAGCTATGATATGAAAAGACGAAGAAGGGTAGAAATCTAAGACTTATATCCATTTCAATGGGGCTAGTGGAGTCGGGATCAATTTGTCCGAAAATCCAAGGCTAACACCCCTCCAAAAACCAAGTTCAATCATGGTTGGGGAAATGTATATTACCCATAAAATTGAAGTCTAATACCACCTAAAAGGGCTTTTATATGAAAAGACGAAGAAGGGTAGATATCTAAGGCTTATACTCATTTCAATGGAGCAAGTCGACTCAAGATCAATTTGTTCGAAAATCCAAGGCTAACACCCCCTCCAAAAACCAAGTTCAATCATGCTTGGGGGAAAAGTCCATTACCCATAAAATTGAAGTCTAATACCAACTAAAAGAGCTTTGATATGAAAAGACGAAGAAGGGTAGAAATCTAAGGCTTATACTCATTCAAATGGGGCTAGTCGAGTCAGGATCAATTTGTCCGAAAATCCAAGGCTACCACCCACCCAAAAACCAAGTTCAATCATGCTTGGCGATAAAGTCTTTTACCCATAAAATTGAATTCTAATACCAACTAAAAAGGGCTTGGATATGAATAAGGTTTGAAATCTAAAGCTTATACCCATTTAAATGGGGCTAGTCGAGTCACGATGAATTTGTCCGAAAATCCAAGGCTAACACACCCTCCAAAAACCACGTTCAATCATGTTTGGGAGAAAAGTGTATTACCCCTAAAATTGAAGTCTAATACCAACTAAAAAGGGCTTGGATAAGAAAAGACGAACAAGGCTTTAAATATAAGGTTTATACCCATTTGAATGGGGCTATTCGAGTCAGGATCAATTTGTCCGAAAATAAAAGGCTAAAACCCCCTCCAAAAACCAAGTTCAATTATGTTTGGGGGAAAAGTGTATTTCCCATAAAATTGACGTCTAATACCAACTAAAAAGGGCTTCGATATGAAAAGACGAAGAAGGGTAGATATCTAAGGCTTATACTCATTTCAATGGAGCTAGTCGAGTCGGGATCAATTTGTCCGAAAATCCAAGGCTAACACCCTCCAAAAACCAAGTTCAATCATGCTTGGGAAAAGTCCGTTACCCATAAAATTGAAGTTTAATACCAACTAAAAGGGCTAAAATATGAAAAGATGAACAAGGATACAAATATAAGGCTTATACCCATTTAAATAGAGCAAGTCGACTCAAGATCAATTTGTCTGAAAATCCAAGTCTAACACCCCCTCCAAACAAGTTTAATCATGCTTGGGGGAAAGTCTATTACCCATAAAATTGAAGCCTAATACCACCTAAAAAGAGCTTGAATATGAACAAGGTTAGAAATATAAGGCTTATACTCATTTACATGGAGCTAGTCGAGTCAGGATCAATTTGTCCGAAAATCAAACATTAACACCCCCTCCAAAAACCAAGTTCAATCATGCTACTCGGAAAAGTCTATTACCCATAAAATTGAAGTCTAATACCAACTAAAAAGAGCTATGATATGAAAAGACGAAGAAGGGTAGAAATCTAAGACTTATATCCATTTCAATGGGGCTAGTGGAGTCGAGGATCAATTTGTCCAGAAAATCCAAGGCTAACACCCCTCCAAAACCAAGTTCAATCATGGTTGGGGAAATGTATATTACCCATAAAATTGAAGTCTAATACCACCTAAAAGGGCTTTTATATGAAAAGACGAACAAGGCTAGAAATCTAAGGCTTATACCCATTTAAATGGGGCTAGTCGAATTAGGATAAATTTGTCCGAAAATCCAAGGCTAACACCTCCTCTAAAAACCAAGTTCAATCATGCTTGGGAAAACACACAATTACCCTTAAAATTGAAGTTTAATACCAACTAAAAACACCTTCGATGTGAAAAGACGAACAAGGGTAGAAATCTAAAGCTTATACCCATTTAAATGGGGCTAGTCGAGTCAGGATCAATTTGTCCTAAAATCCAAGGCTAACACCCACCCAAAAACCAAGTTCAATCATGCTTTGGGGAAAAATGTATTACCCATAAAATTGAGGTCTAATACCAACTAAAAAATGCTATGATATGAAAAGACGAAGAAGGGTAGAAATCTAAGGCTTATACGCATTTCAATGGAGCTAGTCGAGTCGGGATCAATTTGTCCGAAAATCCAAGGCTAGCACCCCTCCAAAAACCAAGTTCAATCATGCTTGGGGAAAAGTCCATTACCCATAAAATTGAAGTCTAATACCAACTAAAAGAGCTTTGATATGAAAAGACGAAGAAGGGTAGAAATCTAAGGCTTATACGCATTTCAATGGAGCTAGTCGAGTCAGGATCAATTTGTCCAGAAAATCCAAGGCTAGCACCCCTCCAAAACCAAGTTCAATCATGTTTGGGAGAAAAGTGTATTACCCATAAAATTGAAGTCTCATACCACCTAAAAGGGCTTTTATATGAAAAGACGAACAAGGCTACAAATATAAGGCTTATACCCATTTAAATAGAGCAAGTCGACTCAAGATCAATTTGTTCGAAAATCCAAGGCTAACACCCCTCCAAAAACCAAGTTCAATCATGCTTGGGGAAAAGTCCATTACGCATAAAATTGAAGTCTAATACCAACTAAAAGAGCTTTGATATGAAAAGACGAAGAAGGGTAGATATCTAAGGCTTATACTCATTTCAATGGAGCTAGTCGAGTCGGGATCAATTTGTCCGAAAATCCAAGGCTAACACCCTCCAAAAACCAAGTTCAATCATGCTTGGGGAAAAGTCCGTTACCCATAAAATTGAAGTTTAATACCAACTAAAAGGGCTAAAATATGAAAAGATGAACAAGGATACAAATATAAGGCTTATACCCATTTAAATAGAGCAAGTCGACTCAAGATCAATTTGTCCAGAAAATCCAAGGCTAACACCCCTCCAAAAACCAAGTTCAATCATGGTTGGGGAAATGTATATTACCCATAAAATTGAAGTCTAATACCACCTAAAAGGGCTTTTATATGAAAAGACGAAGAAGGGTAGATATCTAAGATTTATACCCATTTAAATGGGGCTAGTCGAGTCAGGATCAATTTGTCCAAAAATCCAAGGACAACACCTACCCAAAAACCAAATTCAATTATGCTTGGGGAAAATGTCTATTACCCATAAAATTGAATTCTCATACCAACTAAAAGACGAAGAAGGGTAGAAATATAAGGTTTATACCAATTTAAATGGGGCTAGTCGAGTCAGGATCAATTTGTGCGAAAATCCAAGGCTAAAACCCACACAAAAACAAAGATCAATCATTATTGGGGGAAAAGTCTATTACCCATAAAATTGAAGTCTAAAACAAACTAAAAACGGCTTGGATATGAAAAGACAAACAAGGGTAGAAATCTAAGGCTTATACTCATTTAAATGGGGCTAGTCGAGTCACAATCAATTTGTCCGAAAATTCAAGGCTAAAACACCCTCCAAAAACCAAGTTCAATCATGTTTGGGAGAAAAGTGTATTACCCATAAAATTGAAGTCTAATATCAACTAAAAAGGGCTTGGATAAGAAAAGACGAACAAGGCTATAAATATAAGGTTTATACCCATTTAAACGGGGCTAGTAAAGTCAAGATCAATTTGTCCGAAAATCCAAGGCTAACACCCCTCTAAACACCAAGTTCAATCATGTTTGGGGAAAAAGTGTATTAGTCATAAAATTGAAGTCTAATACCAACTAAAAGAGCTTTGATATGAAAAGACGAAGAAGGGTAGATATCTAAGGCTTATACCCATTTAAATGGGCTAGTCGAGGCTGGATCAATTTGTCCGAAAATCCAAGGCTAACACCCTCCAAAAACGAAGTTCAATCATGCTTGGGGAAAAGTCTTTTACCCTTAAAATTGAAGTTTAATACCAACTAAAAGGGCTAAAATATGAAAAGATGAACAAGGTTAGAAATCTAAGGCTTATACCCATTTAAATGGGGCTAGTCGAATTAGGATCAATTTGTCCGAAAATCCAAGGCTAACACCCCCTCTAAAAATCAAGTTCAATCATGCTTGGGGAAAAGTCAATTACCCTTAAAATTGAAGTTTAATACCAACTAAAAACAGCTTCGATGTGAAAAGACGAACAAGGGTAGAAATCTAAGGCTTATACCCATTTAAATGGGGCTAGTCGAGTCAGGATCAATTTGTCCTAAAATCCAAGGCTAACACCCCCTCCAAAAACCAAGTTCAATCATGCTTGGGGGAAAAGTCTATTACCCATAAAATTGAAGTCTAATACCAACTAAAAATGGCTTGGATGTGAAAAGATGAACAAGGGTAGAAATCTAAGACTTATATCCATTTCAATGGGGCTAGTGGAGTCGGGATCAATTTGTCCGAAAATCCAAGGCTAACACCCCTCCAAAAACCAAGTTCAATCATGGTTGGGGAAATGTATATTACCCATAAAATTGAAGTCTAATACCACCTAAAAGGGCTTTTATATGAAAAGACGAACAAGGCTACAAATATAAGGCTTATACCCATTTAAATAGAGCAAGTCGACTCAAGATCAATTTGTTCGAAAATCCAAGGCTAACACCCCTCCAAAAACCAAGTTCAATCATGCTTGGGAAAAGTCCATTACCCATAAAATTGAAGTCTAATACCAACTAAAAGAGCTTTGATATGAAAAGACGAAGAAGGGTAGAAATCTAAGGCTTATACTCATTTCAATGGAGCTAGTCGAGTCAGGATCAATTTGTCCGAAAATCCAAGGCTAACACCCCTCCAAAACCAAGTTCAATCATGCTTGGGGAAAAGTCCATTACCCATAAAATTGAAGTCTAATACCAACTAAAAAGAGCTTTGATATGAAAAGACGAAGAAGGGTAGAAATCTAAGGCTTATACGCATTTCAATGGAGCTAGTCGAGTGGGGATGAATTTGTCCGAAAATCCAAGGCTAGCACCCCTCCAAAAACCAAGTTCAATCATGTTTGGGGGAAAAGTGTATTACCCATAAAATTGAAGTCTAATACCGACTAAAAAATGATTGGATATGAAAAGATGAACAATGCTAGAAATATAAGGCTTATACCCATTTAAATAGAGCTAGTCGAGTCAGTATCAATTTGTCCAAAAATCCAAGGCTAACACCCCCTCCAAAAACCAAGTTAATCATGCTTGGGGAAAAAGTCTATAACCCATAAAATTGAAGTATAATACCAACTAAAAAGGGTTTGGATATGTAAAAGGTTTGAAATATAAGGCTTATACCCATTTAAATGGAGCTAGTTGAGTCAGGATCAAATTGGCCGAAAATCCAAGGCTAACACCCTTCAAAAAACCAAGTTCAATCATGCTTGGGAAAAGTCCATTACGCATAAAATTGAAGTCTAATACCAACTAAAAGAGCTTTGATATGAAAAGACGAAGAAGGGTAGATATCTAAGGCTAATGCTCATTTAAATGGAGCTCCTCGAGTCAGGATCAATTTGTCCGAAAATCCTAGGGTAACACCCCTCCAAAAACCAAGTTTAATCATGCTTGGGGGAAAAGTCTGTTACCCATAAAATTGAAGTGTAATACCAACTAAAAGGGCTAAAATATGAAAAGATGAACAAGGATACAAATATAAGGCTTATACCCATTTAAATAGAGCAAGTCGACTCAAGATCAATTTGTTCGAAAATCCTAGGCTAACACCCCCTCCAAAAACCAAGTTCAATCATGCTTGGGAAAAGTCCATTACCCATAAAATTGAAGTCTAATACCAACTAAAAAGAGCTTTGATATGGAAAGACGAAGAAGGGTAGATATCTAAGGCTTATACTCATTTCAATGGAGCTAGTCGAGTCGGGATCAATTTGTCCGAAAATCCAAGGCTAACACCCTCCAAAACCAAGTTCAATCATGCTTGGGAAAAGTCCATTACCCATAAAATTGAAGTCTAATACCAACTAAAAAGAGCTATGATATGAAAAGACGAAGAAGGGTAGAAATCTAAGACTTATATCCATTTCAATGGGGCTAGTGGAGTCGGGATCAATTTGTCCGAAAATCCAAGGCTAACACCCCCTCCAAAAACCAAGTTCAATCATGGTTCTGGGCAAGATTTATTTCCCATAGAATTGAAGTCTAATACCAACTAAAAAGGGCTTGGAAATGAAATGACAAACAAGTCTAGACATATAAGGCATATATCCATTTAAATGGAGCTAGTCGAGTCAGGATCAATTTGTCCGAAAATCCAAGGCTAACACCCCCTCTAAAAACCAAGTTCAATCATGCTTGGGTGAAAAGTCAATTACCCTTAAAATTGAAGTTTAATACCAACTAAAAACACCTTCGATGTGAAAAGACGAACAAGGGTAGAAATCTAAGGCTTATACTCATTTAAATGGGGCTAGTCGAGTCAGGATCAATTTGTCCTAAAATTCAAGGCTAACACCCCCTCCAAAAACCAAGTTCAATCATGCTTTGGGGAAAAGTGTATTACCCATAAAATTGAAGTCTAATACCAACTAAAAAGGGCTTGGATATGAAAAAACGAATAAGTCTAGAAATATAAGGCTTATACGCATTTCAATGGAGCTAGTCGAGTCGAGATCAATTTGTCCGAAAATCCAAGGCTAGCACCCTCCAAAACCAAGTTCAATCATGTTTGGGAGAAAAGTGTATTACCCATAAAATTGAAGTCTCATACCAATGAAAAAGTGTTTGGATATGAAAAGAAGAACAAGACTAGAAATATAAGGCTTATGCCCATTTAAATAGAGCTAGTCGAGTCGGGATCAATTTGTCCGAAAATCCAAGGCTAACACCCCTCCAAAACCAAGTTCAATCATGCTTGGGGAAAAGTCCATAACCAATAAAATTGAAGTCTAATACCAACTAAAAAGGACTTGGATATGAAAAGACGATCAAGGCTAGAAATATAAGGCTTATACCCATTTAAATTGAGCAAGTCGACTCAAGATCAATTTGTTCGAAAATCCAAGGCTAACACCCCTCCAAAAACCAAGTTCAATCATGCTTGGGGAAAAGTCCATTACGCATAAAATTGAAGTCTAATACCAACTAAAAGAGCTTTGATATGAAAAGACGAAGAAGGGTAGATATCTAAGGCTTATACTCATTTCAATGGAGCTAGTCGAGTCGGGATCAATTTGTCCGAAAATCCAAGGCTAACACCCTCCAAAACCAAGTTCAATCATGCTTGGGGAAAAGTCCGTTACCCATAAAATTGAAGTTTAATGCCAACTAAAAAGGGCTAAAATATGAAAAGATGAACAAGGATACAAATATAAGGCTTATACTCAATTAAATAGAGCTAGTCGAGGCAGGATCAATTTTTCCAAAAATCCAAGGCTAACACCCCTCCAATAACCAAGTTCAATCATGGTTGGGGAAATGTATATTACCCATAAAATTGAAGTCTAATACCACCTAAAAGGGCTTTTATATGAAAAGACGAAAAAGGCTAGAAATCTAAGGCTAATACTCATTTAAATGGGGTAGTCGAGTCAGGATAAATCTGTCCGAAAATCCAAGGATAAAACCCCACCCAAAAACAATGTTCACTCATGCTTTGGAGAAAAATCTATTACCAATAAAATCGAAGTATAATACCAACTAAAAAGGTCTTAGATATGAACAAGGTTAGAAATCTAAGGCTAATACTCATTTATATAGGGCTAGTGGAGTCAGGATCAATTTGTCCGAAAATCCAAGGTTAACACCTCCTTCAAAAACCAAGTCCAATCATGCTTGGGGGAAACGTCTATTACCTATAAAATTGAAGAGTAATACCAACTAAAAAGGACTTGGATATGAAAAAGGTTAGAAATCTAAGGTTAATACTCATTTAAATAGGGTAGTCATGTCATGATCAATTTGTCCGAAAATCCAAGGCTAGCACCCCCTCCAAAAACCAAGTTCAATCATGCTTTGGGGAAAAGTCTATTACCCATAAAATTGAAGTCTAATACAAACTAAAAGGGGCTTGGATATGAAAAGACAAACAAGGCTAGAAATCTAAGGCTTATACCCATTTAAATAGAGCGAGTCGACTCAAGATCAATTTGTCTGAAATCCAAGGCTAACACCCCCTCCAAAAACCAAGTTCAATCATGCTTGAGGGAAAAGTCTATTACCTATAAAATTAAAGTCTAATACAAACTAAAAAGGGCTTGGATATGAACAAGGCTAGAAATCGAAGGATGATACTCATTTGAATGGAGCTCGTCGAGGCAGAATCAATTTATCCGCAAATCCAAGGCTAACAACCCCTCCAAAAATCAAGTTCAATTATACTTGGGATAAAAGTCTATTACCCATAAATTTCAAGTCTAATACCAATGAAAAAGTATTTGGATATGAAAAGAAGAACAAGACTAGAAATATAAGGCTTATGCCCATTTAAATAGAGCTAGTCGAGTCAGGATCAATTTGTGCGGGAATCCAAGGCTAACACCCCTCCAAAACCAACTTCAATCATGCTTGGGGGAAAGTCTAGTACCCATAAAATTGAATCCTAATACCAACTAAAAAGGACTTGGATATGAACAAGGTTAGAAATATAAGGCTTCTACCCATTTAAAAGAGGTTAGTCGAGTCAGGATCAATTTGTCCGAAAATCCAAAGGCTAACACCCACCCAAAAACAAAGTTCAATCATGCTTGGGGGAAAAGTCTATTACCCATAAAATTGTAGTCTAATAGCAACTAAAAATAGCTTGGATATGAGAAAGGTAAGAAATCTAAGGCTAATACTCATTTAAATGGGGCTAGACGAGTGAGGACCAATTTGGCCGAAAATCCAAGGCTAACACCTACCCAAAAACCAAGTTCTATCATGCTTTGGGGGAAAGTCTAGTACCCATAAAATTGAAGCCTAATACCAACTAAAAAGGACTTGGATATGAACTAGGTTAGAAATCTAAGGTTAATACTCTTTTAATTGGCTAGGCGAGTCGAGATCAATTTGTCCGAAAATCCAAGGCTAACACCCCTCCAAAAATTAAGTTCAATCATGTTTGGGAGAAAAGTGTATCACCCATAAAATTGAAGTCTCATACCAATGAAAAGTATTTGGATATGAAAAGAAGAACAAGACTAGAAATATAAGGCTTATGCCCATTTAAATAGAGCTAGTCGAGTCAGGATCAATTTGTGCGGGAATCCAAGGCTAACACCCCTCCAAAACCAACTTCAATCATTCTTGGGGAAAAGTCTATTACCCATAAATTTGAAGTCTAATACCAAATAAAAGGGCTTGGATATGAAAAGACAAACAAGGCTAGAAATCTAAGGCTTATACCCATTTAAATAGAGCGAGTCGACTCAAGATCAATTTGTTCGAAAATCCAAGGCTAACACCCCTCCAAAAATCAAGTTCAATAATGCTTGGGGAAAAGTCTATTACCCATAAATTTGAAGTCTAATACCAACTAAAAATAGCTTGGATATGAAAAAGGTAGAAATCTAAGGCTAATACTCATTTAAATGGGGTTAGGCGAGTCAGGATCAATTTTTCTGAAAATCCAACGCTAACACCCACCCCAAAACCAAGTTCAATCATTCTTGAGGGAAAACTCTATTACCCATAAGATTGAAGTCTAATACCAACTAAAAAGGGCTTGGATATGAACATGTTTTGAAATCTAAGTGTTATACCCATTTCAATTGGGTAGTCGAGTCACGATCAATTTGTCCGAAATCCAAGGCTAACACCCCCTCCAAAAGCCAAGTTCAATCTTGTTTGCGGGAAAACTGTATTACCCATAAAATTGAAGTGTAATACCAACTAAAAAAGGTTTCGATAGGAAAAGACGAACAAAGCTATAAATATATGGTTTATAACCATTTAAATGGTGCTAGTCGAGTCAGGATCAATTGTTCTGAAAATCCAAGTCTAACACCCCTCCAATAACCAAGTTCAATCATGCTTGGTGGAAAAGTCCGTTACCCATAAAATTGAAGTTTAATACCAACTAAAAGGGCTAAAATATGAAAAGATGAACAAGGATACAAATATAAGGCTTATACTCAATTAAATAGAGCTAGTCGAGGCAGGATCAATTTTTCCAAAAATCCAAGGCTAACACCCCTCCAACAACCAAGTTCAATCATGGTTGGGGAAATGTATATTACCCATAAAATTGAAGTCTAATACCACCTAAAAGGGCTTTTATATGAAAAGACGAACAAGGCTACAAATATAAGGCCTATACCCTTTTAAATGGGGCTAGTCGAGTCAAGATCAATTTGTCCGAAAATCCAAGGCTAACACCCTTCCAAAACCAAGTTCAATCATGCTTGGGGAAAAGTCCATGACCCATAAATGGAAGTCTAATACCAACTAAAAGGGCTTGCATATGAAAATACGAACAAGGGTAGAAATATAAGGCTTATGCAAATTTAAATAGAGCTAGTCGACTCAAGATCAATTTGTTCGAAAATCAAAGGCTAACACCCCCTCCAAAAACCAACTTCAATCATGCTTGGGTTAAAAGTCTATTACCCATAAAATTGTAGTTTATTAGTAACTAAAAAGGGCTTGGATATGAACAAAGTTAGACATCTAAGGTTAATACCCAGTTAAATGAGGCTAGTCGAGTCAGGATCAATTTGTCTAAAAATCCAAGGCTAACACCCCTTCCAAAAAACAAGTTGAATCATGCTCGGGGGAAAGTCTATTATCCATAAAATTGAAATCTAATATCAAATAAAAAGGACTTGGATATGAAAAGACAAACAAGGTTATATTTATAAGGCTTATACCCATTTAAATGGGGCTAGTCGAGTCAGGATCAATTTGTCTGAAAATCCAAGGCTAGCACCCCTCCAAAAATCAAGTTCAATAATGCTTGGGAAAAGTCCCTTACCCATAAAATTGAAGTCTAATACCAACTAAAAAGGGCTTCGATATGAAAAGATGAACAAGGCTACAAATATAAGGCTTATACCCATTTAAATAGAGCTAGTCAAGTCAGGATCAATTTGTCCGAAAATAAAAGGCTAAAACCCCCTCCAAAAACCAAGTTCAATTATGTTTGGGGGAAAAGTGTATTTCCCATAAAATTGACGTCTAATACCAACTAAAAAGGGCTTCGATATGAAAAGATAAACAAGACTATAATTATAAGGCTTATACCCATTTAAATTGGGCTAGTCCAGTCAGGATCAATTTGTGCGGGAATCCAAGGCTAACACCCCTCTAATAACCAACTTCAATCATTCTTGGGAAAAAGTCTATTACCCATAAAATTTAAGTCTAATACCAACTAAAAACGGCTTGGATATGAAAAGACGAACAAGGCTAGAAATCTAAGGCTTATATCCATTTAAATAGAGCAAGTCGACTCAAGATCAATTTGTTCGAAAATCAAAGGCTAACACCCCTCCAAAACCAACTTCAATCATGCTTGGAGGAAAAGTCTATTAGCCATAAAATTCAGGTCTAATAGAACTAAAAAGGGCTTGCATATGAACAAGGTTAGAAATCTAAGGATAATATGCATTTAAATGAGTCTAGTCCAGTAAGGATAAATTTGTCCAAAAATCCAAGGCTAACATCGCCTAAAAAAACCAAGTTCAATCATGCTTGGGTGAAAAGTCTATTACCCGTAAAATTGAAGTCTAATACCAACTAAAAAGATCTTGGATATGAAAAGACGAACAATGTTAGAAATATAAGACTTATACTCATTTAAATAGAGCGAAGTCGACTCAAGATCAATTTGTTCGAAAATCCAAGGCTAACACCCTCCAAAAACAAAGTTCAATAATGCTTGGGGAAAAGTCCATTACCCATAAAATTGAAGTCTAATACCAACTAAAAGAGCTTTGATATGAAAAGACAAACAAGGCTAGAAATCTAAGGCTTATACCCATTTAAATTGAGCAAGTCGACTCAAGATCAATTTGTTCGAAAATCCAAGGCTAACACCCCCTCCAAAAAGCAAGTTCAATCATGGTTGGGAGAAAAGTCCATAACCCATAAATTTGAAGTCTAATACCAAATAAAAAGGGCTTGGATACTGAAAAGACGAACAAGGCTAGAAATCTAAGGCTTATACCCATTTAGATAGAGCAAGTCGACTCAAGATCAATTTGTTCGAAAATCCAAAGCTAACACCCCTCCAAAACCAAATTCATTCATTCTTGGGGAAAAGTCTATTACCCATAAATTTGAAGTCTAATACCAACTAACAAGGGCTTGAATATGAACAAGGTTATAAATCTAAGGTTAATACCCATTTAAATGGGGATCGTCGAGTCAGGATCAATTTGTCCGAAAATCCAAGGCTAACACCCCCTCCAAAAACCAAGTTCAATCATGCTTGGGGGAAAAGTCTATTACCCATAAAATTTAAGTATAATACCAACTAAAAAAGGCTTGGATATGAAAAGACAAACAAGGGTAGAAATCTAAGACTAATACTCATTTAAATAGAGCGAGTTGACTCAAGATCAATTTGTTCGAAAATCCAAGGCTAACACCCCTCCAAAAATCAAGTTCAATAATGCTTGGGGAAAAGTCCATTACCCATAAAATTGAAGTCTAATACCAACTAAAAAACTTGGATATGAAAAGACAAACAAGGTTAGAAATATAAGGCTTATACTCATTTAAATGGGGCTAGTCGAGTCAGGTTCAATTTATCCGAAAATCAAAGGCTAACACCCCCTCTAAAAACCAAGTTCAATCATGTTTGGGGGATAAGTGTATTACCCATAAAATTGACGTCTAATAGCAACTAAAAAGGGCTTGGATATGAAAAGACGAACAAGACTATAAATATAAGGCTTATACCCATTTAAATAGAGCTAGTCAAGTCAGGATCAATTTGTGCGGGAATCCAAGGCTAACACCCCTCCAAAAACCAAATTCAATCATTTTTGGGGAAAAGTCTATTACCCATAAATTTGAAATCTAATACGAACTAAAAATAGCTTGGATATGAAAAAGGTAGAAATATAAGGCTTATACCCATTTAAATGGGATTAGTCGAGTCAGTATCAATTTGTCTGAAAATCCAAGGCTAACACCGACCAAAAAACCAAGTTCAATCATGCTTGGGTTAAAAGTCTATTACCCATAAAATTGTAGTTTATTAGTAACTAAAAAGGGCTTGGATATAAAAAAAGTTAGAAATCTAAGGTTAATATTCATTTAAATGGGTCTAGTCGAGTTAGGATTAATTTGTCCGAAAATCCAAGGCTAACACCCAGCCAAAAACCAAGTTCAATCATGTTTGGGGAAAGTCCCTTACCCATAAAATTGAAGTCTAATACCAACTAAAAGATCTTTGATATGAAAAGACGAAGAAGGCTAGAAATCTAAGGCATATACCCATTTAAATGGGCTAGTCATGTCAGGATCAATTTGTCCAAAAATCCAAGGCTAACATCCCCTACAAAATCCAAGTTCAATCATGTTTTTGGGAAAAGTGTATTACCCATAAAATTGAAGTCTCATTCCAACTAAACAGTATTTGGATATGAAAAGAAGAACAAGACTAGAAATATAAGGCTTATGCCCACTTAAATAGAGCTAGTCGAGTCAGGACCAATTTGTCTGAAAATCCAAGGCTAACACCCACTCAAAAAACCAAATTCAATCATGCTTGGGGAAAAATTCTATTACCCATAAAATTAAAGTCAAATACCATCTAAAAAGGGGTTGGATATGAACAAGGTTTGAAATCAAAGGCTAATACTCATTTAATTGGGGCTAGTCGAGTCAAGATCAATTTGTTAGAAAATCCAAGGCTAACATCCCCTCCTAAAACAAAGTTCAATCATGCTTGGGGGATAATCCTATCACCCATAAAAATGAAGTCTAATACCAACTAAAAAGGGCTTGCATATGAAAAGACGAACAAGGGTAGAAATCTAAGGCTTATACCCATTGAAATGACGCTACTCGAGTCAAGATCAATTTGTCCGAAAATCCAAGGCTAACCAAGTTCAATCATGTGTTAGGGGAAAAGTGTATTACTCATAAAATTGAAGTCTAATACCAACTAAAAAGGGCTTCGATATGAAAAGATGAACAAGGCTACAAATATAAGGCTTATACCCATTTAAATAGAGCTAGTCAAGTCAGGATCAATTTGTGCAGGAATCCAAGGCTAACACCCCTCCAAAACCAAATTCAATCATTTTTGGGGAAAAGTCTATTACCCATAAATTTG
Organism: Salix exigua; assembly: GCA_032356905.1. Taxonomy (NCBI): domain Eukaryota; kingdom Viridiplantae; phylum Streptophyta; class Magnoliopsida; order Malpighiales; family Salicaceae; genus Salix; species Salix exigua. The sequence continues at coordinate 12,015,424 of CM063606.1, forward strand.
AAATCTAATACTGAACTAAAAAGTTCTTGGATATGAACAAGGTTAGAAATCTAAGGCTAATACCCATTTAAATGGGGCTAGGCGAGTCAATATCAATTGGTCCAAAAATCCAAGTTTAACACCCCTCCAAAATCCAAGTTCAATCATGTTTGGGGGAAAAGTGTATTACCCATAAAATTGAAGTATAATAGCAACTAAAAAAGGATTGGATATGAACAAGGTAAGAAATCTAAGGCTTATACCCATTTAAATAGGTCTAGTCGAGTCACGATCAATTTGTCAGAAAATCCAAGGCTACCACCTCCACCAAAAACCAAGTTCAATCATGCTTGGGGGAAAAGTCTATTACCCATAAAATTGAAGTCTACTACAAACTAAAAAGATCTTTGATATGAAAAGACGAAGAAGGCTAGAAATCTAAGGCTTATACCCATTTCAATGGGGCTTGTCGAGTCGGAATCAATTTGTCCAAAAATCCAAGGATAACACCCCTCCAAAATCCAAGTTCAATCATGTTTTTGGGAAAAGTGTATTACCCATAAAATAGAAGTCTCATTCCAACTAAACAGTATTTGGATATGAAAAGAAGAACAAGACTAGAAATATAAGGCTTATGCCCACTTAAATAGAGCTAGACGAGTCAGGATCAATTTGTCCGGGAATCCAAGGCTAACACCCCTCCAAAACCAAATTCAATCATTCTTGGGGAAAAGTGTATTACCCATAAATTTTAAGTGTAATACCATCTAAAAGGGCATGGATATGAACAAGGTTAGAAATCTAAGGTTAATACTTATTTAAATGGGGCTAGTCGAGTCAAGATCAATTTGTCCGAAAATCCAAGGCTAACACCCCTCCAAAAACCAAGTTGAATCATGCTTGGAAGAAAAGTCCATAACCCATAAAATTGAAGTTTAATACCAACTAAAAGGGCTTGGATATGAAAAGACGAACAAGGGTAGAAATCTAAGGCTTATACCCATTGAAATGACGCTACTCGAGTCAAGATCAATTTGTCCGAAAATCCAAGGCTAACCAAGTTCAATCATGTTTGGGCTGAAAAGTGTATTACCCATAAAATTGAAGTCTCATACCAACGAAAAAGTGTTTGGATATGAAAAGAAGAACAAGACTAGAAATATAAGGCTTATGCCCATTTAAATAGAGCAAGTCGACTCAAGATCAATTGTTCGAAAATCCAAGGCTAACACCCCTCCAAAAACCAAATTCAATCATTCTTGGGCGAAAAGTCTATTACCCATAAATTTGAAGTCTAATACCAACTAAAAGGGCTTGGTTATGAAAAGACGAACAAGGTTAGAAATATAAGGCTAATACTCATTTAAATGTGGCTAGTCGAGTTAGGATCAATTTATTCGAAAATCCAAGGCTAACACTCCCTCCAAAAACCAAGTTCAATCATGCTTGGGGTAAAAGTCTATTACCCATAAAATCGATGTCTAAAACCATATAAAAAGGTCTTGGATATGAACAAGGTTATAAATAAAAGGTCAATACTCATTTAAATGGGGTTACTCGAGTCAAACTCAATTTGTCCAAAAATCCAAGGCTTACACCCCCTCCAAAAACCAAGTTCAATCATGCTTGGTTGAAAAGTCTATTACCCGAAAAATTGAAGTTTAATACCACCTAAAAATGGCTTGGATATGAACAAGGTTAGAAATCTAAGGCTAATACTCATTTAAATGGGGCTAGTCGAGTCACGATCAATTTGTCCGAAAATCCAAGGCTAACACCCACCCAAAAACCAAGTTCAATCATGCTTGGGGGAAAAAGTTTGTTACCCATAAAATTGAAGTCTGATACCAAGTAAAAAGGATTTGGATATGAACAAGATTAGAAATATAAGGCTAATACTCATTTAAATGGGACTAGTCGAGTCAAGATCAATTTGTCCAAAAATCCAAATCTCACACCCCCTTCAAAAACCAAGTTCAATCATGCTTGGCGGAAAAGTCAATTACCCATACAATTAAAGTCTAATACCAACTAAAAAAGGCTTGGATAGGAAAAGATGAACAAGGCTAGAAATCTAAGGCTTATACCCATTTAAATAGAGCATGTCGACTCAAGATCAATTTGTTCGAAAATCCAAGGCTAACACCCCTCCAAAAACAAAGTTCAATAATGCTTGGGAAAAGTCCATTACCCATAAAATTGAAGTCTAATACCAACTAAAAAGATCTTTGATATGAAAAGACGAAGAAGGCTAGAAATCTAAGGCTTATACCCATTTCAATGGGGCTTGTCGAGTCGGAATCAATTTGTCCGAAAATCCAAGGCTAACACCCCTCCAAAATCCAAGTTCAATCATGTTTTGGAGAAAAGTCTATTACCCATAAAATTGAAGTCTCATTCCAACTAAACAGTATTTGGATATGAAAAGAAGAACAAGACTAGAAATATAAGGCTTATGCCCACTTAAATAGAGCTAGACGAGTCAGGATCAATTTGTCCGGGAATCCAAGGCTAACACCCTCCAAAAACCAAATTCAATCATTCTTGGGGAAAAGTGTATTACCCATAAATTTTAAGTGTAATACCATCTAAAAGGGCATGGATATGAACAAGGTTAGAAATCTAAGGTTAATACTTATTTAAATGGGGCTAGTCGAGTCAAGATCAATTTGTCCGAAAATCCAAGGCTAACACCCCTCCAAAAACCAAGTTGAATCATGCTTGGAAGAAAAGTCCATAACCCATAAAATTGAAGTTTAATACCAACTAAAAGGGCTTGGATATGAAAAGACGAACAAGGGTAGAAATCTAAGGCTTATACCCATTGAAATGACGCTACTCGAGTCAAGATCAATTTGTCCGAAAATCCAAGGCTAACCAAGTTCAATCATGTTTGGGCTGAAAAGTGTATTACCCATAAAATTGAAGTCTCATACCAACGAAAAAGTGTTTGGATATGAAAAGAAGAACAAGACTAGAAATATAAGGCTTATGCCCATTTAAATAGAGCAAGTCGACTCAAGATCAATTGTTCGAAAATCCAAGGCTAACACCCCTCCAAAAACCAAATTCAATCATTCTTGGGCGAAAAGTCTATTACCCATAAATTTGAAGTCTAATACCAACTAAAAGGGCTTGGTTATGAAAAGACGAACAAGGGTAGAAATCTAAGGCGTATACCCATTTCAATGAGGCTACTCGAGTCGGGATCAATTTGTCCGAAAATCCAAGGCTAACACCCCTCCAAAACCAAATTCAATCATGCTTGGGGAAAAGTCCATTACCCATAAAATTGAAGTATAATGCTATCTAAAAGGGCTTTGATATGAACAAGGTTAGAAATCTAAGGTTAATACTCATTTAAATGGGGCTACTCGAGTCAAGAATAATTTGTCCAAAAATCCAAGGCTAACACCCCTCCAAAACCAAGTTCAATCATGCTTGGGGAAAAGTGACCCATAAAATTGAAGTCTAATACCAACTAAAAAGAGTTGTGATATGAAAAGACAAAGAAGGGTAGAAATCTAAGGCTTATACCCATTTCAATGGGGCTAGTCGAGTCAGGATCAATTTGTCCGACAATCCAAGGCTAACACCCCTCCAAAACCAAGTTCAATCATGTTTGGGAGAAAAATGTATTACCCCTAAAATTGAAGTATAATACTATCTAAAAGGGCTTGGATATGAACAAGGTTAGAAATCTAAGGCTAATACGCATTTAAATGGGGCTAGTCGAGTCAAGATCAATTTGTCCGAAAATCCAAGGCTAACACCCCTCCAAAAACCAAGTTCAATCATGCTTGGGGGGAAAAGTTTATTACCCATAAAATTGAAGTCTAGCACCAACTAAAAAGGGCTTGGATATGAACAAGGTTATAAATCTAAGGCTAATACCCATTTAAATAGAGCATGTCGGCTCAAGATCAATTTGTTCGAAAATCCAAGGCTAACACCCCTCCAAAAACAAAGTTCAATAATGCTTGGGAAAAGTCCATTACCCATAAAATTGAAGTCTAATACCAACTAAAAAGATCTTTGATATGAAAAGACGAAGAAGGCTAGAAATCTAAGGCTTATACCCATTTCAATGGGGCTTGTCGAGTCGGAATCAATTTGTCCGAAAATCCAAGGCTAACACCCCTCCAAAATCCAAGTTCAATCATGTTTTGGAGAAAAGTCTATTACCCATAAAATTGAAGTCTCATTCCAACTAAACAGTATTTGGATATGAAAAGAAGAACAAGACTAGAAATATAAGGCTTATGCCCACTTAAATAGAGCTAGACGAGTCAGGATCAATTTGTCTCGGGAATCCAAGGCTAACACCCCTCCAAAAACCAAATTCAATCATTCTTGGGGAAAAGTGTATTACCCATAAATTTTAAGTGTAATACCATCTAAAAGGGCATGGATATGAACAAGGTTAGAAATCTAAGCTAATACTAATTTATATGGGGCTAGTGGAGTCAAGATCAATTTGTCCGAAAATCCAAGGCTAACACCCCCTCTAAAAACGAAGTACAATCATGCTTGGGGGAAAAGTCTATTACCCATAAAATTGAAGTCTTATACCAACTAAAAAGGGCTTCGATATGAACAAGGTTAGAAATCTAAGGCTAATACACATTGAAATGACGCTACTCGAGTCAAGATCAATTTGTCCGAAAATCCAAGGCTAACCAAGTTCAATCATGTTTGGGCGAAAAGTGTATTACCCATAAAATTGAAGTCTCATACCAACGAAAAAGTGTTTGGATATGAAAAGAAGAACAAGACTAGAAATATAAGGCTTATGCCCATTTAAATAGAGCAAGTCGACTCAAGATCAATTGTTCGAAAATCCAAGGCTAACACCCCTCCAAAAACCAAATTCAATCATTCTTGGGCGAAAAGTCTATTACCCATAAATTTGAAGTCTAATACCAACTAAAAGGGCTTGGTTATGAAAAGACGAACAAGGGTAGAAATCTAAGGCGTATACCCATTTCAATGAGGCTACTCGAGTCGGGATCAATTTGTCCGAAAATCCAAGGCTAACACCCCTCCAAAACCAAATTCAATCATGCTTGGGGAAAAGTCCATTACCCATAAAATTGAAGTATAATGCTATCTAAAAGGGCTTTGATATGAACAAGGTTAGAAATCTATGGCTAATACTTATTTAAATGGGGCTAGTCGAGTCAAGAATAATTTGTCCAAAAATCCAAGGCTAACACCCCTCCAAAACCAAGTTCAATCATGCTTGGGGAAAAGTGACCCATAAAATTGAAGTCTAATACCAACTAAAAGAGTTGTGATATGAAAAGACAAAGAAGGGTAGAAATATAAGGCTTATACCTATTTAAATGGGGCTAGTCGAGTGAGGAACAATTTGTCCAAAAATCCAAGGCTAACTCCCCCTCCAAAAACCAAGTTCAATCATGCTTGGTGGAAACGTCTATTGCCCATAAAATTGAAGTCTAATACAAACTAAAAAGGGCTTCGATATGAACAAGGTTAGAAATCTAAGGTTAATAGTCATTTAAATAGGGCTAGTCGAGTCAAGATCAATTTGTCTTACAATCCAAGGCTAGCACCCCCTCCACAAACCAAGTTCAATCATGCTTGGTGGAAAAGTCTATTACCCATAAAATTGAAGTCTAATACAAACTAATAGGGGATTGGATATGAAAAGATGAACAAGGCTAGAAATCTAAGGCTTATACCCATTTAAATAGAGCATGTCGGCTCAAGATCAATTTGTCCAAAAATCCAAGGCTAGCACCCCCTCCAAAAACAAAGTTCAATCATGCTTGGGGTAAAGTCTATTACCCATAAAATTAAAGTATGATACCAACTAAAAATGGCTTGGATGTGAAAAGATGAACAAGGGTAGAAATCTAAGGCTTATACCCATTAAAATGGGGCAAGTCGAGTCAGGATCAATTTGTCCGACAATCCAAGGCTAACACCCACCTAAAAACCGAGTTCAATCATGCTTTGAAGAAAAGTGTATTACCCATAAAATTGAAGTCGAATAGCAACTAAAAAGTGCTTGGATATGAACAAGGTTAGAACTCTAAGGTTAATACTTATTTAAATGGGGCTAGCCGAGTCAAGATCAATAAGCAGCAGTGGCTTCCATACTTATTATGCCTATTTGGCTTGGAAATAGCACAAGGCCAAATATGCTCAAGGCAATCGTCTCTCTCTTGCTAAACCGGATTTCCTTCTAATTCACACTCTAGCAACTTCCATTTCAAACCCGAAGCATTTCTCTGAAAAAACCTTTCCAAACCGAGAGATCCTGAGGAGTTTTGACAATTCATTTACAATACTGTCACATCTCAAAGGAAAATAAACTCTATACAAGTTATTTGGAAATTCAGTCAGCAACCCATACTCCTCCATTGTAGGACATAGATCCATATTCCCAAAAGAAAATCGGCGATAATCTGGATCCCAAAAATGGACTAAAGCTCGTATTGCAGGGCTTAAAACCTCTACCCTTGCAATCTCCATTAAACGTCCGTACCTTCCAAAGAAGGCCTCTTTGTCCACATTCTGAAGATGAGTCCTTAGCTTGCTTACCTCATTCAAGGTGCAATTCAGGTTCTTGATTGGTGGTAGAACCTCAGCACTACTCTTAATACAGTCTCCTTCGGTCAATTGTGAGGACTCAGAAATTTTCCCATATTCCATGATAGAAAGTCTAGTGGTGCTGGCCATTTTGTTCACAAGACCTGTAAAGCGAAAATGCTTGTTTAGGTTTATGTCATATGAAATGTATTACGGACCATACACCCTAACGATAGGTTCTAGTTCTTTTATGTGAGACATGGGGTAGGCTTACTATTTGGGCTCTAAAGAGGGTCTCTTGCTGTCCCAGTGATCACCTTCGTGAAGGCAATATGGGGTCTTAGCAGATAATGGGATGGTACGTATACCAATCACTATCATCTAAGATCTAAGCAAAGAGTTGGGGTTTAAACAAACTTAAACTTTGACACAAGTCATAGGTAAGCTGCTAGTCCCCCACGTAACTTAAAGTTAGTGTGTGCTCTCAAAATAAATAAAAGTGATGCATGACGAGGCATATTATGATGACAGGATGAAAAGATGCATGCTAAAGCTTTTAAACAAATAAATAATTCATGGCAACATAAGAATAAATGAATAAATAAACACACAAATAAATAGCATATCATAAACAAACAAACTTATCAAGCCTAGTCCAAAGTCCCCAGTGGAGTCGCCATTCTGTCGCACCCCAAAAATGGCTGGCGAGCGGCGTCGTGGCAACTGGTCCCCATGAGCGGGGGAGATTATTTAATGCGGGGGGATTATTTATTTTTTTGACAAAAGGAGTCGCCACCTAGTATTACGGTTACTAGGAAACCTAGTACTGGTCTTTCAGAGATTCTAGGGTAAGGGACTGGTTGCGTAAAGGGAAGGTTTTAGCACTCCTAGTACGCCCTACCTAAGGTAAGCTGCTTGATGTTTTTGTTTGTCTTATAATTGCTAAAATATATAAAAAAATATTTACATGTTTACGTCGAATATTTTGGATACAATTTATCCAAACTCCAAAAATAAGATGAATCACCGAAAAGTTTTTTTATATTTTTTTGAATATTGGCCAATACCCTTTGGATTTTACGAACATGTTGTAAAATCTCAAAATGCAAGAAATAATTTTTCTTTATGCAAAATTCATGCTAAAACTCATTTTTCCCAAAAAAAACCAAGATAATATATATTTTTCTTTAAGAAAACAATTTTAAAATATGCTAGTGTATTGGCCTTATGCAAGAAAAATAACACATTTTTTAAGATTTTTTTGTATAAAAATAAAAATATTTTTTATGTTTTTTTTTATAGATATATTTTTTTATTTTTTTATTATTATTTATATTATTATATTATTATTATATTATATTATTATATATATTATTTTCGGGGTGAGTGAATTGCCGACCAATCGATCTCAGCTGGTCACGACCTCAACCTTTATTAGTCAGTCTGGTCGTGGCCGACTGACCCAACCCGGTTACCCTCAACAGTAACCGGGCGTTTTTCTTTGCAGAATTTCGAAGACGATGTACAGTGCACAATTACATACAGATTTTTCAAGTATGAAGAAAGGGGAAATGGTTGATACCTGGGTGTAGAGGATGTTGTGGTGATTCTTCTAGTCGTGGTGGTTTCGAAATGGCGCTGCGCTCGCAGAAAAATGGACTTGAAGTCGTCGGAGCTTGTTGCGAGGGCTGTCAGTATCGCCTCTGTTGTTGTCTCTCTCCTTGCTCGAGATGGTGGAGGAGTTTTTGGGGTCATGAGACTACTCATGGTGATGGGAAAGAGGGACGATGGCGTCAGCCGGTGGGTGTTGTTTTTCTGAGAAGACAGAGGCTAGAGAGAGAAAGCGAGCGGAGAGAGAGAGACTTCAAGTCTGTGTTTTTGTGAGGCCGAGAGAGAGGAAGAAATAGAGGCCGAGAGCATGAGGGGACACTGTGGTTCTTGTGAAAGTGGGATGAAGGGGGTGATCGGCGATTTTTCCTTGCACGAGAGAGGGAGAGTTTGCTGAGAGATATCGGATGGTTTTAGTCCCAAGAAGAGGGAAGTGGATCTTCGGTTCTTCCGATGCCGAGAGAGATCAAGCAAGAAGAAACTTGAAAATCCAAAAATCAGAGAAAACCCCCGCCCCTTGCCTTCTTTCGTTTTTTTCATTATAAAGCCGACAGTTCATCAAAACAGGGGCTCTCACGCGGGTAGCTCGATGAAAATGGGGTGGGTTGCTCAATGTACATGCTAATGTCTGAAAAATGGGGGTTTTTGAGTGGCTCAAGTTTTGTTGATTTTGTGCAAAATACAGTTTGATCCTTCAATTTGTTACTCCTCCAATTGCACCCTTAATTGAACTTAAATTTATGATCTTGTGCAATTATATCCTTGTGAAAAATTCAAAGTTAACTTTATTGTTTGAGCACCTTTGGTCCTTGATTTTTATTTGTGCAATATTGTTCCCCACTCGACCATAAAACTCTTAATTTGTTCAATTACCCGATTTCGCTTAATTGGCTTGAAAAAAAATTCAAATTGATCAACGAAAATTCAAATATCATCAATTGAGCCCGAATTAAATTTAAGCACTTTATTTCTTTTTTTACTAAGCCTTTAATAAAAGTAATTTGATCCATTTAAAGTATAATTAAATCATCAAGCTTAGTTTATACGCGGATTTATCTCATAATAAATTACTTTAGCTTTGGATCCATGTTTTTTCATTTCTGGGCACATAAAGGGTACAATCGATTTTTTTCAAAAATGTTCAAAATTTTAACTTGATCTTTTACCGACACCATCCCCCATTTTATTATTATTTTATTATTTTCTGATAGTTTTGGGGCATGACCCAAAATTGGGTTACAACAAGTCTATTACCCATAAATTTGAAGTATAATACCAACTAAAATGGGATTGGATATGAAAAAGGTTAGAAATCTAAGGCTAATACTCATTTAAATGGCTAGTCGAGTCAGGATCAATTTGTCCGAAAATCCAAGGCTAACACCCCCTCCAAAAACCAAGTTCAATCATGCTTGGAGAAAATTCCATAACCCATCAAATTGAAGTCTCATACCAACTAAAAAGGCTTGGATATGAAAAGACAAACAAGGGTAGAAATATAAGGCTTATGCCCATTTAAATAGAGCAAGTCGACTCAAGATCAATTTGTTTGAAAATCCAAGGCTAACACCCCCTCCAAAAACAAAATTCAATCATTCTTGGGGGAAAAGTCCGTTATCCATAAAATTGAAGTCTAATACCAACTAAAAGAGCTTTGATATGAAAAGACGAAGAAGGGTAGAAATCTAAGGGTTATACCCATTTCAATGGGGCTAGTCGAGTCGGGATCAATTTGTCCGAACATCCAAGGCTAACACCCCTCCAAAACCAAGTTCAATCATGCTTGGGGAAAAGTCCATTACCCATAAAATTGAAGTCTAATACCAAATAAAAAGAGCTTTGATATGAAAAGACGAAGAAGGGTAGAAATCTAAGTGTTATACCCATTTGAATGGGGTAGTTGAGTCACGATCAATTTGTCCGAAAATCCAAGGCTAACACACCGTCCAAAAGCCATGTTCAATCCTGTTTGGGGGAAAACTATATTACCCATAAAATTGAAGTCTAATACCAACTAAAAGGGATTGGATATGAAAATACTGAACAACACTACAAATATAAGACTTAGACCCATTTAAATTGGGCTAGTCGAGTGAGGATCAATTTGTCCAGAAAATCAAAGGCTAACACCCCTCCAAAAACAAAGTTCAATCATGTTTGGGAGAAAAGTGTATTACCCATAAAATTGAAGTCTCATACCAACGAAAAAGTGTTTGGATATGAAAAGAAGAACGAGACTAGAAATATAAAGCTTATGCCCATTTAAATAGAGCTAGTCGAGTCGGGATCAATTTGTCCGGGAATCCAAGGCTAACACCCTCTAAAAACCAAGGTCAATCATGCTTGGGGAAAAGTTCATTACCCATAAAATTGAAGTCTAATACCAACTAAAAGAGCTTTGATATGAAAAGACGAAGAAGGGTAGAAATCGAAGGCTTATACCCATTTCAATGGGACTAGTCGAGTCAGGATCAATTTGTTCGAAAATCCAATGCTAACAAACCCTCCAAAAACCAAGTTCAATCATGCTTGGGGGAAAAGTCTATTACCCATAAAATTTAAGTATAATACCAACTAAAAGGGTTTGGATATGAAAAGACGAACAAGGGTACAAATATAAGGCTAATACTCATTTAAATTGGGTTAGTCCAGTCAAGAACAATTTGTTCGAAAATCCAATGCTACCACCCCCTCCAAAAACCAAGTTCAATCAAGCTTAGGTGGAGGGTCTATTACCCATAAAATTGAAGTCTAATACCAACTACAAAGAGCTTGGATATGAAAAGACGAACAAGGCTACAAATATAAGGCTTAGATCCATTTAAATTGGGCTAGTCGAGTCAAGATCAATTTGTCGGAAAATCCAAGGCTAACATCCCCTCCTAAAACAAAGTTCAATCATGCTTGGGGTAAAAGTCTATCACTCATAAAATTGAAGTATACCAAATAAAATGGGCTTGGATATGAACAAGAATAGAAATCTAAGGCTAATACTCATTTAAATGGGGCTAGTCCAGTCAAGATTAATTTGTCCGAAAATCCAAGGCTAACACCCACCCAAAAACCACGTTCAATCATGCTTGGGGGAAAATTGTATTTCCCATAAAATTGAAGTCTAGTACCAACTAAAAATGGATTTGATATTAAAAGACAAACAAGGCTAGAAATATAAGGCTTATACCAATTTAAATGGGGCTACTCACGTCGAGTTCAATTTGTTCGAAAATCCAAGGCTAACACCCCTCAAAAACAAAGTTCAATCATGCTTGGGGAAAATGTATTTCCCATAAAATTGAAGTCTAATACCAACTAAAAGGGCTTGGATATGAAAAGACGAACAAGGCTAGAAATATAAGGCTTATACCCATTTAAATAGAGCTAGTCGACTCTAGATCAATTTGTTCAAAAATCCAAGGCTAACAACCCCTCCAAAACCAAGTTCAATAATGCTTGGGGAAAAGAGTATTACCCATAAAATTGAAGTATAATACCAACTAAAAGGTCTTGGATATAAAAAAAGTTAGAAATCTAAGGTTAATATTCATTTAAATGGGTCTAGTCGAGTTAGGATTAATTTGTCCGAAAATCCAAGGCTAACACCCAGCCAAAAACCAAGTTCAATCATGTTTGGGAGAAAAGTGTATTTCCCATAAAATTCAAGTCTAATACCAACTAAAAAGTGTTTGATATGAAAAGAAGAACAAGACTAGAAATATAAGGCTTATACCCATTTAAATAAAGCTAGTCGAGTCGGGATCAATTTGTCCGGGAATCCAAGGGTAACACCCCCTCCAAAAACCAAGTTCAATCAAGCTTGGAGGAAAAGTCTATTACCTATAAATTTGAACTCTAATACCAACTAAAAAGGGCTTGGATATAAACAAGGTTAGAAATCTAAGGCTGATACTCATTTAAATGGGGCTCGTCGAGTCAGGATCAATTTGTCTGAAAATCCAAGGCAAACACACCCTCCAAACACCAAGTTAAATCATGCTTGGGGGAAAAGTCTCTTACCTATAAAATTTAAGTCTAATACCAACTAAAATGGATTGGATATGAAAAAGGTTATAAATCTAAGACAATTACTCATTTAAATGGGCTCATCGAGTCAGGATTAATTTGTCCGGAATCCAAGGCTAACACCGCTCCAAAAACCAAGTTCAATCATGCTTGGGGGAAAAGTCAATTACCCATAAAATTGAAGTCTAATACCAATTAAAAAGGGCTTGGATATGAAAAAGGTTAGAAATCAAAGGCTAATACTCATTTAAATGGGGCTTGTCGAGTCAGGATCAATTTGTCCAAAAATCGAAGGCTAACACCCCTCAAAATACCAAGTTCAATCATGCTTGGGGAAAAGTGTAGTACCCATAAAATTGAAGTCTAATACCAACTATAAAGGGATTGGATATGATACGATGAACAAAGCTACAAATATAAGACTTAGACCCATTTAAATTGGGCAAGTCGAGTCAAGATCAATTTGTCCGAAAATCCAATGCTAACACCCCTCAAAAACAAAGTTCAATCATGCTTGAGGGAAAATATATTTCCCATAAAATTGAAGTCTAGTACAAACTAGAAAGGGCTTGGATAGTAAAAGACAAACAAGACTCGAAATATAAGGCTTATACCCATTTAAATGGGGCTACACGCGTCGAGTTCAATTTGTCCGAAAATCCAAGGCTAACACCCCTCAAAAACAAAGTTCAATCATGCTTGGGGAAAATGCATTTCCCATAAAATTGAAGTCTAATACCAACTAAAAGGGTTTGGATATGAAAAGACGAACAAGGCTACAAATATAAGGCTTAGAGCCATTTAAATTGGGCAAGTCGAGTCTAGATCAATTTGTCCGAAAATCCAACGCTAACACCCCTCCAAAAACCAAGTTCAATCATGCTTGGGGAAAAGTCCATTACCCAAAAATTGAAGTCTAATACCAAATAAAAGGGTTTGGATATGAAAAGACGAACAAGGGTACAAATATAAGGCTCGGACCCATTTAAATTGGGCTAGTCACATCAAGATCAATTTGTTTGAAAAGCCAATGCTACCACCCACTCCAATAACCAAGTTCAATCATGCCTAGGGGGAGAGTCCATTACCCATAAAATTGAAATCTAATACCAACTACAAAGAGCTTGGATATGAAAAGACGAACAAGGCTACAAATATAAGGCTTAGATCCATTTAAATGGTGTTAGTCGAGTAAGGATCAATTTGTTCGAAAATCCAAGGCTAACACCCTTCCAAAAACAAAGTTCTATCATGCTTGGGGGAAAATTCTATTACCCCTAAAATTGAAGTCAAGTACCAACTAAAAAGGGCTTGGATAAGAATAATGTTAGAAATCTAAGGCTAATACTCATCTAAATAGGGGTCGTCGAGTCAGGATCAATTTGTCCGAAAATCCAAGGCAACACCCCTTGCAAAGACCAAGTTCAATCATGCATGGGAAACAGTGTATTACCCATAAAATTGAAGTCTAATATCAACTAAAAAGGGTTTGGATATGGAAAGACTAACTAGGTTAGAAATATAAACCTTATACCTATTTAGATGGGGCTACTCGCGTCGAGTTCAATTTGTCCGAAAATCAAAAGCTAACACCCCTCTAAAAACCAAGTTCAATCATGCTTCGGGGAAAATTGTATTTCCCAAAAAATTGAAGTCTAATACCAAGTAAAAAGGGCTTGGATATGAAAAGACGAACAAGGCTAGAAATATAAGGCTTATATACCTATTTAAATGGGGCAAGTCGACTCTAGATCAATTTGTTCAAAAATCCAAGGCTAACATCCACTCCAAGAACCAAGTTGAATCATACTTGGGGGAAAAGTCTATTACCGATAAAATTAAAGTCTAATATCAACTAAAAAGGTCTTGGATATGAATAAAGTTTGAAATATAAGGCTAATACTCATTTAAATGGGTCTAGTCGAGTCAGGATGAATTTGCCCGAAAATCCAAGCCTAACACCGACTCGAAAAACAAAGTTCAATCATGCTTGGGGGAAAAGTCTATTACCGATAAACTTTAAGTCTAGTACCAACTAAAAAGTGTTTGACATGAAAAGAAGAACAAGACTAGAAATATAAGGCTTATGCCCATTTAAATAAAGCTAGTCGAGTCGGGATCAATTTGTCCAGGAATCCAAGGCTAACACCCCTCCAAAACCAAATTCAATCATTCTTGTGGGAAAAGTCTATTACCCATAAATTTGAAATCTAATACCACCTAAAAATAGCTTGGATATGAACAAGGATAGAAATATAAGGATAATACTCATTTAAATGAGGATCGTTGAGTCAGGACCAATATATCCGAAAATCCAAGGCTAACACCGCTCCAAAAACCAAGTTCAATCATGCTTGGGGGAAAAGTCAATTACCCATAAAATTGAAGTCTAATACCAACTAAAAAGGGATTGGATATGAAAAAGGCTAGAAATATAAGGCTAATACTCATTGAAAAGGGGCTACTTGAGTTAAGATCAATTTTTCCGAAAATCCAAAGATAGCACCCCCTCCGAAAACCAAGTTCAATCATGTTTGGGGGAAAAGTCTATTACCCATAAAATTGAAGTCTAAAACCAACTAAAAAGGGATTGGATATGAAAAAAGGTGAGAAATCTAAGTCTAATACGCATTTAAATGGGGCTAGTCGAGTCAAGATCAATTTGTCCGATAATCCAAGGCTAGCACCCCTCAAAATACCAAGTTCAATCATGCTTGGGGAAAAGTGTAGTACCCATAAAATTGAAGTCTAATACCAACTATAAAGGGATTGGATATGATACGATGAACAAAGCTACAAATATAAGACTTAGACCCATTTAAATTGGGCAAGTCGAGTCAAGATCAATTTGTCCGAAAATCCAATGCTAACACCCTCAAAAACAAAGTTCAATCATGCTTGAGGAAAATATATTTCCCATAAAATTGAAGTCTAGTACAAACTAGAAAGGGCTTGGATAGTAAAAGACAAACAAGACTCGAAATATAAGGCTTATACCCATTTAAATGGGGCTACACGTCGCGAGTTCAATTTGTCCGAAAATCCAAGGCTAACACCCCTCAAAAACAAAGTTCAATCATGCTTGGGGAAAATGCATTTCCCATAAAATTGAAGTCTAATACCAACTAAAAGGGTTTGGATATGAAAAGACGAACAAGGCTACAAATATAAGGCTTAGAGCCATTTAAATTGGGCAAGTCGAGTCTAGATCAATTTGTCCGAAAATCCAACGCTAACACCCCTCCAAAAACCAAGTTCAATCATGCTTGGGGAAAAGTCCATTACCCAAAAATTGAAGTCTAATACCAAATAAAAGGGTTTGGATATGAAAAGACGAACAAGGGTACAAATATAAGGCTCAGACCCATTTAAATTGGGCAAGTCCAGATCAACATCAATTTGTTTGAAAAGCCAATGCTACCACCCACTCCAATAACCAAGTTCAATCATGCTTGGGGGAAAAGTCCATTACCCATAAAATTGAAATCTAATACCAACAACAAAGAGCTAGGATATGAAAAGACGAACAAGGCTACAAATATAAGGCTTAGATCCATTTAAATTGGGCTAGTCGGGTCAAGATCAATATGTCCGAAAATCGAAGGCTAACACCCCTCCAAAAACAAACTTCAATCATGCTTGGTGGAAAAGTCCATTACCCATAAAATTGAAGTCTAATACCAACGAAAAGGGCTTGGATATGAACAAGGTTAGAAATCTAAGGCTAATACTCATTTAAATGGGGCTAGTCCGATCAGGATCAATTTGTCCGAAAATCCAAGGCTCACACCCACACAAAACCAAGTTCAATCATGCTTGAGGGAAAATGTATTTCCCATAAAATTGAAGTCTAGTACCAACTAGAAAGGGCTTGGATAGTAAAAGACAAACAAGGTTAGAAATATGAGGCTTATACCCATTTAAATGGGGCTACTCACGTCAGAGTTCAATTTGTTCGAAAATCCAAGGCTAACACCCCTCAAAAACCAAGTTCAATCATGTTTGGGGGAAATGTATTTCCCATAAAATTGAAGTCTAATACCAATTAAAAGGGCTTGGATATGAAAAGACGAACAAGGCTAGAAATATAAGGCTTATACCCATTTAAATGGAGCTAGTCGACTCTAGATCAATTTGTCCGAAAATCCAACGCTAACACCGCCTCAAAAAACCAAGTTCAATCATGGTTGGTGGAAAAGTTTATTACCTATTAAATTGAGGTATTATACAAACTAAAACGGGCTTGGATATGAACAAGGTTAGAAATTTAAGGCTAATACTCATTTAAATGGGTCTAGTCGAGTCAGGATCAATTTGTCCGATAATCCAAGCCAAATACCCACCCAAAAACCAAGTTCAAGCATGCTTGCGGGAAAAGTGTATTTCCCATAAAATTGAAGTCTAATACCAACTAAAAAGGGTTTGGATATGAACAAGGTTAAAAATCAAAGGCTTATACCCGTTTAAATGGGTCTAGTCGAGTCAGGGTCAATTTGTCCGAAAATTCAAGGCTAACACCCCCTCCAAAAACAAAGTTCAATCATGCTTGGTGCAAAAGTCTATTTCCCATAAAATTGAAGTGTAATACCAACTAAAAAGGGTTTGGATATGAAAACACGAAAAAGGCTTGAAATATAAGGCTTATACCCATTGAAATGGGGCTAGTCGGTCAGGATCAATTTGTCCGAAAATCCAAGGCTAAAACCCCTCCAAAACCAAGTTCAATCATGCTTGGGAGAAAAGCAGTATTACCCATAAAATTGAAATATAATACTGAACTAAAAGGGTTTGGATATGAAAAGAAGAACAAGGCTACAAATATAAGGCGTATGCCCATTTAAAAAGAGCTAGTCGAAGTCGAGATCAATTTGTCCAGGAATCCAAGCGAACACCCCTCCAAATACCAAATTCAATCATTCTTGGGGAAAAATCTATTACCCATAAATTTGAAGTCTAATACCAACTAAAAATAGATTCTATATGAAAAAGGTATAAATCTAAGGCTAATACTCATTTAAATGGGGCTAGGCGAGTCAAGATCAAATTGTCCGAAAATCCAAGGCTAACACCAACCCAAAACCAAGTTCAATCATGCTTAGGGAAAAGTGTGTTACCCATAAAATTGAAGCCTAATAGCCACTGAAAAGTGCCTGGATATGAACAAAGTTAGAAACCCAAGGCTAATACCCATTAAAATGGTGCTAGTCGAGTCCAGTATCAATTTGTCCGAAAATCCAAGGTTAACACCCACCGAAAACCAAGTTCAATCATGCTTGGGGAAAAGTGTGTTACCCATAAAATTGAAGCCTAATAGCAACTGAAAAGTGCCTGGATATAAACAAAATTAGAAACCCAAGGCTAATACTCATTTACATGGGGCTCGTCGAGTCAGGATTAATTTGTCCGAAAATGCAAGGCTAACACCCACTCCAAAAACCAAGTTCAATCATCCTTGGGAGACAAGTCTATTACCCATAAAATTGAGGTCTAATATCAACTGAAAAAGGCTTAGATATGAACGAGGTTCCATATCGAAGGCTAATACTCATTGACATGGGGCTTATAGAGTTAGGATCAATCTGTCCGAAAATACAAGGCTAACACCCACTCCAAAAACCAAGTTCAATCATGCTTGGGGGAAAAGTCTATTACCCATAAAATTGAAATATAATACTGAACTAAAAGGGTTTGGATATGAAAAGAAGAACAAGGCTAGAAATATAAGGCTTAAGTCCATTCAAATAGAGTTAGTCGAGTTGAGATCAATTTGTACGAGAATTCAAGGCTGAACACCCCTCCAAAAACCAAATTCAATCATGCTTTTGGGAAAAGTGTAGTACCCATAAAATTGAAGTCTAATACCAACTACAAAGGGCTTGGATATTAAAAGACGAAAAAGGCTTGAAATATAAGGCTTATACCCATTGAAATGGGGCTAGTCGAGTCGGGATCAATTTGTCCAGAAAATCAAAGGCTAACACCCCTCAAAAACAAAGTGCAATCATGCTTGGGGACAAGTGTATTTCCCATAAAATTGAAGTCTAATACCAACTAAAAGATATTGAATATTAAAAACAAAATAGGCTAGAAATATAAGGATTATACGCATTTAAATGGGCCTAGTCCAGTCATGATCAATTTATCCGAAAATCCAAGGCTAATACCTACCCAAAAACCAAGTTCAATCATGCTTAGGTGAAAAGTCTATTACCCATAAAATTGAAGTGTAATGCCAACTAAAAAGAGCTTGGATATGAACAAGGTTAGAAATCTAAACCTAATACTACTTGAAATGGGGCAAGTCAAGTCAGGATCAATTTGACCGAAAATCCAAGGCTAAAACCCGCCTGAAAACCAAGTTCAATCATGCTTGGGGAAAAAGTCTATTACCCATAAAACTGAAGTCTAATACAAAAAAAAAGGCTTGGATATGAACAAGTTTAGAAATCTAAGCCTAATATTAATTGAAATGTGGCTCGTCAAGTCAGGACCAATTTGTCCGAAAATCCGAGGCTAACACCAACTCCAAAAACCAAGTTCAATTATGTTTGGAGCAAAAGTGTATTACCCATAAAATTGAAGTCTAATACCAACTAAAAGGGGCTTGGATATGAACAAGGTTAGAAATCTAAGGCTAATACTCACTTATATGGTACTCGTCCAGTCAAGATCAATTTGTCCGAAAATCCAAGGCTAACACCCACTCGAAAAACCAAGTTCAATAATGCTTAGGGGACAAGTGTATTTCCCATAAA
The DNA here is from genome assembly GCA_032356905.1 of Salix exigua. Lineage (NCBI taxonomy): Eukaryota > Viridiplantae > Streptophyta > Magnoliopsida > Malpighiales > Salicaceae > Salix > Salix exigua. The sequence continues at coordinate 12,034,344 of CM063606.1, forward strand.
ATTGAAGTCTAATACCAACTAAAAAGGACTTGGATATGAAAACACGAAAAAGGCTTGAAATATAAGGCTTATACCCATTGAAATGGGGCTAGTCGGGTCGGGATCAATTTGTCCGAAAATCCAAGGCTAAAACCCCTCCAAAACCAAGTTCAATCATGCTTGGGAGAAAATCGTATTACCCATAAAATTGAAATATAATACGAACTAAAAAGGGTTCGGATATGAAAAAACAAACAAATATAAGGCGTATGCCCATTTAAAAAGAGCTAGTCGAGTCGAGATCAATTTGTCCAGGAATCCAAGGCTGAACACCCTCCAAATACCAAATTCAATCATTCTTGGGAAAAATCTATTACCCATAAATTTGAAGTCTAATACCAACTAAAAATAGATTCTATATGAAAAAGGTATAAATCTAAGGCTAATACTCATTTAAATGGGGCTAGGCGAGTCGACATCAAATTGTCCGAAAATCCAAGGCTAACACCAACCCAAAACCAAGTTCAATCATGCTTAGGGGAAAAGTGTGTTACCCATAAAATTGAAGCCTAATAGCCACCGAAAAGTGCCTGGATATGAACAAAGTTAGAAACCCAAGGCTAATACCCATTAAAATGGTGCTAGTCGAGTCCAGTATCAATTTGTCCGAAAATCCAAGGTTAACACCCACCGAAAACCAAGTTCAATCATGCTTGGGGAAAAGTGTGTTACCCATAAAATTGAAGCCTAATAGCAACTGAAAAGTGCCTGGATATAAACAAAATTAGAAACCCAAGGCTAATACCCATTTAAATGGTGTTAGTCGAGTCGAGATCAATTTGTCCGAAAATCCAAGGCGAACACCCCTCCAAAAACCAAGTTCAATCATGTTTGGGAGAAATGTGTATTACCCATAAAATTGAAGTCTAATACCAACCGAAAAGGGCTTCGATATGAACAAGGTTATAAATCGAAGGCTAATACTCATTTAAATGGGGCTAGTAGAGTCGGGATCAATTTGTCCGAAAATCGAAGGCAACACCCCTCCGAAAACCAAGTTCAATCATGCTTGGGAGAAAACTGTATTACCCATAAAATTGAAATATAATACTGAACTAAAAGGGTTTGGATATGAAAAGAAGAACAAGGCTAAAATATAAGGCGTATGCCTATTCAAATAGAGGTAGTCGAGTCGAGATCAATTTGTCTCGGAATCCAAGGCGAACATCCCTCCAAAACCAAATTCAATCATTCTTAGGGAAAAGTCTATTACCCATAAATTTGAAGTCTAATACCAACTAAAAGGGCTTGGATATGAAAACACGAAAAGGCTTGAAAATTCAAGGCTAAAACCCCTCCAAAAATCAAGTTCAATCATGCTTGGGCGAAAAGTGTATTTCCCATAAAATTAAAGTCTAATACCAACTAAAAATGGCTTGGATATGAAAAGACGAACAAGACTACAAATATAAGGCTTAGACTCATTTAAATTGGGCTAGTCGAGTCAAGATCAATTTGTCTAAAAATCGAAGGCTAACACCCCTTCAACTAAAAAGGGCTTAGATATGAACAAGGTTAGAAATCCAAGGCAAATACCAATTTAAATGGGGCTAGTAGAGTTAGGATAAATTCGTCCGAAAATCCAAGGCTAACACCCACACAAAAACCAAGTACATTCATGCTTGGGGGAAAAGTGTGTTACCCATAAAATTTAAGCCTAATACTGAACTACAAAGGGCTTAGATATTAAAAGACGAAAAAGGCTTGAAATATAAGGCTTATACCCATTTAAATGGGGCTAGTCGAGTCAGGATCATTTTGTCCTAAAATCAATGGCTAACACCCCTAAAAAACAAAGTTCAATCATGCTTGGGGACAAGTAGATTTCCCATAAAATTGAAGTCTAATACCAACTAAAAGATATTGAATATTAAAAGACAAAATAGGCTTGAAATCTAAGGCTAATACGCATTTAAATGGGGCTAGTCGAGTCAGGATCAATTTGTCCGAAAATCCAAGGCTAACACCCCTCCAAAAACCAAGTTCAATCATGCTTGGAGGAAAAGTCTATTACCCATAAAATTGAAGTCTAACACAAACTAAAAAGGGCTTCTATATGAACAAGGTTATAAATCTAAGGCTAATACTAATTTAAAAAGGGCTAGTGAATTCATGATCAATTTGTCCGAAAATTCAAGGCTAACACCCCTCCAAACACCTCATTCAATCATCCTTGTGGGAATAGACTATTAACTATAAAATTGAAGTATAATACCAACTAAAAAGGGCTTAGATATGAAAAAGGTTAGAAATATAGAGTTTATACCTATTTAAATGGGGCTAGTCAAGTGAGGATCAATTTGACCGAATATTCCAGGCTAAAACCCCTCCAAAACCAAGTTTAATAATGCTTGAGGGAAAAGTGGAGTACCCATAAAATTGAAGTCTAATACCAACTACAAAGTTCTTGGATATGAAAAGACGAAAAAGGCTTGAAATATAAGGCTTATACCCATTGAAATGGGGCTAGTCGAGTCGGGATCAATTTATCCAAAAATCCAAGGCTAAAAGCCCTTCAAAAACCAAGTTCAATCATGCTTGGGAGAAAAGTGTTTTCCCCATAAAATTGAAGTCTAGTACCAATTAAAAAGTGCTTGGATATGAACAAGGTTAGAAATCTAAGGTTAATACTCATTTAAATGGGGCTAGTCGAGTCGGGATCAATTTGACCGAATATTCCAGGCTAAAACCCCTCCAAAACCAAGTTTAATCATGCTTGGGGAAAAGTGTAGTACCCATAAAATTGAAGTCTAATACCAACTACAAAGGTCTTGGATAAGAAAAGACGAAAAAGGCTTGAAATATAAGGCTTATACCCATTGAAATGGGGCTAGTCGGTCAGGATCAATTTGTCCGAAAATCCAAGGCTAAAACCCCTCCAAAACCAAGTTCAATCATGCTTGGGAGAAAATCGTATTACCCATAAAATTGAAATATAATACTGAACTAAAAGGGTTTGGATATGAAAAGAAGAACAAGGCTACAAATATAAGGCGTATGCCCATTTAAAAAGAGCTAGTCGAGTCGAGATCAATTTGTCCAGGAATCCAAGGCTGAACACCCCTCCAAATACCAAATTCAATCATTCTTGGGGAAAAATCTATTACCCATAAATTTGAAGTCTAATACCAACTACAAATAGATTCTATATGAAAAAGGTATAAATCTAAGGCTAATACTCATTTAAATGGGGCTAGGCGAGTCAAGCATCAAATTGTCCGAAAATCCAAGGCTAACACCAACCCAAAACCAAGTTCAATCATGCTTAGGGGAAAAGTGTGTTACCCATAAAATTGAAGCCTAATAGCCACTGAAAAGTGCCTGGATATGAACAAAGTTAGAAACCCAAGGCTAATACCCATTAAAATGGTGCTAGTCGAGTCCAGTATCAATTTGTCCGAAAATCCAAGGTTAACACCCACCGAAAACCAAGTTCAATCATGCTTGGGGAAAAGTGTGTTACCCATAAAATTGAAGCCTAATAGCAACCGAAAAGTGCCTGGATATAAACAAAATTAGAAACCCAAGGCTAATACCCATTTAAATGGTGTTAGTCGAGTCAGATCAATTTGTCCGAAAATCCAAGGCGAACACCCTCCAAAACCAAGTTCAATCATGTTTGGGAGAAATGTGTATTACCCATAAAATTGAAGTCTAATACCAACCGAAAAGGGCTTCGATATGAACAAGGTTATAAATCGAAGGCTAATACTCATTTAAATGGGGCTAGTAGAGTCGGGATCAATTTGTCCGAAAATCGAAGGCAACACCCCTCCGAAAACCAAGTTCAATCATGCTTGGGAGAAAACTGTATTACCCATAAAATTGAAATATAATACTGAACTAAAAGGGTTTGGATATGAAAAGAAGAACAAGGCTACAAATATAAGGCGTATGCCTATTCAAATAGAGGTAGTCGAGTCGAGATCAATTTGTCTCGGAATCCAAGGCTAACACCCAACCAAAAAACCATGTTCAATCATTCTTGAGGGAAAAGTCTATTACCCATAAATTTGAAGTCTAATACCAACTAAAATGGGCTTGTATATGAAAACACGAAAAGGCTTCGAAAATTCAAGGCTAAAACCCCTCCAAAAATCAAGTTCAATCATGCTTGGGAGAAAAAGTGTAGTACCCATAAAATTGAAGTCTATTACCAACTACAAAGGTCTTGGATATTAAAAGACGAAAAAGTCTTGAAATATAAGGCTTATACCCATTGAAATGGGGTTAGTCGAGTCGGGATCAATTTGTCCGAAAATCCAAGCCTCCACCCAAAACCAAGTTCAATCATGCTTGGGAGAAAAGTGTTTTCCCCATAAAATTGAAGTCTAGTACCAATTAAAAAGTGCTTGGATATGAATAAGTTTAGAAATAAAATGCTAATACTCATTTAAATGGGGCTAGTCGAGTCAGGAATAATTTGTCCGAAAATCCAAGGCTAACACCTCTCCAAAAAACAAGTTAAATCATAGTTGGGGAAAAAGTCAATTACACATAAAATTGAAGTCTAATACCAACTAAAAAGGACTTGGATATGAAAACACTAAAAAGGCTTCGAAAATCCAAGGCTAAAACCCCTCCAAAACCAAGTTCAATCATGCTTGGGAGAAATGTGTATTACCCATAAAATTGAAGTCTAATACTGAACTAAAAACGACTTGGATATGAACAAGGTTAGAATTCGAGGCTAATTCTCATTTAAATGGGGCTAGTCGAGTCGGGATCAATTTGTCCGAAAATCCAAGGCTAACACCCTCAAAAACCAAGTTCAATCATGCTTGGGGAAAAGTGTAGTACCCATAAAATTGAAGTCTAATACCAATTACAAAAGCTTCGATATTAAAAGGCGAAAAAGTCTTGAAATATAAGGCTTTTACCCATTGAAATGGGGTTAGTTGAGTTAGGATCAATTTGTCCGAAAATCTAAGCCTCCACCCAAAACCAAGTTCAATCATGCTTGGGAGAAAAGTGTATTCCCCATAAAATTGAAGTATAATACCAACTAAAAAAGGTCTTAGATATGAACAAGACTAAAATTATAAGGATTAGACCCATTTAAATGGGGATAGTCGAGTCAAGATCAATTAGTCCAAAAATCCAAGGCTACCAAACCCTCCAAAAACCAAGTTCAATCATGCTTGGGCGAAAAGTGTATTACCCATAAAATTGAATTCTAATACCAACTAAAAATGGCTTGGATATGAAAAGACGAACAAGACTACAAATATAAGGCTTAGACTCATTTAAATTGGGCTAGTCGAGTCAAGATCAATTTGTCTAAAAATCGAAGGCTAACACCCCTTCAACTAAAAAGGGCTTAGATATGAACAAGGTTAGAAATCCAAGGCTAATACTAATTTAAATGGGGCTAGTCGAGTCGGGATCATTTTGTCCGAAAATCCAAGGCTAGCACACCCTCAAAAACCAAGTTCAATCATGCTTTTGGGAAAAGTGTAGTACCCATAAAATTGAAGTCTAATACTGAACTACAAAGGGCTTAGATATTAAAAGACGAAAAAGGCTTGAAATATAAGGCTTATACCCATTGAAATGGGGCTAGTCGAGTCAGGATCAATTTGTCCGAAAATCAAAGGCTAACACCCCCAAAAAAAACAAAGTTCAATCATGCTTGGGGACAAGTAGATTTCCCATAAAATTGAAGTCTAATACCAACTAAAAGATATTGAATATTAAAAGACAAAATAGGCTTGAAATATAAGGCTTATGCTCATTTAAATGGGTCTAGTCGACTCAGGAACAATTTGTCCGAAAATCCAACCCACACAAAAACCAAGTTCATTAATGCTAGGGGGAAAAGTGTTTACCCATAAAATTGAAGTCTAATAGCAAATAAAAAGTGCTTTGATATGAACAAGGTTAGAAATCTAAGACTAATAGTCATTTAAACGGGGCTAGGGAGTCAGGATCAATTTGTCCGAAAATTCAAGGCTAGAACCCCTCCAAAACCAAGTTCAATCATGCTTGGGAGAAAACTGTATTACCCATAAAATTGAAATATAATACTGAACTAAAAGGGTTTGGATATGAAAAGAAGAACAAGGCTAGAAATATAAGGCTTATGCCCATTTAAATAGAGCTAGTCAGGTCGAGATCAATTTGTCCGGGAATCCAAGGCGAACACCCCTCCAAAAACCAAATTCAATCATTCTTGGGGAAAAGTCTATTACCCATAAATTTGAAGTCTAATACCAACTAAAAATAGATTCGATATGAGAAAGGTATAAATCTAAGGCTAATACTCATTTAAATGGGGCTAGGCGAGTCGGAATCAAATTGTCCGAAAATCCAACGCTAAAACCCCTCCAAAACCAAGTTCAATCATGCTTGGGCGAAAAGTGTATTAATCATAAAATTGAATTCTAGTACTAAATAAAAGGGCTTGGATATGGAAAGACGAACAGGCGAGAAATATAAGGCTTATACCCATTTAAATAGAGCAAGTCGACTCAAGATCAATTTGTTCGAAAATCCAAGGCTAACACCCCTCCAAAACCAAGTTCAATCATGCTTGGGGAAAAGAGTATTACCCATAAAGTTGAAGTATAATACCATCTAAAAGGGCTTCAATATGAACAAGGTTAGAAATCTAAGGCTAATACTCATTTAAATGGGGCTAGTCGAGTCGGGATCAATTTGTTCCAAAATCCAAGGCTAGCACCCCTCAAAAACCAAGTTGAATCATGCTTGGAAGAAAAGTGTATTACCCATAAAATTGAAGTCTAATACCACCAAAAACGGCTTGGATATAAACAAGGGTAAAAATCTAGGGCTAATACTCATTTAAATGGGGCTACTCGAGTCGGGATCAAATTGTCCGAAAATCCAAGGCTAACACACCGTCAAAAACAAAGTTCAATCATGCTTGGCGGACAATTGTATTTCCCATAAAATTGAAGTCTAATACCACCTAAAAACAGCTTGGATATGAATGAGGAAAGAAATCTAAGGCTAATACTCATTTAAATGGGGCTAGTCAAGTCGGGATCAATTTGTCCAGAAAATCAAAGGCTAACACCCTGTCCAAAACCAAGTTCAAACATGCTTGGGGAAAAGTGTATTAATCATAAAATTGAATTCTTGTACGAACTACAAAGGGCTTGGATATGAAAAGACGAACAAGGCTAGAAATATAAGGGTTATACCCATTTAAATAGAGCTAGTCGACTCACGATCAATTTGTTTGAAAATCCAAGGCTTACACGCACTCCAAAAACAAAGTTCAATCATGCTTGGGAGAAAAGTGTATTAGTCATAAAATTGAAGTCTAATACCACCTAAAAGCGGCTTGGATATAAACAAGGTTAGAAATCTAGGGCTAATACTCATTAAATGGGGCTAGTCGAGTCGGGATCAAATTGTCCGAAAATCCAAGGCTAACACACCGTCAAAAACAAATTTCAATCATGCTTGGCGGACAATTGTATTACCCATAAAATTGAAGTCTAATACCACCAAAAACGGCTTGGATATAAACAAGGGTAAAAATCTAGGGCTAATACTCATTTAAATGGGGCTACTCAAGTCGAGTATCAAATTGTCCGAAAATCCAAGGCTAACCACCGTCAAAAACAAAGTTCAATCATGCTTGGCGGACAATTGTATTTCCCATAAAATTGAAGTCTAATACCACCTAAAAACAGCTTGGATATGAATGAGGATAGAAATCTAAGGCTAATACTATTTTAGATGGGGCTAGTCTAGTCAGGATCAAATTGTCCGAAAATCAAAGGCTAACACCCCGTCCAAAAACCAAGTTCACTCATGGTTGCGGAAAAGTGTATTAATCATAAAATTGAATTCTTGTACGAACTAAAAGGGTTTGGATATGAAAAGACGAACAAGGCTAGAAATATAAGGCTTATACCCATTTAAATAGAGCTAGTCGACTCACGATCAATTTGTTCGAAAATCCAAGGCTAACACGCACTCCAAAACCAAGTTCAATCATGCTTGGAAGAAAAGTGTATTACTCATAAAATTGAAGTCGAATACCACCTAAAAGCGACTTGGATATAAACAAGGTTAGAAATCTAGGGCTAATACTCGAGTCAGGATCAAATTGTCCGAAAATCCAAGGCTAAAACACCATCAAAAACAAAGTTCAATCATGCTTGGGGAAAAGTGTATTTCCCATAAAATTGAAGTCTAATACCACCTAAAAGCGGCTTGGATATGAAAACACGAAAAAGGCTACAAATATAAGGCTTAGACGCATTTAAATTGGGCTAGTCCAGTCAAGATCAATTTATCCGAACATCGAAGGCTAACACCCCTCTAAAAACAAAGTTCAATTATGCTTGGTGGAAAAATCCATTACGCATAAAATTGAAGTCTAATACCAACTAAAAGGGCTTGGATATGAAAAGATGACCAAGTGTAGAAATCTAAGGCTTATACCCATTTCAATGGGGCTAGTTGTGTCAAGATCAATTTGTGCGAAAATCAAATGCTAATACCCCAGTCCAAAACCAAGTTCAATCATGCTTGGGGAAAAGTGTATTAATCATAAAATTGAAGTCTAGTAGTAACTAAAAGGGCTTGGATATGAAAAGACGAACAAGGCTAGCAATATTGAAGTCTAATACCAACTAAAAGCGGCTTGAATATGAACAAGGTTTGAAAGATAAGGCTTATACCCATTTAAATGAGGCTAGTCGAGTCAATATTAATTTGTCCCAAAATCCAAGGCTAAAACCCCCTCCAAAAACCAAGTTAAATCATGCTAGGGGCAAAAGTGTCTTACCTATAAAATTGAAGTCTAATAACAACTAAAAAGTGTTTAGATATAAAAAAGGTTAGAAATCGAAGGGTAATACTCATTTAAATGGGGCTACTCGAGTCAGGATCAATTTGATCGAAAATCCAAGGCTAGCACACCGTCAAAAACAAAGTTCAATCATGCTTGGGGACAAGTGTATTTCCCATAAAATTGAAGTCTAATACCAACTAAAAGGGCTTGGATATGAAAACACGAAAAAGGCTTGAAATATAAGGCTTATACCGTTGAAATGGGGCTAGTCCGAGCGGGATCAATTAGTCCGAAAATCTAAGGCTACCACCCCCTCCAAAATCCAAGTTCAATCATGTTTGGGGGAAAACTCTATTACCCATACAATTGAAGTGTAATAGAAACTAAAAAGGGCTTGGATGTGAAAAAAGTTCTAAATCTAAGGCTAATACTCATTTAAATGGGGCTAGTCGAGTCAGAATCATTTTTTTCCGAAAATCCAAGGCTAACACCCCCTCCAAAAACCAAGTTCAATCATGCTTGGTGGAAAAGTCTATTACACATAAAATTGAAGTATAATACCACCAAAAACGGCTTGGATATAAACAAGGGTAAAAATCTAGGGCTAATACTCATTTAAATGGGGCTACTCGAGTCAGGATCAAATTGTCCGAAAATCCAAGGCTAACACACCGTCAAAAACAAAGTTCAATCATGCTTGGCGGACAATTGTATTTCCCATAAAATTGAAGTCTAATACCACCTAAAAACAGCTTGGATATGAATGAGGAAAGAAATCTAAGGCTAATACTCATTTAAATGGGGCTAGTCAAGTCGGGATCAATTTGTCCGAAAATCAAAGGCTAACACCCTGTCCAAAAACCAAGTTCAAACATGCTTGGGGAAAAGTGTATTAATCATAAAATTGAATTCTTGTCACGAACTACAAAGGGCTTGGATATGAAAAGACGAACAAGGCTAGAAATATAAGGGTTATACCCATTTAAATAGAGCTAGTCGACTCACGATCAATTTGTTTGAAAATCCAAGGCTTACACGCACTCCAAAAACAAAGTTCAATCATGCTTGGGAGAAAAGTGTATTAGTCATAAAATTGAAGTCTAATACCACCTAAAAGCGGCTTGGATATAAACAAGGTTAGAAATCTAGGGCTAATACTCATTAAATGGGGCTAGTCGAGTCGGGATCAAATTGTCCGAAAATCCAAGGCTAACACACCGTCAAAAACAAATTTCAATCATGCTTGGCGGACAATTGTATTACCCATAAAATTGAAGTCTAATACCACCAAAAACGGCTTGGATATAAACAAGGGTAAAAATCTAGGGCTAATACTCATTTAAATGGGGCTACTCAAGTCAGTATCAAATTGTCCAGAAAATCCAAGGCTAACCACCGTCAAAAACAAAGTTCAATCATGCTTGGCGGACAATTGTATTTCCCATAAAATTGAAGTCTAATACCACCTAAAAACAGCTTGGATATGAATGAGGATAGAAATCTAAGGCTAATACTCATTTAAATGGGGCTAGTCAAGTCAAGATCAATTTTTCTGAAACTCAAAGGCTAACACCCAGTCCAAAACCAAGTTCAAACATGCTTGGGGAAAAGTGTATTAATCATAAAATTGAATTCTTGTACTGAACTAAAAGGGTTTGGATATGAAAAGACGAACAAGGCTAGAAATATAAGGCTTATACCCATTTAAATAGAGCTAGTCGACTCACGATCAATTTGTTCGAAAATCCAAGGCTAACACGCACTCCAAAACCAAGTTCAATCATGCTTGGAAGAAAAGTGTATTACTCATAAAATTGAAGTCGAATACCACCTAAAAGCGACTTGGATATAAACAAGGTTAGAAATCTAGGGCTAATACTCGAGTCAGGATCAAATTGTCCGAAAATCCAAGGCTAAAACACCATCAAAAACAAAGTTCAATCATGCTTGGGGAAAAGTGTATTTCCCATAAAATTGAAGTCTAATACCACCTAAAAGCGGCTTGGATATGAAAACACGAAAAAGGCTACAAATATAAGGCTTAGACGCATTTAAATTGGTGATGCGAACCTCGTGATCACGTGGTCACGCAACCCACAACCAAGAATGAGATAAGATCCGGAAAGCCAAAAGAAGGTCCGATAGGAGTGTGACACAATGGAAACCTGCTCCAAGGCACCAGCACTATTGGAATGAGTAGAATGACGCCACGAAGCCGATTAATCTTCGATAAGTCGATTCGAGTTCATTCAAGAACCGAAGAATGCAAGAATCTCTCTTACACGTAAACTAAAGAGTTCGGAATGAAGTTTCATCAATAATGGTCTGCTGAAGTGAGTTACATAAGTTTATATAGTCCTTAAAAGTAACCCTAATGGTCCTCTTATGTGGACTAAAATGAGGTCCACTTAAAAGCAGACCCAAAATGTTAAATTAAAGAGCCCATTACTAAATCCAACCAAGCCTTGGATCCTATCTGGAAACAAAGTCTTAATTAAGCCCAAACAAGCCTTGGGCTGTAGCTAACTAACTTAAATAGAGCCCATAAGATTTATTTATTCTCTTCCATCCAGCCCATCAATCCCATGTTTCCATATTGTAGTAGGACTCTTTTGGATCCTTTTGTTGTCCTAATTTCATGGCCCAAATAAGGTTGTATTGGACCCCTCCTGTACATGGATAAGATGTACTAAGGGCTCCTCTTGATACTCCAACGGTCCTTGCAATTCGCCGGGTTGAAAGCTTCAAGACCAATGCATTCATTGCCTCTTTCAATGCCTTTGTCCTAGACCGCGTGATTGGACCATTTGGAACCTGTACTGGGTCGATATTGGTGTTTTTGGGCTGGTTCGCATCATCCCTCTCTCCTCGAAAGGATTCGACCTCGAATCCATATCCGTGATCAAACAATGTAAGATCAAGCAACATTAAAGGTAGCACTAACACTATACTCACCTGGAAGATCGATTTTGTATGCGTTGTCATTGATTCTCTCAAAACCTGAAATGGACCATCACCACGAGGTCTGTAATTTTGATTTCCTTTGGTTAGGAAACCGTTCCTTCGCATGTGCACCCAAACCCAATCACGGGTTGGAAAACAACCACTTTACGTCCCTTATTTGCTTTAGAAGCGTAAAGTCTGTTCTTTTTCTTTATTTGCAGTCGAACTCCTTCATGGAGTTGTCTCACCATCTTTGCCTTCTGTTCACCATCTAAACTTACCCTTTCTTCACAAGGTAAAGGAATTAAGTCCATAGGAGTTAGCGGATTAAAACCATAAGCAACCTCAAAAGGAGAAAAACTAGTTGTCGAATGCACAGTTCTATTATAAGCAAACTCAACAAAAGGCAAACATTCTTCCCAACTTTTCAAATTCTTTTGTATTACAACACGCAAAAGTTGAGATAATGTTCTATTGACTACCTCAGTTTGGCCATCTGTTTGAGGATGACATGTTGTCGAAAATAAAAGTTTGGTTCCCAATTTTCCCCACAAGGTCTTCCAAAAGTAACTAAGGAATTTAACATCACGATCAGACACAATACTCTTAGGAATGTCATGCAAACGTACAATCTCCCTAAAGAACAAGTCTGCAATATGAGATGCATCATCTGTTTTATGGCATGCAATGAAATGAGCCATTTTAGAAAACCTATCAACCACAACAAAAATGGAGTCTCTACCTTTTTTGACCTAGGTAAACCTAAAACGAAGTCCATAGAGATATCTACCCAAGGTTCGAGTGAGGCACAGGTAATGGTGTATAGAGACCAAGTGGTTGTACTCTAGATTTTGCCTTCCGACAAGCGATGCATTGTTCACAAATTCGTTGCACATCTCTTTTCATTTTTGGCCAATAGAAATGCTCATGCAATACATCCAAGGTTTTGCAACCCCAAAGTGACCCATTAAACCACCCCCATGTGCTTCACTGAACAAGTAATTCACGCAAAGAACTAGCAGGAACACACATTCTATTCTCTTTGAACAAATAACCATCCATCAAATAGAACTTACCGAAGCCGAATTTCCACATGCATTATAAATCTCAGCAAAATCAGAATCATTACCATACAATTCCTTCACATAGTCAAAGCCTAGCAATCGAGTATTCATGGTGTGTAAAAGAACATACTCATGCGAAAGTGCATCGGCTACGATGTTCTCTTTCCTTGCTTATACTTGATCACATACGGAAAAGTTTCAATGAATTCAACCCATTTCGCATGTCTCCTATTCAACTTACCTTGTCCTTTCGGATGTTTCAAGGACTCATGATCCGAATGGATGACGAACTCTTTTGGCCACAAGTAATGCTTGCCATGTTTGAGTGCTCTTACTAAGGCATAGAGTTCTTTGTCGTAAGTGGGATAGTTCAAGGTCGCTCCACTTAACTTCTCACTAAAATATGCAATAGGTCTCCGATCCTCGCATCAAAACAGACACCTATTCCCATTCCGGACGCATCACACTCTATTTCAAATGCCTTTGTAAAGTCGGTAAGGATAAAACAAGTCGTGAACATAATTTTTCTTTCAAAAGAACAAAAGCCAATTCTTGTTCCTCCCCCATTTAAACATAATCGACTTTTTGACAACTTCATTCAAGGGTGCAACTAGAGTCATGAAGTCTTTCACAAAGCGCTCTGTAAAACTAGCTAACCCATGAAAACTCCTTACCTCACTTACCGATTTGGGTGTAGGCCAATCCCGGATGGCCTTAACTTTCTCCTCGTCCATCAAGATACCCTTTGCAGTTACCACATAACCAAGAAACACAATTTCTTCCAAGCAAAAGGCACACTTTTTAAGATTAGCATACAATTTCTCACTACGCAACACACTAAGTACATTCCGCAAATGGTCAAAATGCTCTTTTAAGTTCTTGCTATAGATCAAAATGTCATCAAAATACACAACCACAAACTTACCTATGAATGCACGCAACACATGATTCATCAAACGCATAAACGTACTTGGTGCATTTGTAAGTCCAAACGGCATCACTAACCATTCATATAAACCATACTTAGTCTTAAATGCAGTTTTCCACTCATCACCCTCTTTCATCCTAATCTGATGGTACCCACTTTTCAAGTCAATTTTAGAGAAAATGCAAGATCCATGTAACTCATCTAACATGTCATCAAGCCTAGGAATAGGGTGTCTATACTTTACCGTTATGTTGTTGATTGCTCGACAGTCAACACACATCCTCCATGTTCCATCCTTCTTAGGCACAAGTAGCACTGCAGTGCAGCACATGGGCTCATACTCTCACGAATGTAGCCCTTTTCCATCAGCTCATCAACTTGCCTTTGAAGCTCTTTCGTCTCCTCGGGATTGCTTCTATATGCTGGCCGGTTAGGAATTGAAGCTCCGGGTACAAAATCAATCTGATGCTCTATCCTCGCAATGGAGGTAATCCACTTGGAGTATCGTCGAGAACACATCATCAAATTCTGCAACAAAGAAATAGCAGCACTAGGCACAATATGTTCAAGATCATTAGTGTTCAAGTAAGCCTCCTTGTACACAAGTAAAATCATTGGCTTGTTAGCGAAATATGCGAATCTGACCTCACCCTATCTAGCATAAAAATTAGGTTGTTTCTCTAGTTTTTCCACACAATTGTCATTACTCTTCCTGACTTTCGTCTCTCCTCTTGTCTTACCTCCACTCTCAGCCGATTTGGGTGTTTTTGAGTGGTCGAATGGTCTGATTTGTTGGGAGTGTTGGCCAAACATTTGTTTTTGTTTGGATGGGTGGTTGAAGGGGTTGTAAAGGTTTGTGTTCGGCCGAATCGATGGTTTCTCTCCCCATGTTCCTCACCTTGATTTTCTCTCCCCATCGCCTCATGCTCTCTTTTTAGCTTTATTTGATCGTCATACACTGTTTGGGTGTAAGAGGTACAAGAGTGATGGTTTTACCATCTTTTACAATGGTATACCTATTCTTAACCCCATCATGAAGCGCCTTCCTATCATATTGCCATGGCCTCCCCAACAAGATGTGACTTGCTTGCATTGGTACCACATCGCACACAACTTCATCAACATACTTCCCAATTGAAAATGGGACCACAACCTGCTTAGTCACTTTCACTTCACCACTATCATTCAGCCATTGCAATCTATATGGTTTCGCATGTTTAACTAGTTCTCAAATTCAGTTTACTAACAAGGGTGGTACTGCAAACATTAACACGACTTCCACTATCAATAATTAAACCACACACCTTGCTTTGTACGTAACAGCGTGTATGGAAGATATTCTCTCTTTGTTGATGAGACTCATCATCCTTGACTTGAACCTCGAAGGGTGCGCCTTATAACCAAGGACCCCGCAGCCGGTAATGCTAACTCCTCCTCATCAATATCCTCCAATGGTGGCATGCCTTCGCAATCAGATTGGTCACTTTCAGATTCCATATCACCATCATCTCTAATCATCATGATTCTCTTGTTTGGACACTCGAAGCATAATGCCCATGCCCTTGACACCTAAAACATTTAACATCACGAGTACGTTTAGGTTGAGTTTCGATTTACCTTTGGTACCGGTAGATGCATCAACCTTAGTCGTTGGTCGTTCGGTTTTAGAAGGAACAAACGATCTTGGCTGGACAGTACTCTCTCTCTTGATTCGTTTTCCACGATGATGAAGAACCCGGATTAGATCCTGGCCGAACATGTCCCTTCCTGAGTTGTCTCTCTACCTTCAGTAGCCATATGAACCATGTCCTCTAGCTCCACATAGTGTTGTAGCTCAACCACATTGGCAATGTCACGATTCAACCCATTAAGAAATCTAACCATGGTGGCTTCTCTATCCTCAACAAGATTGGCACGAATCATTGCTATTTCCATCTCTTTGTGATATTCATCTCTTGTCTTATAGCCTTGATTCGGACCTTGGAGCTTCGGTATAGGTCTCTATAATAGTGGTTTGGCACAAATCGTCTCCTCATTAACGCTTTCATCTCCCCCAATTCAGAGCAGGTCGCTCCCCATTCCTCCTCCTCATCGATCACAATTTGGTCCCACCAAATCATTGCATACTGTTGTAAACTCAATCATCACCAATTTCATTTTTTTGTTCGGAATAGCTATGACAATCAAAAATCCAATCTACTTTCTTCTCCCACTCCAAATAAGCCTCGGGATCATTTTTACCTTCAAAGCTAGGAATTTTCGGTTTGATGTTGTCCCCATCCATATCTTCATAATTCCCCATGCCACGGAAATTCACATTCCTCCTAGCTCGCTTCGGTCCAGGCCCGACTCCTTGGCCAACGGATGCAAAATCATAGTCATCTTCGCCCATATCTGCGTTTTCATCAACATCCTCTTCAAAATCAGATCTGTTATTCCGCATGACCATACGGATCTGTATTTCCTCGGCGATCAACCCCACTATTCTGTTGCTTTATTGAATTCACCTCATCTTTCGAGATCTTTGAATGCCCTCGATATCAACTCAAGTTGTTGACCCATAGCTCGTAATTGGACGCATACGTCAACATTTTGTGTCCCCGATTCGTTGTTTTCAGACATCATTTGAATTTGTAAAATTTGGTTACTAGCAAAAAAATATATATTTCCTCACAACCCTCGTGTATCACACAAAACAAAATCAAGGCTTTTCACTATACTAAACTCACTATGCCTTTTACCTCACAACTTGCTTTCTTTTAGTTCTTTCAGAACTAAAATCAACAAATCAAAGTTGGCAGCCTTTGTAGCGCACTCTAATTATGATTTTCAGACTCAAGAAGCAATAAAAATACTGAAAACAAAACAAAACAAAACTACGATTACGATTTCGCAAGTAGCAATGCAAATTCATAGGAATTGTGGATGATACAAATACACGAAATAAAACAGAAGCAAATACTAGAGAAAACAATTACTTGACTCCTAGATGGGTGACATGAGAATGAAAGCAGAGAAATGGACAAAATTAAGCAGTAGGGATCATGTTTTGAGACTTGAGCAGAATGTAACCTCTTACGGAGTTTTTACGTAATAGAATTGAAACCAAGACCAACCAATTTCGAAACGACCTCAAGATCAATATTTAGTATTTTAGTACTAAGAAAAACATAACACTCAATTTATAGGCCTTTCTCGTACTTCTAGGTACACAAACCCTTATGTGATGAATCTGCAGTGAAATGAACCTCCAATTGAAACCTCTAGTATACGATATCGAAATAAGCCCCAATCTAATATATAATGCGATATCAAGGTTTACACATCGAATATAAAGTTTCAATGGATTCTAAGGTGGTTTTATATGGGTTCGATGAAGGTAGTGTTTCATGCAGTAAATGAATTTATAAATAACCCCTCAAGAAATCAATATCAGAATAAGCCCAAATTTGACATATGATACTATCTTATCCCCAATAGACCCAATATGAAATTACACCGATTACAATGTGATTTGCTTGTGTTTCCCAGGACTAGTGTTTCTGCAAGCAAGATTTCAACTATTGCCTCTATCTCTCTTTCTTTTCTTTACTTTTTTTTTGTTTTTAATATAATGAAACAAAGAGACAGAAAAGATGAAATATAAAATCTTTTTTTTTTTAAGATGACGCTGACAGGAAGAACAAAGACATGAACACAAACACTGGAAAACTTCAAGGAACACAGACAAAAAAAAAAAAAAAAAGAAGCACGAAAATAACAGAATAATATGACCTTGTTTCGGAGCCTAGCTCTGATACCACACGATCGCGAACCTCGTGATCACGTGTTCACGCAACCCACACCCAAGAATGAGATAAGATCCCGGAAAGCCAAAAGAAGGTCCGATAGGAGTGTGACACAATGGAAACCTGCTCCAAGGCACCGAGCACTATTGGAATGAGTAGAATGACGCCACGAGCCGATTAATCTTCGATAAGTCGATTCGAGTTCATTCAAGAACCGAAGAATGCAAGAATCTCTCTTACACGAAACTAAAGAGTTCGAATGAAGTTTCATCAATAATGGCTGCTGAAGTGAGTTACATAAGTTTATATAGTCCTTAAAAGTAACCCTAATGGACCTCTTATGTGGACTAAAATGAGGTCCACTTAAAAGCAGACCCAAAATGTTAAATTAAAGAGCCCATTACTAAATCCAACCAAGCCTTGGATCCTATCTGGAAACAAAGTCTTAATTAAGCCCAAACAAGCCTTGGGTCAGTAGCTAACTAATTTAAATAGAGCCCATAAGATTTATTTATTCTCTTCCATCCAGACCCATCAATCCCATGTTTCCATATTGTAGTAGGACTCTTTTGGATCCTTTTGTTGTCCTAATTTCATGGCCCAAAAAAGGTTGTATTGGACCCCTCCTGTACATGGATAAGATGTACTAAGGTCTCCTCTTGATACTCCAACGGTCCTTGCAATCTGCCGGGTTGAAACCTTCAAGACCAATGCATTCATTGCCTCTTTCAATGCCTTTGTCCTAGACCGCGTGATTGGACCATTTGGAACCTGTAATGGGTCGATATTGGTGTTTTTGGGCTGGTTCGCATCAATTGGGCTAGTCCAGTCAAGATCAATTTATCCGAACATCGAAGGCTAACACCCCTCTAAAAACAAAGTTCAATTATGCTTGGTGGAAAAATCCATTACGCATAAAATTGAAGTCTAATACCAACTAAAAGGGCTTGGATATGAAAAGATGACCAAGTGTAGAAATCTAAGGCTTATACCCATTTCAATGGGGCTAGTTGTGTCAAGATCAATTTGTGCGAAAATCAAATGCTAATACCCAGTCCAAAACCAAGTTCAATCATGCTTGGGGAAAAGTGTATTAATCATAAAATTGAAGTCTAGTAGTAACTAAAAGGGCTTGGATATGAAAAGACGAACAAGGCTAGCAATATTGAAGTCTAATACCAACTAAAAGCGGCTTGAATATGAACAAGGTTTGAAAGATAAGGCTTATACCCATTGAAATGGGGCTAGTCGAGTCGGGATCAATTTGTCCAGAAAATCCAAGGCTAAAACCCCTCCAAAAACCAAGTTAAATCATGCTTGGGAGAAAAGTGTATTACCCATAAAATTGAAGTCTAATACCACCTAAAAGCGGCTTGGATATAAACAAGGTTAGAAATCTAGGGCTAATACTCATTTAAATGGGGCTACTCGAGTCAGGATCAAATTGTCCAGAAAATCCAAGGCTAAAACCCTCCAAAAACCAAGTTCAATCATGCTTGGGAGAAATGTGTATTACCCATAAAATTGAAGTCTAATACTGAACTAAAAAGGTTTGGATATGAAAAGAAGAACAAGGCTTAAGCCCATTTAAATAGAGCTAGTCGAGTCGGGATCAATTTGTCCGGAATCCAAGACTAACACCCCTCCAAAAACCAAATTCAATCATTCTTGGAGGAAAAGTCTATTACCCATAAATTTGAAGTCTAATACCAAATAAAAATAGATTCGATATGAAAAAGGTAGAACTCTAAGGCTAATACTCATTTAAATGGGGCTAGGCGAGTCATAATCAAATTGTCCAAAACCAAGTTCAATCATGCTTGGGGAAAACTTTATTAATCATAAAATTGAAGTCTCATACTAACTAAAAGGGCTTGGATAAGAAAAGATGGACAAGGCTAGAAATTGATGGCTTATACCCATTTAAATAAAGCTAGTCTACTCAAGATTTATTTGTTCGAAAATCCAAGGTAACATCCCTCAAAAACAAAGTTCAATCATGCTTGGGGAAAAGAATATTACCCATAAAATGGAAGTATAATACCAACTAAAAGGGCTTGTATATGAACAAGGTTAGAAATCTAAGGCTAATACTCATTTAAATGGGGCTAGTCGAGTCAGGATCAATTTGACCGAATATTCCAGGCTAAAACCCTCCAAAAACCAAGTTTAATAATGCTTGAGGGAAAAGTGGAGTACCCATAAAATTGAAGTCTAATACCAACTACAAAGTTCTTGGATATGAAAAGACGAAAAAGGCTTGAAATATAAGGCTTATACCCATTGAAATGGGAGTAGTCGAGTCAGGATCAATTTATCCGAAAATCCAAGGCTAAAAGCCCTTCAAAACCAAGTTCAATCATGCTTGGGAGAAAAGTGTTTTCCCCATAAAATTGAAGTCTAGTACCAATTAAAAAGTGCTTGGATATGAACAAGGTTAGAAATCTAAGGTTAATACTCATTTAAATCGGGCTAGTCGAGTCGGGATCAATTTGACCGAATATTCCAGGCTAAAAGCCCTCCAAATTCCAAGGCTAAAAGCCCCATAAATTTGAAGTCTACTACCAACTAAAAATATCTTGGATATGAAAAAGGTTGAAATCGAAGGCTAATACTCATTTAAATGGGGCTAGGTGAGTCGGGATCAATTTGTCCGAAAATCCAATGCTAACACCCAGTCCAAAACCAAGTTCAATCATGCTTGGGGAAAAGTGTATTAATCATAACATTGTAGTCTAATACTAACTAAAAATGGCTTGGATATGAAAAGACGAACAAGGCTAGGAATATAAGGCTTATACCCATTTAAATAGAGCTAGTCGACTCAAGATCAATTTGTTCGAAAATCCAAGGCTAACACCCACTCCAAAACCAAGTTCAATCATGCTTGGAAGAAAAGTGTATTACCCATAAAATTGAAGTCTAATACCACCTAAAAGCGACTTGGATATAAACAAGGTTAGAAATCTAGGGCTAATACTCATATAAATAGGGCTACTCGAGTCGGGATCAAATTTGTCCAGAAAATCCAAGGCTAACACCCTCTCCAACAACCAAGTTAAATCATGCTTGGGGAAAGTCCATTACCCATAAAATTGAAGTCTAATACTTACTAAAAGGGCTTGGATATGAAAAGAGGAACAAGGCTATAAAAATAAGGCTTATACCCATTTTAATGGGGCTAATCGATTCAGGATCAATTTGTCCGAAATCCAAGGCTAAAACGCACCCAAAAACCAAGTTCAATCATGCTTGGGGACAAGTGTATTTCCCATAAAATTTAAGTCTAATACCACCTAAAAGCGACTTGGATATAAACAAGGTTAGAAATCTAGGGCTAATACTCATATAAATGGGGCTACTCAAGTCGGGATCAATTTGTCCGAAAATCCAAGGCTAACACCCCTCCAAAAAATAAGTTGAATCATGCCTGGCGAAAACGTCTTTTACCCATAAAATTGAAGTTTAATATCAACTAAAAAGGGTTTGTATATGAACAAGGTTAGAAATCTAAGGGTAATACTCATATAAATGGGGCTAGTCAAGTCAGGATCAATTTGTCCGAAAATCCAAGGCTAACATACCCTCCAAAAACCAAGTTCAATCATTCTTGGGAGAAAAGTGTATCACCCATAAATTTGAAGTCTAATACCAACTAAAAATATCTTGGATATGAAAAAGGTTGAAATCGAAGGCTAATACTCATTTAAATGGGGCTAGGCGAGTCGGGATCAATTTGTCCGAAAATCCAAAGCTAACACCCAGTCCAAAACCAAGTTCAATCATGCTTGGGGAAAAGTGTATTAATCATAAAATTGAAGTCTAATACTAACTAAAAGGGCTTGGATATGAAAAGACGAACAAGGCTAGCAATATAAGGCTTATACCCATTTAAATAGAGCTAGTCGACTCTAGATCAATTTGTTTCAAAATCCAAGGCTAGCACCCCCTCCAAAAACCAAGTTCAATCATGCTTGGTCGAAAACTCTATTACCCATAAAATTGAAGTATAATAAAAACTAAAAGGGTCTTGGATATGAACAAGGTTATAAATCTAAGGTTAATTCTCATTTAAATGGGGCTAGTCGAGTCAGGATCAATTTGACCAGAATATTCCAGGCTAAAACCCCTCCAAAACCAAGTTTAATAATGCTTGAGGGAAAAGTGGAGTACCCATAAAATTGAAGTCTAATACCAACTACAAAGTTCTTGGATATGAAAAGACGAAAAAGGCTTGAAATATAAGGCTTATACCCATTGAAATGGGGCTAGTCGAGTCAGGATCAATTTATCCAAAAATCCAAGGCTAAAAGCCCTTCAAAAACCAAGTTCAATCATGCTTGGGAGAAAAGTGTTTTCCCATAAAATTGAAGTCTAGTACCAATTAAAAAGTGCTTGGATATGAACGAGGTTAGAAATCTACGGTTAATACTCATTTAAATGGGGCTAGTCGAGTCGGGATCAATTTGACCGAATATTCCAGGCTAAAACCCCTCCAAAAACCAAGTTTAATCATGCTTGGGGAAAAGTGTAGTACCCATAAAATTGAAGTCTAATACCAACTACAAAGGTCTTGGATAAGAAAAGATGAAAAAGTTTTGAAATATAAGGCTTATACCCATTCAAATGGGGCTAGTCGAGTCAGGATCAATTTATCCAAAAATCCAAGGCTAAAAGCCCTTCAAAAACCAAGTTCAATCATGCTTGGGAGAAAAGTGTTTTCCCATAAAATTGAAGTCTAGTACCAATTAAAAAGTGC
This sequence comes from Salix exigua, assembly GCA_032356905.1. Lineage (NCBI taxonomy): Eukaryota > Viridiplantae > Streptophyta > Magnoliopsida > Malpighiales > Salicaceae > Salix > Salix exigua. The sequence continues at coordinate 12,056,638 of CM063606.1, forward strand.
TTGGATATGAACAAGGTTAGAAATCTAAGGTTAATACTCATTTAAATGGGGCTAGTCGAGTCGGGATCAATTTGACCGAATATTCCAGGCTAAAACCCCTCCAAAACCAAGTTTAATCATGCTTGGGGAAAAGTGTAGTACCCATAAAATTGAAGTCTAATACCAACTACAAAGGTCTTGGATAAGAAAAGACGAAAAAGGCTTGAAATATAAGGCTTATACCCATTGAAATGGGGGTAGTCGAGTCAGGATCAATTTATCCAGAAAATCCAAGGCTAAAAGCCCTTCAAAAACCAAGTTCAATCATGCTTGGGAGAAAAGTGTTTTCCCCATAAAATTGAAGTCTAGTACCAATTAAAAAGTGCTTGGATATGAACAAGGTTAGAAATATAAGGTTAATACTCAATTAAATGGGGCTAGTCGAGTGAGGATCAATTTGTCCGAAAATCCAAGTCTGACACCCACCCAAAAACCAAGTTCAATCATGCTTGATGGAAAAGTCTATTACAGATAAAAATGAAGTCTAATACCAACTAAAAAAGGCTTGCATATGAACAAGGTTAGAAATCTAAGGCCTATACCAATTTAATTTGAGCTAGTCGAGTCAGGATCAATTTCTCTGAAAATCTAAGGCTGACACCCCCTCCAAAAACAAAGTTCAATCATGCTTGGGGCAAAAGTGTATTTCCCATAAAATTTTAAGTCTAATACCAACTAAATAGGGCTTGGATATGAAAACACGAAAAAGGCTTGAAATATATAAGGCTAATACTCATTTAAATGGGACTAGTCGAGTCAGGATCAATTTGTTCCAAAATCCAAGGCTAACACCCCTCAAAAACCAAGTTTAATCATGCTTGGGGAAAAGTGTAGTACCCATAAAATTGAAGTCTAATACCAACGACAAAGGGCTTGGATATTAAAAGACGAAAAGGATAGAAATATAAGACTTATACCCATTTAAATGGGGCTAGTCGAGTCGGGATCAATTTGTCCGAAAATCCAAGGCTAAAACCCTCCAAAAATCAAGTTCAATCATGCTTGGGCGAAAAGTGTATTTCCCAAAAATTGAAGTCTAATACCAACTAAAAGGGCTTGGATATGAAAATACTGAACAAGACTACAAATATAAGGTTAGACCCATTTAAATGGGTCTAGTCAAGTCAGGATCAATTTGTCCGAAAATCCAAAGCTACCACCCTCTCCAAAAATAAAGTTCAATCATGCTTGGAGGAAAAGTCTATTACCCATAAATTTGAAGTTTAATAACAAACAAAAATGTCTTGGATATGAACAAGGTTAGAAATCTAAGTCTAATACTCATTTAAATGGGGCTAGTCAAGTCAGGATCAATTTTTATTCAAAAAATTTTGTTAATTAAAAAATTAAGATGTCATCAAAATAAAAAAATCGACCGAAAATATATATATGCAGAATTTAAATAATTGAAATTCTAATAATATTTATTTATAATAATAGTAAAAATATATATAGTTTGAAAATTGTCTCGACTCTCGACACCGCGCACTTTGAACAGTATACTGCTAGGAGAGAGCAAGTAGGGTAAAAGCGGGCAGCTGTAAGCCTGTAACTTTGGTGGCGTTGATTCTCAACGGGAATCGCACCATGGCTCGGGGCCCGCGGAAGAAACTAGAAAACCACTGGAACTAGTTAGCATCAACGACGCTCCTGAAGTTCCCATTAAGGCCCTGTTTGTTTCTCTACTAATCACAACCTTGTTTGCTTTCAAGTCCTAAAGCTTGAAACCTTCTATCACGATGATATTTTTTGCGCTCGTGTCCTTCCATCCCTAGAGGAAGAAAACGGCACACGGTAAAATAGGTGTATTTTATAATACTTACGAGTCACCATGTTGTTTGATTGTTTTTCCGAACTTAGTTTTTATCTGTTGGTCTTTTATAAGGTTTGGCGTACATCTCTCTTCATTAGAGAGTCTCTACCTCATGATGAGTTGAAAGACTAACGAGAAAATAATTTTACACTACATTTTGAAAACCTCATTTTTAACTACCTATGTGTGTCCTTTACAATGTAATTTTACATTGTGATAGCTAAAAAAAATAATTGTTAAATTGTTTTGATGTTTTGGCCAAATTACAACTCATAATCATAAATAGGTTATGATATCCAATTATCGTTCAAAATATGTGCAAGTTGCAACGTATTTTTAAAGAAAAAAATGCTTGGAAAAACCATGGAATTTGGTCTGCATACACAAAAACAACACATTTTTGGTTTTTATAAATGTGATTTTTATTTTGTTATTTTTTAAAAATAAAATATAAAAATTCGGACTGAGCCTCAACCAAGTAAATGGCCGGCCCAACTCTGCTGGACTTGGATGAGACCAGGCCCAACTCTGCCGAACTTGGATGAGACCAGGCCCAACTCTGCCGGACTTGGATGAGACCAGGCCCAACTCTGCCGGACTTGGATGAGACCACGCCCAACTCTGCCAGACTTGGATGAGACCAGGCCCAACCAATTAGGCTCGACCAAGAGCGATCCATCCTAAGAGGTAAAACAAAAAAATGGTCTTTGCACTACTTATGTAGTGTGAACACTTTAATGAATTAACGAGTGCTCATATACATGAACGATGAACAGGACCAACGATGATGAGAAGCTTACCTTCTACTATCACCGAGTACGATAGATTGATGTGGTTCTTCTTGTGATGGTGGCGTAAAAAGGGTGGCCTGTAGTGGTCGGGAGACACGCTGGAAGCTCGCTGGTTTATGATGGAGTTTGTCCCTTACTGCTTTACCGGGCTTGTTACGTTGCGTTGCTGGCACTCGGAGAAGGAGTTGGGCTATTCAAGAGATCTATTGGCATGGGGAGAACCGCTAGTGCTTGAGGGAAAGTGGTGTTTGTTGGGAGCAAGTCTGGAGGAGAGAGAGGGATGTCAATGCTTGGTGTCCTAGCAGAGATGGGGAAGATGAATCGAGGAAATGGAGGGGTGGTTGTCATGTGAAAGTTTTTGTCACGACATCTCTGCAGTTTTCCTCACTTTTATTATCGTCCCTGTCGTGCTCTGTTTTTTCCCCAGTGTTTTCCTCCATTTTTTCAACATTAATGATGGTCTCCCTTCGTTTGTTTTAAGTATCATTGATTGCTCCCCCTTTTACTGCATTATTTCCTCTCATATTTATTAGTGAAGGTAAACCTTCAGCGGCATGCGTGTGCAATGACGAAGTTGGCTCCTACAATGACATGCTACATCTATATTTAGTGATGAGTTGCCTCTTATAGTAGTTACCTCTCAAGCATTGTTGCTGCAATGGCTCACTCGCAACACGTTTTAGACCTAGTACAATTACATTTTGGTCCTTCACTTTGTGCGTTGTTTTTATTTTGGTCCTAGGTTTCAGATCTATGTGATTTGACCCTCACTTGAACATTAAACTCTCAATTTTCTTTAATTTGGTTCCTAACTTCGCACAATTGGCTTGGACAAATTAAATTCGGTCTCTAAATATTTTGATCTTCTCAATTTAACTCAAATCATGATTCCAAAATTAATTTTTAATTAATTAAACCCTTAATAAAATTAAGACTCATTTAAAGTATAATTAAGTCCTTACACTTAATTAAATCTTTCAATTGGTCTCTAAATTAATCCCTAAACATAATTACACTTTAAATTAGTTGGCGATTAAATCAAAGCGGCCTATGAAAATATAATTATACCTTTCGACTTAAGTTTTAAACAGATTTATCCAATAATAAGTTATTTTAGAATGGAATCTGTTTTTCCTTATTTAGGCACAAAAGACGTATGATCGGGTTCTTGAAAAAATTCAAAATTTCCACGATTTTTTTGTCAAAGACAGCCCCTTATATTTTTATTTTTTTATTTTGGGTAGTTTTTGTGGAATAACCTCGAATTTGGTTATAATAATTGTGCCCCTCTTTACGAGTAGCTTACGACTAAAGTCTTGTAGGAGACTTTAGATAGTAAGCGTTGTAAGGAAAAAAGAATGGATTTACTAGACCATGAAATGGTTGATCTATGGAAGTGAAAATGGTGAAGATGATGGAATGGAAGATAGGGTTAGAAAGCACGCTATCTTTGATCTATGGTTGAGGCGAAATCGCCCTATCCGAGTTGGTGGTTGAAGGTCTGGAAAACACACTCAAAAGAAGAAGAAAAATAGTGTTGGGAAACACACTATATTAGTTCATAGTTAAAGGGTTGGAAAACACTCTCAAATGAGGATAGCGATGGAAAGCATACTATCTTAGTTCATGGTTGAGGGTTGGAGAACACACTCAAATAAGGAGGGAAAATAGGGTTGACGAGCACACTATCTTCATCGATGATCAAGGGTTGGAAAACACACTTAAGTAAGGAAGGAAAATAGGCTAAAATGTGCACTATCCTAATTGATGGTTAGAATTGGAAAACCACACTCAAAAGAGGAATAAAAATAGGGTTGGAAAACATATTATTTTTATTTGTAGTTAATGGTTGGAAAACGTGTCCAATTCGGAGGGAAGTTACGTTTAAGAAGCGCACTATCCTAACTAATGGTTTTAAAATTGGAAAAACCATACTTAAAGAAGAGGAAACATAGGGTTGAAAAACATATTGTTTTAATTTGTTGTTAAGGGTTGGTAAGCACACTCAAAGGAGAAAGATGAGGAATAGAGACGTAAATCACGCTATCTAAGTTGATTGAGGGCTAAAAATGCCCTTGCATAAGGATGATGGAGGTAGGGTTGAGAACACGCTATCTAAGTTGATAAGGGGCTCGCAAGTGCATACAGGAAAATGATGAATGGAGGTTTGTAAATTACAGTCTCTTCAACACATTTCCTAGATTCTCAATGGGGATGTGATGCATCATAACACCCAAATTCTTGAAAGAGACAGGGTTGAAAAGCATGCTATAGGAAATGAAAGGTGAGAGCTCACAAGCATACACAAAAATGATGAATGAAGGTTTGTAAATTACAACCCATTCAAAACATTTCCTAGACTCTTAGTGGGGATGAAATGCATGATGATGTATGTATACTTACCTAAGAAATATATGTTCCCTTTCTTCTTCATGGTCTTCTCCTTTGGGGTTTGGATATCTAATTTTAACAACTTCTCACTTCACGTACTCGAGCGCAACTTATAATTTTGACTAGAGTAGATGACAAATCTTTTGTGTCTACATGCCCTTCTCGATTTTGTTCAAATTTCTTTCAAAAGGAATGATGAAACCAACTTCAATTGCATTTGTATATTGCCCCTATGTGGTCATGGCCCACAAGTGTTTTAGGCTTCAAGTGTAATGTTTGCATGGAAAGGGTTGATTATTTGCAAAGATTGTTTTCATGTAAGCTTTTGAAATTTAAAAGTCATTCAAGCATAAAACTCGTTTCGATGTTTGTTTAACAAACTTGTTGAAAGAATTCGAGTGATCTCATTGTTAGGTTTTATGTTGATTTTGACAAGAATGTGAAATGATGTTTATTTCATGACTCACATGTCAAAAGGCTTTGATCAATTTTTGAAGCATTTGTAAGACTTGTTTGAATGGAAAAGCATTACCTAGCGATCTAGATTGCCCATATTTGATCATAAAGGGTTTTCTATGAAAATAAGTACTTGAAGGCTCAAAAAGTGTTTGAGGGTTTTGTGTAAGAGAGATTCTTGCATTCTTCGGTTCTTGAATGAACTGAATTTGACTTATCGAAGATTAGCAGGCTTCGTGGCGTCATTCTACTCATTCCAATAGTGCTTGGTGCCTTGGGGCGAGTTTCCATTGTGTCACACTCCTATTAGACCTTCTTTTGGCTTTCCGGGATCTTATCTTATTCTTGGTTGTGGGTTGTGTGACCACGAGGTTCGTGATCGGTGGTATCGAGCTAGGCTCGAAACAAGGTCATATCATTATGTTATTTTCAGTGTGTTTTTTAGATCTGTGTTCATTGAAGTTTTCCGAGTGCAAGTGTTTTAGTAGCTGAGAGTCTTTTAGTAGTTGTCCGAGTGCAAGTGTGTGGGTTTGTGCATAAATTGAGACAACTTGGTAACGAAAAATAAAATATGAGGACGTGTAAGAGAGGTATTGAAGACTCACAATTACACATTGAAACTCGGTGTTGCCAAAGACAGTGAGTACCATCAAGCAATTTCAAGGATGTCTCTGGTGCTTAATGGAGTGGAAATATCCTTAGCACCAAACATATTTGTTTTAGATAATGATTTACGATATGTTGATCTTTGAGACAAAAATAAACCTTTGGAAGTGGGAAGAACTTCCACCCTGAAAATAATACAGATGGACCCATGTCTTTCAAGAACAACCTAGAACTTAATCTGTTGCACAATGGAACACACAAATAGTGAGTCATTTCCGGTGATCACAAGATCATCCACATAAACAAGTGAATAACGAGATAATATGACTTTTGCGATAAATAAATAATGATGAATCAGCCTCGGAACTAAAAAAGCGAGAGTCGAGTAAAGCATTTTTTAGGATTGAATACCAAGCTCGGGAGCCTGTTTAAGACCATAAATGGCCTTTCAGTAACCTGCGGACATGGTCCGGTTTAGAAATATCTTTGTATCCGGGGTGGGTCATGTAAACATCCTCATCAAGTTGCCCATGCAAAAATGCATTTTGGATATCCATTTGCCGTAAGGGCCGACCTTCGGTGGCAGCTATAGTGAGAATGACCGAATTGTTGCTTTGGTTTGACCACAAGGCTAAACGTTTCCATGTAATCAACCTTGGGTTTTGAAGAAAACCCCTAGCAACCGATCCGGCTTTGAGCAGGTCAATTGAGCCATGGGCTTTCGCTCGACACGAAAGACCCATTTGCAACTTACTGAGTTGCAATTAGAAGGTGGGGAACTAATTCCCATGTGCCATGTTTCATAAGAGAAGTGAGCTAATCAAACATGGCTACATGCCATTGCGGCAGTATAGAGCCCGAGTCACATGAGTTAGCTCAAGGCTGTGAGGGAGGGGGTGCTTAGTCACAATGTTCGGTTGTTATCATGGAGCAAGTGGTCATGGAGTGTGTGCGATGTTAGTGTAATGAAGGTGTGGTTGATGGTTTAGAGAGAGAAGCATCGTTGAGGGAAGGGAATGATACCGTCACTATGTGTTGGGTGGGGTTTTGATCATGAGATGGATGGCTAGATGCATAAACAAAGTGCAGATGAACATGGAGAATTAGAAGAAATTGGAGATGAAAAAGATGAGTAATTAAATGGAGGTAATGTAGGCACGACGATATCAAATCCCAAAAGCACTTATGGAGGCAGGCGAAGACAAGGGCATAGAGGGAGTGTGAGCGATAGGAGGAGGGATGGGAACAAATAGACGGGAGGGAGCAGAGCGACTACGAAGTTGGATCGAAGTGTGTTTATGGTTTGTGTTTTGTGTTTTGTCAAAGAGGACGTCTGAGAGAGATATTTTTGGGTTTTTGATGCGAACCTCGTGATCACGTGGTCATGCAACCCACAACCAAGAATGAGATAAGATCCGGAAAGCCAAAAGAAGGTCCGATATGAGTGTGACACAATGGAAACTCGCCTCAAGGCACCAACACTATTGGAATGAGTATAATGGCGCCACGAAGCCGATTAATCTTCGATAAGTCGATTCAGTTCATTCAAGAATCGAAGAATGCAAGAATCTCTCTTAACCTATTTTTAACCCCATCATGAACTTCCTTCCTATCATATTGCCATGGCCTCCCCAACAAGATGTGACTTGCTTGCATTGGTAGCACATCGCACAAAACTTCAACAACATACTTCCCAATCGAAAATGGGACCACAACACGCTTAGTCACTTTCACTTCACCACTATCATTCAGCCATTGCAATCTATATGGTTTCGCATGCTTACAGTTCTCAAATTCGAGTTTACTAACAAGAGTGGTACTGCAAACATTAACACGACTTCCACTATCAATAATTAAACCACACACCTTGCTTTGTACGTAACAGTCAGCGTATGGAAGATATTCTCTCTTTGTTGATGAGACTCATCATCCTTGACTTGAACTCGAAGTGTGCGCCTTATAACCAAGGACCCCATAACCGGTAATGCTAACTCATCCTCATCAATATCCTCCAATGGTGGCATGCCTTCGCAATAAGATTAGTCACTTTCGATTCCATATCACCATCATCTCTAATCATCATGATTCTTTGTTTGAACACTCTAAGCATAATGCCCATGCCCTTGACACCTAAAACATTTAACATCACGAGTACGTTTAGGTTGAGTTTCATATTTACCTTTGGCACCGGTAGGGACATCAACCTTAGCCGTTGTTCGTTCGGTTTTAGAAGGAACAAACGATCTTGGCTGGACGAGTATCCTCTCTCTTGATTCGTTTTCCACGAGGATGAAGAACCCGGATTAGATCCTGGCCGAATATGTCCCTTCCTGAGTTGTCTCTCTACCTTCAGTAGCCATGTGAACCATGTCCTCTAGCTCCACATAGTGTCTGTAGCTCGACCACATTGGCAATGTCACGATTCAACCCATTAAGAAATCTAGCCATGGTGGCTTCTCTATCCTCAACAACATTGGCACGAATCATTGCTATTTCCATCTCTTTGTGATATTCATCTACTATCTTATAGCCTTGATTCGGACCTTGGAGCTTCGGATATAGGTCTCTATAATAGTGGTTTGGCACAAACCGTCTCCTCATTAACACTTTCATCTCCCCCAACTCTGAATAGGTCGCCCCCATTCCTCCTCCTATCGATCACAATTTGATCCCACCAAATCATTGCATACTGCTGTAAACTCAATCATCACCAATTTCATTATTTTTTGTTCGAATAGCTATGACAATCAAAAATCCAATCTACTTTCTTCTCCCAGTCCAATAAGCCTCGGGATCATTTTTACCTTCAAAGTTAGGAATTTTCGGTTTGATGTTGTCCCCATCCATATCTTCATAATTCCCTATGCCACGGAAATTCACATTCCTCCTAGCTCTACTCGGTCCAGGCTTGACTCCAACGAGATGATACTATCTTAACCCCAATAGACACAATATGAAATTAAAACTGATTCAGATGTGATTTGCTTATGGTTCCCCAGACTAGTGTTTTCTGCAGCAAGATTTCAACTAATGTCTCTATCTCTCTTTCTTTTCTTTTTTTTAAGATGACGCTGACAGAAAATAAAGAGACAGAAAATGATGAAATATAACTTCTTTTTTTTTCTTTTTTTTAAGATGACGCTGACACGAAGAACAAAGAGATGAACACAAACACTGGAAAACTTCAAGGAACACAGACAAAAAAAAGCACGAAAATAACAGAATGATATGACCTTGTTTCGGAGCCTAGCTTTGATACCACCTGATGCGAACCTCGTGATCACGTGGTTACGCAACCCACAACCAAGAATGAGATAAGATCCCGGAAAGCCAAAAGAAGGTCTGATAGGAGTGTGACACAATGGAAACCTGCCCCAAGGCACCACCACTATTGGAATGAGTAGAATGACGCCACGAAGCCAGTTAATCTTCGATAAGTCAAATTCGGTTCATTCAAGAATCGAAGAATGCAAGAATCTCTCTTACACGTAAACCGAAGAGTTCGAATGAAGTTTCATCAATAATGGTCTGTTGAAGTAAGGGTTACATGAGTTTATATAGTCCTTAAAAGTAACCCTAATGGACCTCTTATGTGGACTTAAATGAGGTCCACTAAAAGCAGACCCAAAATGCTAAATTAAAGAGCCCATTACTTAATCCAAGCAAGCCTTGGGTGTAGCTAACTAACTTAAATACAGCCTATAAGGTTTATTTATTCTCTTCCATCTAGCCCATCAATCCCATGTTTCCATGTTGTAGTAGGCCTCTTTTGGATCCATTTGGTGTCCTAATTTCATGGCTCAAATAAGGTTGTATTGGACCTCTTTTGCACATGGATAAGATGTGCTAAGGTCTCCTCTTGATACTTCAACGGTCCTTGCAGTCTGCCGGGTTGAAACCTTCAAGACCAATGCATTCATTGTCTCTTTCAATGCCTTTGTCCTAGACCGCGTGATTGGACCATTTGGAACTCGTAATGGGTCGATGTTGGTGTTTTTGGGCTGGTTCCCATCAACTTTTGTACCGAGTAGATATGACCTGAATTTTTCAAGAGCAAACACCACTCGCAAAGGTTCCTTTTCGGTTGTATGGTAATTGCATTGTGCTCCATCCAACATATGAGAAGCATAGGCGACAACATGCAAATTCTTCCCAATTTGTTTCCTAAGCACAACTCCTACCGCATAGTCACTCGCATCACACATTATCTCAAAAGGTTCATCCCAATTTGGTGGTTGGATGATAGAGGAAGATGTGACACATCTCTTAAGCTCATCATGGGCATCTTTACATGCTTGATCAAACACAAAATCCACTTCTTTGGCTAATAGTTTGCACAAGGTGATGCGGATCAGCCCAACACCAAGCGTAATCATGCCAACGATCCATTGGAGGTGCCAATTGGGCCAATCACAAGAGCTAGGGCAAAGAAGCTTAAAGAAGCATTGAATGGGCTTGTTCAGAACTTATGGAGCAAGATGGACTTAGAAGGGCTTGGGACATTTAAGGAGCATGAAGGACAGCCTTTAATTCATCTAATTCAGGTCCAAGAAGGGCTTGGGACATTTAAGGAGCATGAAGGAGAGCCCAATTCATGTGGAACAAGGGGTTGATATGTCCGGCCCAATACCAGCCTTGTTAGGCTTGTTTTATTTCCTAATGCTACAAGGATAAAAAACCAGCAATTTATTCTCCTAATTAAGTAAGGAAGTTGGTCATATCTTATTCCTAAATAGGGGAGGACTATTTAATGCTTTTCCTAACATAGTAAGGAAAGTAATTAAATCAGCAACAAAGGAGGAAATTTATCCAAGCTTATTTAGGATGATAATATTCGGATTTTTATTATTTTCTTCTTAGTTTTGGGTTATTATTGCTTATTTGGGTCAATTGTAAGTGAGCTTCATATAAGTCCACATAAAGGGGGTCCATTAGGGTTTCTTTAAGTTTAGAGTCAGTATAAATAGAGGCATAACCAACATGTAAGGGTCTTTTTTTCATATTTTTCAGATCAATAAACTTCTTTGCAGCACTTGTGTGTTAGTGGGATAATCTCCCTTCCTTGGTTCTCTAAAGAACTGAAAACGACTTATCGAAGAACAACTGACTTCGTGGCGTCATCCTTATACTTCTCGTTCGCGAATCTATATTTGTTGGGTGGGGGTTTTCGTTTCCAATAGTGTTGTTGCCTAGGTACAAGTTATCTTTGTGTCACACTCCTATCAAACCTGATTTACTTGGCTTTCCGGGATTGTTGTCCTTGTATGTGGGTTGCGTGACCATGTGATCTCGAGGTTCGCATCACAAGGGTTCCGTAATCTTTGAGAAATCTTTGATAAAGCGTCCATAGAAACCTGCATGGCCTAGAAAAGAACGAACTTCCCTCACGCATGAGGGGTAAGACAATGATGAAATAACATCTATTTTAGCTTTATCAACCTCTAATCCACGTGAAGACCCAACATGGCCAAGAACTATTCCTTGTTCGACCATAAAATAAAACTTTTCATAGTTCAAGACAAAGTTAGTTTTAATGCACTTTTTCAAGATCAGTGATAAATTTTCTAGACATCTATCAAAAGAATCACCATACACCATGAAATCATCCATGAAAACCTCAATTATTCTTTCAACATAGTCAGAAAAAATACTCATTATGGTTCCATAAATTGTTTTGTGAAGTTTGGTGGAGTGGATAAGAAAATTTGGCATGATGACTTTTATAAGGTGCTTCAAGTCATCATGTAAAAGAGTCACGCAAGACTCTGAGGGATATTGAAAAGTTAGAATTGTAGTTGGGTTGTTTCTCTTTAAGTTTTCATTTAGACTTTAGTCTTTTGGAGGCTCTGATACCATAAAGAAAAACAATAATGCTAATTGTATTGCACTTGAATAATTATTTCACTCTGAATTGAAATCTTATGTTTACAATGTTGCTATATATATAATCTTCTGACAATAACGGAATGGAACTATACAGTTGTAGATTTTTGAATTACAATATCAAATCTTCCTTATTTGAAATAGTTGTTGTCACGGAGGATTTATTGTGTTGGTTTTGTTACCGAGTACTCCTTGTTTAATGTCTTGATCTTCTACCGATTCTTGTTTGTTCAATGTTGTCCTGATTTTCATCCTCGAAAATCATCACTTGTGTGCTGGATGTGTGCAGTCGTTACATGATCTTCTACACGCCCCCTCAATCTGAAGGGTAGTTCACGTACATTCAGATTGATCATCACTTGCCTGAATTGGATGGGAGGTAAAGGTTTCGTCAGTGCATCTGCCAATTGATCCTTGCTAGAGATGAATTTAACTACAAGCTCCTTGTTACAGACTTTATCACGGATGAAATGAAAATCAAGTTCGATGTGTTTGGTTCTGGCATGAAATTTGGGGTTGGATGTGAGGTATGTCACACCAATGTTGTCACACCACAAAGTGGGAATGCACTGTGAGGATTGCCCAAGTTCACCGAGAATTGATTGGAACCATGAGAGTTCAGCAGCAGCATTCGCAATGGCCTTATATTCTACTTCAGTGCTACTGTGTGTGACCGTTTGTTGTTGTTTGCAGCTCCAAGAGATGAGATTAGTTTCCATGTAAATACAATATGCACCCACTGACCGACGATCATCTCTATCTGCTGCCCAATCCGAATATGAGAATGCCTGCAATGTGTTGTTCTACATGGAGTGATAAGTAAACCAGTAGAAATTGAGTGTTTAAGGTAACGAAGGATGCGCTTCACTGCCAGCCAGTGATTATCAAGAGGCTTTTGCATGAATTTACTGACTTTGTGAACCGAGAATGCTAAATCAGGCCTTGTGAAAGCTAGATACTGTAGGCTGCCTACTACACTTCGAAATAGATGGACATCTTCAAAGGGTTCACCATCAGTGGAGGTAAGTCTACAGGTGGAAGCCATCGGACTGGAGCAAGGTTTGGCTTGGTCCATTTTTGTCTTCTGGAGGAGATCAGCAATATACTTGCGTTGGGTCAAGTAAACACCATTGGAGCACCAGAGGGCTTCAATGCCCGTAAAATAGTGGAGATTGCCGAGATCTTTTACTTGCAAAAGATTCTTGGAGAACATCGATTATTGATTGAATTTCATCGGTGTTGGAGCACATTACTAGTATGTCATCTACATAAATTAAAATGTATTTGACGGATAAAGAGTGAGGTGTCTGCCTTGCTTTCAATGAAGCTCAAAGCTTGTAATCGGGTTGATGGCTTGGAGAACCATGATCTAGGGGCTTGGCGCCAAATCATATAGTGATTTATGGAGTTCTGAGACATGATTAGGATGCTTGAGGATGAGTATAGCCTTGTGGTTGAACCATAAACATAGTTTCTTGAAGATCGCCATGCCAAAATGCATTTTGAACATCTAATTGTTTGATAGACCAACTATGAGTAATAGCTATTGAGAGTACTAACCGAATGGTTGCGTATTTGATGACGGGGTTGTATGTTTCGGTGAAGTCAATCCTTTCTTGTTGGTGAAAACCTTTCGCTACCAATCGCGCTTTTTACCTTTCAATTGTGCCATATGCCTTTTTCTTGATCTTATAGACCCATCTGCAGCTGACAATATTGGCATTTGGAGGTGGATCGACCGAGGACCAAGTGCCATTGTGCAATAAAGCGAGAATTCTTTGTCCATGGCTTGGCGCCACTTTAAGGATTTGGATGCTATACTGAATGATGAAGGTTCTGTCTCCTGTGTATCCAGAATTGCAGTTAAGGCCCGTGGCAATAGATATCGGATAAAATCATCACTGGACTGTCGTGGTCGGTAGATGTGATTTTTGGACCGAGTGATCAAACTGTGAACATTTGTAGCCTCTGTTTGTTCCTTGTCATTAGGCAGATTGTTAGAATGTAAACAAGAAGTGGTTGTGGCATCCGAGTTGGTGTCTGCTGCAGGTGGAATTTAGTTAGGCTGGTCTTGTAAAGGGGCATTCTCCGTATGTGCAGAAAACAAGGCAGGTTGTGCAGGTATTATGCATGTAGATATATGGTTAGAATACAAATCTCGTAAAGATGGAGACTGAGGTACATAAATGGACTGAGGTAGGAGTACTGATTTGGAAGAAGAATGTAAATCGATCCACAGGAGTTTTAGACAACATAACGTGATACAAAGATTTTTCCCATAGAGAGATCAAGACACTTATACCCATGATGACAAAGGCTGTAACCAATGAATATACAAGTTTTTGACCGAAAGTTGAGTTTGTTTTTATTGTATGGTCGAAGATTGGGCCAGCAAGCACACCCAAATATGCACATAAAATGATAGTTAGGTAAGCTACCATATAGCATTTTGTATGGAGATTTGTGTTGTAGAACAGGTATGGGGAGTCTATTTATGATATATGTAGCAGTGTGAAAAGCATCCTCCCAATAAAACATTGGTAAATTGGAATGAGCTAGCAGACTTAAACAAACTTCGACAATGTGTCGATGTTTACGCTCAATAGCGCCATTTTGTTGGTGAGTGTATGGGCAAGCTAGACGATGTTTGATCCCATTTTGATGAAAATAATTGTGAAGCCGGTGATATTCCCCACCCCAATATGATTGAATAGATTTGATTTTCCTGTCAAATTGATTTTCAACATATTTTTGGAATGTTAAAAATATTTGCTCTACATCAGATTTTAGTTTAATGGGAAAAAGCCAAAGAAATTTCGAATAATCATCAACAAAACTGACGTAGTATCTGGCTCCCGTTGTGGAGGGCACGGATGCAGGACCCCACACATCTGTATAAATAAGATCTAAAGGGTGTAATGAAATGGAAGTAGAGGTTTTAAAAAGTAAATCATGGCTTTTCGCCATTTGACATTCCGAGCAAACAGATTTATTTTTCTCTAAGGGAACAAAAATTTGACAAAATATTTTATTGATGACAGGAGTGGAGGCATTTCCAAGCCGACGGTGCCACTCAGAAGACCGAACACATGAAAAAGCTTGAGGAGGACTGGATTTATGAGTGAAGTGATAAAGACCATCAAGAAGATAACCCCGATGAAGGACCTTCCCCGAGTAAGCCTTCACAAGAAAATAGAAAGAGTGAAATTCAAAGTAAACATTATTATCAACACAAAATTGATGAATTGATAGTAAGTTTTTCCTAATTTCAGGAACAAGGAGGACATGACTAAGAAGAAAAGTAGACGAAGGAGTAGATAAAATTGAAGAACCATATTTAGAGATTTGCAAACCTTGCCCATTTCCTACTTGCATAGTATCGTTACCAGCATAATCATTTTTCTGCAGAGTAATAGAATTGGCATCATTGGTGAAGTGATGTGTGGCTCCGTGATCGACAACCCGAGATTGTTCATTAGAATGAGGAGAGCCATGTCTCATAGCAAGCATGCCATGTTTGGCTTGCAGAGGATGTGTGTCTCGAAATGTTAGATCAAACCGAAAATAGCATTTTTAGCAATATGCCTCGATTTGTTGCATATCCGACACACGAGTGGCGACTTGATCGTGATGTATTTGTTGAATTATAGCCACCACGATGGAAACGCCCCCTTTCACGAAAGCCACCACGTCTTTGATTGGTATTTTGGCGCTGAGCAAAGTTGGCAGATGGTATGGTTTGATGGTGTCTGGACAGGCGAGCTTCAGAAGTGAGCAATAAGGAGTAAATTTCTTCCAAAGTTATTTCATCTGTGCGTGTTGACAGGGAAGCCACAAGGCTATCATATTCATGGCTAAGACCAGCAAGAAGGTATGTGACAATATCGTCATGGTTAAGAGGATGTCCTGCAACGGACAATTCATCAGTCAGTCTTTTAATGAAATGAAAATACTCAGTGGTTGTTTAATTGCCTTTAGTGGCAGTGGCCAGTTGAGTTCTGATTTGGAGAGTGCGAGCTCGTGATTGAGAAGAGAAGGTGTCTTCCAATGCATTACAGACACTTTGAGAAGTTGTGTAATTAACAACTTGAGCAAGTATTGATTCTGACAAAGATGTCATAAGAGTGCTAAGAATTAAATTATCTTGGCGAATCCATTGAGAGTAGGCTGGGTTGAGACGTTCAGAAGTAATGGATGTTTCAGGGTGGGTGACAGAGGTGAATTTGGGGGATTTTGGAATGCTATCATCAATGTAGCCGAAGAGGTCTTGTCCTTTGAAGTAATGGACAAGTTGGGCTTTCCAAAGGAGGAAGCTATCATGGTTTAATTTCACTATAGAAACAGAAGACATAGGGATGACAGCGGAGGAAGAAGAAGAGTAGGTTGAAGAAGACATTTAGACTTTAGTCTTTTGGAGGTTCTGATACCATAAAGGAAAATAATAATGCTAATTATATTGCACTGAATAATTATTTCATTCTCAATTGAATTCTTATGTTTACAGTGTTGCTATATATATAATCTTTACAGCAATCTGAAATGGAACTATACAGCTGTAGATATTTGAATTACAATATCAAATCTTCCTTATTTGAAATAGCTGTTGTCACGGAGGATTTATTGTGATTGCAGTGATCATTGGTTTTGTTACCGTTACTCCTTGTTTAATGTCCTGATCTTCTACAATGTTGTCACTGATTTTCATCCTGAAAATCATCACTTGTGTGCTGGATGTGTGCAGCGGTTACATGATCTTCTACATGACACCCCTTTCAAGAATGACACCCCCCCCGTAGGTAAAAAACATAGGAAAAGAATCATGAGATGTGTCCTTTCATTTTAAATTAATTTCTTTACGTATCGTTGTTTGCCTTGTTACAACAATATATTAGTTCTGAGAGCATTTTTAATATGTAAAGCATCTGTCAACATTATTTATTCACAATCATTTGCAGGCAATGTCCCATCAAATCACCTGCCCTTTCTAATTAGTGATAAGTCAGAGCATAAGTCATCTAAGACTATTGCCTGTTCTTGCTCGTAATTGTTTTGCTATCTCAATCACCCTTGTTTCTGATGGTACCAGCTTTCACAAGCCATGCATAGTGAGTTTGTTCCAGTGAAAGATATTCTATTTTCATTATGATTAAATGAACACTGCCAGGATGTGACATCTGGATGTTGAGTGAAAAATAGCACGTTGAATTTTTTACCTGCTAAAATGAAACTTTATTTAATGTGCTCAGGAAATGGAGACGGTTCAAAAGGAAGTAACTCTCCTGATAGGGTAAACTTTGATTGGAGAGAGTTTAGGGCAAATTTATTTGCTCAGGAGAAGGTGAGCGTTCTTTACTTATTGGGCTTTATATCTATTTCATTTTGAATGTTACAGTTACAAAGCTCTAGAAAATGACTTTTATATGTTATGTTATGTTATGGCCCTCTGTTCGACCCATTATTTGTCATTACAGTAGATCTTATGATGGTCCAGGGTAGCAGCATTAATTCCTATTTGATTCTACCCTTTGTAGCTTGTTCATGAATGAGCATATTTAATTCAATATGCTGGGTTCTCACTTCTCACATAGAGGATCTGGTACATCAGAAAAGGGCAAGTAACTTGATTGAAATTTTAAGCTCTTAATTTTATTTTGGATGCCCCTTCCCTGTTTCCATGAACAATTGAAAACGCTGAATTTCCCTTGAGCTCATGACATCTGATGTAGTTAGGTAAACCAAATTTCCTTACAGCTCATCTTCTAGTTGTTTTGTCCCTTTTTACCCCTCCTGAAAGCAACAGTGCTGTTTTGTAGCTATGATGGATCTTGTAATTGAGGTCGACCAGATGAAGCCATAAATTAGATGCATGGCTTCCAATCAGATTGGTTTATTCACATAGTTGCTTGTTGAAGATGGACTCCATGTCTTTAAAAAATGAAAAATAAGATAAATCAAATTCATGATGTTCAATCTGTGCTGTATAGACTTCAAAATTTACACCTGTAATGTTTTCACAGGCAGGAAGGCTCACAACCAAACTGGGACACCCCAGGAATCAATACCCCTTGGCCTGAAATGGGCCCACCCTATTCCTGTACCTGAGACTGGCTGTGTCCTTGTTGCCACAGAAAAACTTGATGGAGTTCGCACCTTTGAAAGAACTGTCGTTCTCCTCCTCAGATCTGGAACCAGACATCCACAAGAGGGACCATTTGGAGTTGTCATAAACCGCCCACTTAACAAAAAGGTCAGGCAAATGAAGCCCACCAATACCGAATTAGCAACCACTTTTGCTGACTTTTCTCTTCATTATGGGAGAAGACAAAGCTTGAGGAGTTTGAAGAGGTGATTCCTGGCCTGTGTTTTGGTGCTAGAAACAGTCTGGATGAAGCTGCAGCACTTGTGAAGAAAGGTGTGCTGAAGCCTCAGGATTTCAGATTCTTTGTCGGTTATGCTGGGTGGCAGCTAGATCAGTTGAGGGAGGAGATTGAATCAGATTATTGGTTTGTCGCTGCATGTAGTTCTAATCTGATTTGTGGGGGTTCATCAGGCTCATCATCAGAAACTTTATGGGAGGAGGTTTTGAAGCTAATGGGTGGTCAGTACTCGGAACTAAGCAGAAAGCCTAAGCGGGATGTGTAGGTAATTAGTATGAGTTATCGCTGTTCCCCAAATCAATAAACCATTCCTGAAGCTATATCCAGATATATAACTAAGGTAATGAAGCTAAATGTAATCTTTGTTTATCAGAATCTTTTTTCCCCTCTCATTTACCCTTAATAACCCAGGCAGTTATGGCTCTTTTTTCTGCGTCAGTGAACTCTTTAAATTATTTAAGAAAAGTTAAGCAGGTCTTTTGGCTGTAACAAGGGTCTTTGTAGAAAGTTTCTGGTGAAAGTAGCATTAGGCATCATAAGGTCAGGCTTCTTTGAACAATCTTCACCTGGATTTTTTATTAATTTAATTTAATTTATGTAGAGATGGGGGTTTCTTGTTTATTTTAAAGGCCTGGATTGTTATTTAGTCTTCAACTACGAAATAAAATCACAGTGCTATGGGATGAGGATCGCCACCTATACTGATCTTTTTCTTAGAGAAAGTTCTGTCAGTGGTAAAGTTCTGTATAATAAATTTTAAATTCAGTTTAGGAAATGTATTTTTTATAAAAATCTGAAATAATTAGTGTTTTACTTGTTTCTCTAAATTCATAAAATATATTTTCCGAGAATGAGGTTTTTTACGTTAAAAAAAAGAATAGTTACTCGTTAATCGACAGCCCTATCCACTATTCAGAAACAAGTCCTACCTATTCATGTATTTTCAAAGAAATACAAGAGCAAACGCCCTCCTTTCTCCATTGAAATACAAGTTAAATGGCGTCTCACAATCCCCGCTCATACAATTTCTATCTCATGATCAGGCATCAATTTAGCTTCATTATCTTTGTTAAGAAAATAAATAGAGCAGGCTTAACAAAATAGCAGTAAGAATGAGATGTCTAAAATTTGCAATTTGTTTCAAAACCTACTTTTATCAATTGTGCGTAAAACTTCAACTCCTACTGTTGGAAAAGAGTTTGCTCTCGAACTGTTGTCCATGAGTAAATGGCTTCCTTGAACATCAAAATCTTTATTCAGATAAAAGGGTGGTTGGTTGAATGAATGAGTTATGATTTCAACATTTAACTTTGTTTACTACTAGGGTGTGCCTGGATGATGCAAAAAGAGATTTCCAAGTGATGCAAACCACTAACAACTGAAACTAAGCTGACACCAGCAAATCAGTATATACAAGCTGGAAGACCATGCAAGTATATCAGCTGAACAAAGCCAGCAGACAAGTACTGAGATCAGCTGGAAGACCGGACAGTGACAGAGGGAGAAGCCTCTCTCTCACTATAATCAGGCCTTCTTTCTCTGAGTACGCACAACGAAGAGATTGCATGCCGATGTGTTTGAGAAACGACTGTGCATCATCGCTGCAAGGCTGGCCGGAGAGGAACCAGAAGTAGAGAGTCAGAGGGGTCATCCAGACCCCACATCTCGTCTTTCGAGCAGATCTACTTCATGGTGCAGCTACAGGGGAAACAGCAGCCATAGAAATCCCAGAGGGAGAAGGAACTCAAACTTCAGGGGGAGAAAGAGAACCAGTAGGTATGAGTGGAAAAGATGTCAGCGTTGCACAATGAGAGAAAATCTGACTCACCGAAAAGCGACCTTCCTTCAGTATAACTGGGGGCTTCTCTCTTAACTGGTATCTTTTCTCTCACCAGATCTGTAAAAGGCAAGAAGATGACAAGGATAATTCCAGAGATTCTTCCAGTCAAGACAGAACACAACAAGCCTAAAATCATGCCAAGAGATTCTGGCATTCAAGTCTCAAAGTTGTGCTGAAATTGCTATGTTGTGTAACGTTAATATTTTATTGTAACGTTCATATTGTATCTGCATTTATACTATTTCCAAAACTGGAACATTCAACTCTGTATATATATCTCAGAAACCTATTCAATAAAATGGAAGAAAAACTTATTCATTGTAAACTGCAATTAGCTTGAAATTTCATAATCTGTTCATCTTGGATCTATGTGTGGTGAAGAGACCAATAACACCATAACATCAAGGGGAAGGCAGCAGCCAGCCAGAAAAAGTCTCCAACGAAAAGGCAGTAGCCAACTGGGGGGAGGTGGATAGAAGCCATAACTTTTCTCTATACCCGACCAAAGCTATGACCGAGTGCAACAACCAGCAGGGTCGAACCCATAAGTCAAGGAGGGGAAAGCAGTAGCCATCCGGAGGAAGAAGGAGCATCTCCGGCGAAAAGGCTGCAGCCAGCCGGGTGGAGGGAGGAGAGGAGCCAGAGCTTCTCTCTCTACCCGCAAATCTTACGTAGGAGCTCTTTCCTTCTTCTCTCTCTACACGTGAGTTTTCCTTGGCCTCAATTCTGGGTTATTTCTTATACAATCTACACTCTTGTTTAACGACAATCCTGCTGCAGAAGGGTGAATCACTGAAGCAGAATGCTCGACGCCATTCTTCTTAGGAGGCTCGGTTTGGAAGCTAGGACCTCCATCCTCCTGGATATTATATTTATAACTACGACCTGCAGTTCTTGGCTGTCCCTGTGCAGTGAATTCTGAAGTGGGAGCTTTCTTAGTATCTCCAGCACCCCTTCTAACAGATTCTGCCTCTGCTTTTTGCCTGGAATTTAAATTAAAATGTGTTTTAAGAATGTTGTGTAAGATTAGATTCGTGCTGGTATGATTCATACCTTCTTGCCTCCTGATCTCGAATCTTGGCATCCAGTTCCTTGCTTGGAGGATATTTTGGTAGACTTGATGGATCAGACGGGAGGGGTTCTGTTCTGAAGAACTGTAAGAATAAATTTCAATAAAAAATAAATCCATCTAACTCAATCCACTGCTAGCAGGTCTGTTGATTAAAGCAATTGCATTTTCATTTCATGAAGCCAAACTCAAGAAACAACCAGTACTAGTGCTGCTGCCTTCATACTATGCTCAGAATAGAAGTTCAAAATAATTTAGACAGAAAAACTCAATTCATGACTCATAAAGCAGATTACATGAAGAACAATATAATGGGAATTTGGTCTAAAATCAAATAAGACATTAGAAATAATTACCCCACTTCGAAGAGCTGAAGTGGCTGACCCTCTATCTTGCGGTTCCATTGACAGGAGCTTATCAACAAGTGTCAAGGCTGTAAGGTTGCTGAGGCTTAAAACTGGTCGCGTGTGGAAACTTTGTTTTCGTCCAGTAGGCATCAGAGGGTGAGCCACAAAGCTTAAAAATCTTATGCATTTGCTCTACCTGTAATCATTAAGATTATAGTTCTTAAGACCAAATACAATTCTGGTGACTGATGATTGATAGAAATCACATTTTCTTCTGATTCTCTGCAGGTTCTCCAAAGTCATGCATTGAGAAATAAATGAAACATAAATACATTCAAATGAGCTTATTTCTGTTCTTCCAGGCATGATATGCTTGCCGGTGAATAATTCAGCAAGATTGCAGCCGGCAATCCACATGTCAATAGCCGGTCCATACTCTGTAGCGCCGAGCAGAAGCTCAGGTGCCCTATACCAAAGAGTTACTACCCGACTTGTTAATGGCCGATTCTGATCAGGCCGATAAAAAGTTGCCAGACCAAAGTCTGCAATCTTAAGAACTCCATCATTGTTTATTAGAAGATTTGAGCCCTTGATGTCTCGGTGCAAGATCCCGCGTTTATGGCAGTGCTCAAGTCCTCGTAGAAGCTGTTGCATATAGCACTTTATCTGTGCAAGTGTTAGGATAAACTCAATGCAAAATATCCACCATCTACGTGTGGGATAAACTCAGAGCAAATATCCTGCAAGTTGCCAGCAACCACATCCTCCTCAAGCCAACCCCAACTTGCCGAGAAAAACTTATCTTAAAGTCAAAATATCTAGCTTTCATTTTGTGTATAAATAGGAAGCTTAGTTAAGGAGAAAAGATAAGTGGGAGATATTAGAGAGTAAAACACGAGAGAAAGAGAGTTGTTTTTGACAGTGTTCAAACCTCTGTGCAAATTTTTGTTGAAATAAATTTGTGTGTTTTATCTATTTTGAGTGTTTCAAAGTCACCACCAGTGGCCTCTCCCACCAACAGCAAGCGCACGAGAAGAACCATGAAATTGAACGGATAATAATAGTTAGAGAATAATATAAATCATAATCTGAGAGTTCAATGTTAATGATATGGATACCTGAGCTTCTGTATGCTTGATGCCAGGATTTGCTGCAAGGCCAGCAAGGTCATGTTCCATATACTCGAAGACAAGGTAGAGGCTCCCCGACATCCTCGAAGTGGCTATTCCTTCGAGTTTCATAACATTCTGATGGTCGAGCCGGCGCAAAATAACGATTTCCCTAGCCATGAAACGTACACTTTTTGGATCCTTGTTGACAAACCGCACCTTCTTCATTGCAACAATTTTTCCAGTTTCAAGGTCTCGAGCCTTGAATACAGTGCTGTAAGTTCCTTGTCCAATCTGCACAGCATTTCATTTTAAGAGAAACACATGAGGCGGCCTCAAAATTTCGACTCGACACCATCTAGACTATGTTTGCTGATCTCCCTCGTTTTTGTTCCTAGCAAATAATTCTGCTTCTTCTCTAGCTTCCTAACATTTATTATAATCTTTCTTACATTAATTTGGATTGATAGTAATACCATTTATTTCCTTCTAGAGCTTTCATATGTTTATATTCGTAAGCAGATAATAATTGAATCCTAATGCTAATTTTTTACGGCAACAATCAATATTACAATTTTATGTCAAGGAACCATCTCATCTAAAAGCTTAAACTCTTAGAAAAATTCCGGAATATAATTTATATTATTCTCTAATCCCCCTCAAGTGAAAGTTCTTTGGGTTTGAAACTTACACATAGACTCACACTACATTGTGTTTGATTTTTATCAAAAGAATCATCTCACCTAATATAATTTATATTTTGTTCCTGTCAAGCAATGAAATAAAATCCTAACAGTCATATATCATCGAAAATAAATTATTTCATGTCAACTAAAAATAACAGGCTAGTAAAAGTGAGTTTTGCAAGCTGAACCTTGTCTAGCTTCTCAAATGAGTACTCTGCTGCTGCTAACCATTTTGGCCATGCTTCCCTTTCGGCGCCAGGACGTGGTTGGTCATCAATGGACTTTAAATCCATTGCTACCGATCTATGATGGCCTTTCTTCTTCTTCTTATTCTTCTCATCGTCAACTTTCGTTTTCGTTTCTCCTTTTCCACTGAAACAATAACATTCCTAGAATTTCCCTTCAGCACTCGTTTTCGTTTTCTTTATTGGATATTGCTGGAGCAACCAATTGCACCGAAGACTTATCCACCTCCACCTGCCTTTCATTCTTATTTATATTTACATCTTCTGCAGCTCCTTTTGAGCAAATGCTGCCCATAATCTCACCTCAAAAATCACCTTCTATCCTTCAAAAAAATGCCAGAACCACCGCCGCCCTTCGCCGTGTTGCTGCAGCGAGTAAAATAAACTCATTTTCTCATAATTCTATCGCACCTCTAGTCTCATAAGAAATAGAGTTATTCATAGTAAAAGGAATTTTCACCTTCAAACCACAAATAATCAACAAATATTTTATAAAGGAACAAGCTATCAATTAAATCCATTTTTTTCACTTTCTCTCACTTGATTTCTCTCAATTAAGTGCTTAAGAGGTTTATCTTTCACAAATTTGCAAGGTTTACCTTTAATTTCTTATTTTTTCCTAAGGTTTTCTAAAATCTCTCAAGATTCTCTCTTTATTGGTTTCCTTCTTGTATGGTCGACCATGAACCATATATTTATATATAACAATTTAAAAAATTCCCATTATGCCCCTCTTTTGTATCCTCTTAGGTTTACCATTTAATTGATCTCAAATTTTATTATCTGTTTATATGAAAACTAAGCTAAGCTATTTGGATTTCACCAAATTACATTTTAATATTTTTTTTCTTTGTATAAATTATTTCCAAATAGTTTTTATTCATGTTTTTGTATTTTTTTAATAATTACCTTTTTCTCTATTTTAACATTTTTTAAAATAGTAAATAATTATTTGAATCTATAATTTTCTATTCATGATCATTTCCTTAGTGTAACATTTAATTTAAACACTCATCACAATATTTATTTCACTTGTCGGTGAAAATTTTATTTGGTGGCATACAAAATATATGAGGAGTCTCTTGATATATTTTTTTCTTTTATAGGTTAATATTACAGGTAAACTAAAAAATCTTAAAGGTTTCACAAAATAACATGACAATGAGATAATACATAAAAATGACTTATGGACTCATTAAGAGCATTTTCATCATTTGGCAAAATTCTTCTTCTTTTTCCTTGTAGAACTAGTTACTCTAGATAGTGAGATCGAGTGCTCCGATTAATGAGTAATAAGTGAAAATTGTTATCTTGGTTAATGAAACTAATTCCCTAGTTAATGGGCTACCATAGAAAGTAGTTATGTAGGTTAATGAGATTAGTGGTATGGTCAATGGACTATATGAGAAATTACTTACTCTTGTTAAAGGGACTAGTGCCTTGGTTAATGGGCAATCATAGAAATTAGTTACCTTGATTCAAAAGACTAGCACGTTGATAAATTAACAATTAGAAAAACCAATTAATATAGTAATGGCACAAATGCCTATTTTGGGCTACAGAGGATATTACTATGTCCTTAAATTGTGTTAATTGTACTCATTGGTAAGGTTA
Source organism: Salix exigua (assembly GCA_032356905.1). Classification (NCBI taxonomy): domain Eukaryota; kingdom Viridiplantae; phylum Streptophyta; class Magnoliopsida; order Malpighiales; family Salicaceae; genus Salix; species Salix exigua. Next base: position 12,081,904 of record CM063606.1, read on the forward strand.
AGGGTAGAATAAGAAATCAATTGTTTAGAAATTGATGTTGTAAATATATAACAAATTATTTGAGCATGTATTGCAAGAATAAAAGTAAAGGAAGGTTATGTGATTAATTATAAGTAATAAAAATGGACATGAAATAAGTGAAATGAATAATGAATTGAGGAAATCTCTCAACATAACAAGGTGTTGTATGGGCTCCGAGTATGATGTATCATAGATAAAAAAATTTGTGTTCTTAAAAAGGGACATTAATTAAATATATTGTGAATTAAATAACTAGGAAAATTAGACATGCTTACCCAATGACATACAATATATATTGAAGGTGGTTGACAAAGGAAAAAATCATATCATTTATATGTGTTGAGGAAATAAATTGTGGGGTAAATTTCATGAGTTGCAAAATAATAATATTAATATAAATTAATTATATTCATGAAGTGGAAATAGTTATGAAATAACCTCGATGTGAAAAGAGACATTGCATGAAAATCTATGAAGGAAGCCAAACTCGTGTAGTAACGAGTTCAACTAGATTATAAATGAAATAGTTATCATGATGCAAGGATGATAATGTGATGAATAAGATAATGAGAAGAAAATTTATCAGGAATAATAAAAAACATAACATAATGAAAATTGATACAAGACTAATATTGTTAAAGAAACATTTATGAAATTGGTTTTTGCAATATAACTATAAATGTCAGTAAATAGGATGATACAAAGGATTAATATGATCTATTTTATAATTTTGTGTATGTCAAAGGTAAGTTTATTAAGGACAACCATTTTGTAGAATCTCTGAGCTACCCAGTATTATACATAAATAATATGTGTCTTTAGAGAAAGAAAAACTTATAAAGAGTTGATATGAATGTATATTTTAATAAGAGGTGTAATAATTTGTGTATATTTACAAAACAATATCAAAATGTTAGCAAGACTTTCCTTGTGTGCATGTTTTTCTCTCTATATATAAATAAATTTACTTGTATTCTTTCATACAAGATTATAGAAAATAAGTGTGATTGCATTAGGAAATATAGGGTGTTCCACGAGCGAGTCATTAATAATTGAAAGATGATGCACTTGAGTTTAGACTATGTAGAAAGGCAAAAACAACCAAAACATTTTGTTATGATTTTATAACTTGTTAGAAAATGAACCTTGAAGTACTTTGAGGCAATGTCGAATCTAGAAGCTTATTGTTGGGAGGAGGAACCCAATAGTAAAACTGAATCTATTATGAATAATCATACATTAGAGCTAGTGTATCAGCAAAATAAATATTAAAGTTGAAGGCACTATGGATACATATAATGCTAGATTTGTTAAAGAATTTAGATAACAAAAGGGTGTGCACTATTTTGACAAATGTTCACTTGTGTCGAGAATAAGCGCTACACGAATATCAATAATTATTTCAACTATTAATAGCTTGAAATACATTAAATTGATGTGAAAATAGCTTTTTGAAATAGTAATTTTAATGAGGAGGTTTACATGGAACAACTTAAAGGATATGTTTGCAATATTACTAATTTTGTTTTTGCATTAAATCTTATTCATAAAATTGGAAATTTTCTTGTAATAAGTTAGTTGTAGTTGATTAAAGCTTATTCATCAACTTTGTAGGTTAATTAAGAATAAAAAAACAAAAATGAATGTGTTCATTATATTTGAGAAAACAAATCACAGATTATGTTGTTGGGAATAATATAATTTACCTAGTTGATTTGTTATCAAACAATCCATTAAGTGTGATATGTCCAAAAATAATTTTCAATTTTCTTTTTGTAACTGATGTTTGAAAACAAAAACTATTTTTTTCTATAACTTGGTCTCCACGTAACAGAAATTACTTTGCAAATAACCAAAGCCCATTTGATCTTTATTCTTGTAACATCAAATAGATGTTAATTTTTTTAATACTCTTAATATAAATCTTATTAAGAGTTATAAATTATAGAATATATAGTATGTGGATAAATTTAATTATTTGTGAGAAATTTATTGATTGGTCTATGATTTTAGATAATGAATCATATTCATGAAAAAAGTAATATCAATTTAATTTGGTGAATTATACATATAAATTTGGAGAGACCCTTTTATTTTACCAAAATTTTATTTCAATTTTCTTTTAAGATGTATCTTTAAAACAATATATCATATTTGGATAATGAAGTACTATCTAGAATGATCACTTCCTTATTTAATTCAAATGTTTACTTTAGTCTAAATTATGTTAATTAAGTAAAGTTTTAAAAAGTCACCTCCTTTAATTAAACTCATTAACTAAGTGAACAAATTTTGGTACTTGTATATACAAACTAGTCATATCATATTTATTATTATTATTATTATTCTTGTTGTTGTTGTTGTTGTTGTTATCATTATTATTATTATATATCTGAAAAAATACTAATGTATTCATACTCATACTCATAAAAATACATTATGATTTTTATATAATTTTATTTTTATGATTGAAATTAAATTTAAGAAACTCCTATCCTAAAACTAAAATAAAAGGTTAAAAAGATAAACAATATATAATATTTTTATTTATTTTCTTAATGCATATTGAAATTAGATTGTTAATTATTATAAATTTTAAAATAAACATTATTGTATCATTTAATTTCTTAATCTTATTGAACAAAATGATTTAATTCAAATATAATAATAAATTAAAAAATATATATATGAGTGAATTCCTATAATATCATATGCTCATATTATTATTATCAACTTCGTATAAATGTTTTGAAGTTTGTATGTTTATTGATTGTGCATCAAAAGTATCATTAAGTCTCTTATTTTACATATGTATTTATTGTTTTTATTTGGGATTTTATAATAATTGATGTGCTTTTAGTAATGAATTTTTTTAATGTTTCGACAAGTTTTTGGAGCTTAAATGAATTATTTCAGGAAATTTAAACGTCGAAATTTGGAACAAAGAATTGGAGGAGAAATCTATGGAAAGATGGAGGGAAGATTGTTACTTTATCTAGGGTCAAAAGAAGAAGATTCAGCTAAAAATGAGGAAGAAAATCGAGCACAAAAATCTTTTCCAAGTTGCTTGAAATAATAAGTTTTCGAACACCTTTCGGCGTTTCAGTCATAACTTTTGACTCCAAGCTTCAAATTATATGTTTTTAATTTTCTGTAAAGATAACAGAAAGACCTATAAATATGTATATAGTAGCATTCTCCTGAAAATGCTTAGAAAGAGGGTTAAATTGCTGTCCAAAGCTAGCATCATATTTGTCTTGCAATATTTTTCCGAGATTGTGTTTTGCTCTTCTTGTTTTAGATTTCAGTTTTATTTTAGTTGTAAAACTTATTATTTCAGTTTGATTCAAGTTATTTCATGTTTATTAGAGTGTTCTTATATATAATTATGGTTGGCTAATCTCTTTCTTGGATCCAAATCAAGGATGATGGTGATTGAGGTGAGTTCTTTAAGATATGAATGAATCTTAATGTCGATCTTCACATTTTCTTCATGAATGTTTTATTATTGCAAAGAAATTTTAGAAATCATCTAAGTAATGATATAATCTTGAATTTTTATGAACAAAACTTAGTTTTGGTATAGAGATTGTTTGATTCAGTGTCTTACTTAATATGAAAACACTCGTTTATTCTTAAGCAATAATCAATCTTCATCCTTTTAAAATTCATTGTAATATCTTCCGATCTAATATCACCATCGTTGATATTAGGTCGAGTTATCTTATATATGTTGAAGGAATCACCAATACATCACCATTAAAATTGATTTGGAACCAAGACTTACTTTTTCTTGTCATTTAAAATCTATTTACTCTCTTTCATCTTAGAAAATAAATCCATCAATTATTCTCCTAAGATATTTTTTTGTTACCTAGCTTAATTTTTAAATCTAGCTCTCTATGGATATGAACTCGATCTTACCGAGTTAATTGCTACATCGCACACTCATGACTTGTGAGTTAAAACAAGTCGATCATAAATAGCGGTCAAGCAATTTTGGCGCCGTTGCTGGGGAGCTAGAAAGCAAAGGTAACAAATTTAGATTTGATTATTGGAAAAAAAATATATAAAAAAAATCAAATGGCTGGTCTTTCCGCCTAAAAAAAAAGTAAAAAAGCGACATCAACTTTTTGGATATTGGACTATGGACTAGACTACTAATTGTTGGATTATGGTTGGTTCGATTGCCTCTTCACCCAAGCAAGACAAAGTACACCTTCGTGTATTATATTGCCTCTTAACCAACAAGCTTTCAATTTGGGCTGATTCTAAAAGACCAAGATGGGATCAAATGATAATCAAGGCTTAGTCCACATCATCAAAGCAATTGAAGAGGGTAATAATTATGCAAAAGCGTTTCAGCATGATCGACCATCAAAGGACATGAATTTGATGACTTTCAAGGTTATTAATTAAATAAATGAAGTTGGTCTTAAATGGTTATGTTAAATACATTGAATTTAGTCATTTAGCTATTTATGATAGCCTCTATAAGTCCAAGAGACCTAAAAACGTGGAGACTTGTTTATGTTACTATTTGAGCTCTTTTAAAGCTTTATTTATGACTTTTCCTATTCTTGGAGGGTTGTTCCAAGTATAAAAAGGGGTATTTCGAAATTATTAGGCAGATTGTGTTTTCAGAGAATTATCATATTTGTGAGGTCTTGCTTAGTTTGGAACAATAACAACTTTTTTTATCTATTATCCCTTGCTGTGGATTTGTTGTTTGGAAATGCAACGATGGTCATACTTCTTCAAGTCTAATGATGTCGATGCAATGTTGCTATTTGTATTTGATTACAAGTTGTTGATTGTTTTGCCTGCATTATGGATGGCTTTTGGTGTTGTTTTGCTTACTCCATGTATTGATATATTTTCAGCTAAAATTGTGGTTTCAAAGTTGTTTTCAAGGGTTCGTTCATTGATTAAGGCGTTCATTGATTAAGACGTTCTTTTCTCGGACTTCCAAATCTCTTTTGCTCCAATCTTTGCTAAACTGGTGGTCAGGTTTGTTCCTTCCATTTGCTTCTTTTTTCCATTTCTTTTTGTCTTTCATTGTTTTTTCATCCTTGATTTTGTAATGGTTGTGTGTTTTCCTTTGGTTGAAATACTTTCTCATTCTTACATGTCTTCTTTTAATTTTTTTTAAAAATTTAAGCTGAGGTCACATGTTTTTGGATGCATGTTCTTATATATGATGGAAGTCTATGGATATTAATGGATTGAGATAAAAATGATGCATGTAAATTAGATATGAGGCAATTGGTTAGCAAATGTGTGCCAAGGTATTTTCTTTCGTAGGGTGGTGTATTTCCCGGGTTAGATTAGAGGCGTTCTAAAATGCTTGAAATTATTTTTTTGTTTTGCTCTTTGGATTCTTATTCCAATATGTTTCTGTTTGGGGTTATCGTTGTGGTTTTTGTTCTTACATCTCTTTGGGTGTTCGGGTTTTATTTGTTAATTCTAGGCGTTGTTTGGTGAAACAACAATAGGAAGGTGTGGGAGAGGGTTTTATAAACTTTTTTCCCCCGTCGTTTAGATTGAATGAGCCTTTTCCTTTGGCTTTTATTTTGAACTTCATGTAGCAAGGTTAGATAGTTTGGGTTGCATGGGCATCATATTTCGAAAAGCAATGCTTCCAGGTATAATTGTTGGGAGATGTTTAGTGTATTTATCATATCAAATTTGGTTTGCTCACGGTGAAGCTAAGGCATTTGAGGCCCATTTCCTTAATTGTTTTTGTGCTATCCTGATGCGACCATATTATTTGATAATTTTATCCATATTTACATTGTGTTTTGCATATGTTTTATGTATAAAATGCCTTGATATTCTTTGTTTTATATTTTGAAGGCATTTTTGGATGAAAGATGCAAAAAAAAGGTAATTGGAGGTAATTGACAGATTTGAACTTCAATCGGTATTTTGTGCAGAGTAGAAGCTCTAGAGATTGAAATGAAGTGATTCCAGTGACATTCAAAAGCTAACATCCATAAATTTATAGAAAGATAAGTAAAAATAAATAAAATAAGGAAGATCATAGAAATCGCAACCTTCAAAGTCAAATCTTGCAATCTGCCGATATCGACCTTTGTCCATTCCAACTTCAATATCTCGAGCTCATTGAAGTCCGATTGATGCAAATTCAATTGGCGTGGATTCAGGATTCAAATAACTATAAACTCTCCAACTTGCAGTTCAAAATGATGTTATATGAAGGCGATATGAATTTTACAAGGGACAACAAAATTCTGCCAACTTAAGGAAGGACTATTTTGTAAAATAGACACTAGGGTTTCTAAGCATATATAAAGGAGAAGAGGAGCAAGGAAGTGGCAACCAGCACAAAAGAAAACATAAAATCTTCCTCCTCCAAACCCTAAATCATGTGTTCTTCCATCTATTTATTTAGTTGTTCAATAAACATGCAAGGCTAGACTCTTTTGCTTGGTTGCAACGACACAAAAACCTTCGGATTTCAAGAACCGTGAGATTTATTCTTCCTTCTTTTAGGGTGGACATGGGTCGGCCCAACCAAGTTGGCCACCATGACCAACTCTACTAGGTTGGGTTGGACCCGTCCCACCTAACTGGACTAGGCCGAGCGCTTCCCAAACCAACAACAAATTCACGTGAAGTGAATTCATTCACTCAATTCACTTCACGGGAACAGTGAAATGGTGGTCAAATCGACCATGATGAGAGGTTCACCTGCCACTACCGCCGGGTAAAGGAGGTCGATGTGGTTCTCCTCATCATGGTGGCGTCAAAAATTGCGGCTTGTGGTGACTGAAGGAGGCATCGGAAAGAGGGTCGGTCTGTGCTGAGCTCGCTGCTATTGCGCGTGGCCGGTGTTGGAGAAGAAGGTTGACCCTGCCAGAGAGCTTCTATCATGGGGAGAGAGAGAGATAGAGGGGATAGAGAGTTGGCTGTTGTTGGAGCTAGTGAGGAGAGGAGCTAGTGAGGAGGGAGCTAGTAATGGGCTGACGAGAGAGGATTTGCTGCTTTGCGATGGAGGCTAGCTGTAAGAGACGAAGAAGATGTTGGTGGTGGTTATGTGTATTGATGCGACCATATTATTTGATAATTTCATCCATATTTACGTAGTGTTTTGCACATGTTTTGAGTATAAAGTGCCTTGATATTCTTGTTTTATGTTTTGAAGGCATTTTTGGATGAAAGATGCAAAAGGAGTAAATTGGAGGTAATTGGCGATTTGACGTTCGATCGATTTTTGTGCAGAGCGTGAGTTCTAGAGATAAAAATGAAGTGATTCCAGTGGAAATGAAAAGCTAACATCCATACCTTTCTGAAAATGTAATGCAAGAAAAATAAAAGGAGAAAGATCATGGAAATCGCATCCTGCAAAGTCAAATCTCGCGATTCACGCCATCGTCGACCTTTGTCCATTCCAACTTCAATATCTCGAGCTACGGAACTCTGATTGATGCCAACTCAATTGGAGTGGATTCAGGACTCAAAGACCTATAAACACTCCCAATTGCAGCTCAAAAGATGTCATATGAAGGAGATATGAATTTTACAAGGGACAACTAAATTCGCCTAACTTAAGTAAGGACTATTTGGTAAAATAGACATTAGGGTTTTTAAGCATATATAAAGGAGAAGAGGAGCAAGGAAGTGGCGGCCAACACAAGAGAAAACACAAAATCTTCATCCTCCAAACCCAAAAATCATTTGTTCTTCCATCTTTATATTTAGTTGTTAAATAAACATGCAAGGCTAGACTCTTTTCTTGGTTGCAACGACACAAACACCTTCGAATTTCAAGAACCGTGAGATTTATTCTTTCTTCTATTTTCAGTTTATGTTATGAATGAGTATGATTGTTTTCCTATGCATATTTCCTATGATTGTTGTTGCTTGATTGCTAGAGCGGACTCTAAGTTATTGTTGTGAACAATCTATTGCTAAGTTTAATATCAAAACCGGAGTTGTGATGTATGAACTTGTGAGACAACTAAGCTTGATAATTGTGGTGGAACTACATTATTGAGCTTAGGAAGAACATTTGAATAAATCGACACAAGTTCGTTGACAACTTGTATGTTAATCTTGATGAAATTATCTAGTTCTTAAAGCTACCATTAAATTGAATCATTAGTGCGGACACTTTGATTGTTTGTTGGTTAGGATTAGTTATACGGCGGATCCATCAATTAGTCATGTTAAGATAAGATAAAATTTACGAACATAAATTGCTTTTTTTGTTTCAAGGATCGTTTCTGATTTCCGTAGGTCGATGTATATATGCTTGTGACCAAGGTTTATTTTCTTGATAAGTTTTGGTTTTATTTGATTTTATTTGCTAGTTTAATTGCTGCCATAGTTTAGATAATCACAAACTAAATCCTCCCAATCACATAACATACAACATAAAAATCTGACTTGAAACTTCCTCGTGGGATCGACCCCTTGCTTGCTCTATACCATCTTGTGTGTTTTAAGCTAGGGTAATTAATTTGTGCGACCGCGACATCGCAACATATCCCCATTGTTTTATGCATGCCTTCATTTTTAATTTTTAGCAGGTTCTTACATAATATGGTGATACTTCAATGGTCGCAATTATGAATGAAAAAGGCTTACTTTATTAATAGTATGTTTTGTGGAGCAAATTCAATGTAATTTGCAACAACTTTTGGTTTCATCTATCAAATTTTATTCACTTTGTGTTAAATGTTGGCAACTCAAGTTGTCATATGAGATCAAGCCAATATTAAATTGTTTTTCCTTTGGAAATACATTTATGATATGTTTTGTAATATGGATACATGATAATTCACAATAAATTATGCTTGTTGTGCTTATTTTAAATCACCTTGAACACCAACTAAGATTTGAAATGCAATCAAACTAACATTAAATCATATTTCTTTCGAGATACATCAATCATATATTTTCTAAAATGGATACATTGTGGTTAGCAACGATTTCTACTTGCTAGATCGATTTTTATTACCTTGCATTAAAACTCCGAATTAGGTTTGCGTGAGTAGACAAACCAATATTAAATAACCTTGGTTTGGAGTAAGAGTCTAAGAATAAATTTTTCATGCTAAAATCTTTTGATAAAGGGTGCTTTATTCATTTTTATTTTTCGTTGTTGCACTTATTATAGTTCCAAGGCAATTGTTTTTTTTCCTTTTTTTGCCTTCAAATTTTTAAGTGTTTCTCAATTTCTTCCATCTTAATGCAACACATAAAAGTTACCTCGACTAAAGTTCATGCCTGTTATAAAATGGTATTATTGTTGTTGCTTGACATTTGCATTTAAAATCATTTTTCATTGAAAGGCTTTATCATGATAAGTCATCGCCATAGTCTACAACCAAATCATCACATAGAATCTTATGCTTTCCCTACAGGGTGTTTTTGATGATGATTTTGGTCCCGATGCGAATGACTCTCTTGTTGACTGGTGCTAGCTCTTCAAACATTGAAGGTGCTTGCCAAAGTGTTTTTGAATGTGATGCATATATTGACTCTCATCATATAAATCTCTCGGCACTTGTTTCTTCCTCTTCTAGTTCAGGTTTGCGATGAAAAATGAATCAAAGCTGAGCGAGGCAAACATGATTGGTTCTTCATCCTCGAACAATTTCTCTTCTTTGTGATCAAGCTATCCAGTGGAAATCATCAAGTTGATGTTGCCTCGATGATGCATGACCAATATAATAGCATTGGTCAATCTTTTACTTTTTATCAAAAAAGCGTGAGCTATTTCACCATCCTTGACCATTTCTTTTATCGTGATTTTCTAAGCCAAATCATAAGATTTTAATTCTCAAAATATTTTTTCCACTTTTTCTGGGAACCTTGGTTGAGTGCCTTGATTTCGGTGATAAAGATTGGAAATGCCAGACCTTGCAATGCTCTTTTCTAGCTTGCGAGTGCTTGGCGCGTTTACAAAAAAGCATCTTTTACATTATGTTGTGCTAATGGAAAAATCAAATTGCTCGCTACTCATGGCACACTGAATTTCTTTATGAGCTTCTAAATCTTGACAATGGTTCATTGTCCATCAAATTTTGAAATAACATTTGTGCTTATAATTCGATGTTTGCTTTCCCTTCAATGGGGCAAAGATTGATAATATTGCTAATTACAAACCAAGTCCATACATCTTTAAAATAAATGGACAATGCCATCATCTTATGGGGTGACTTCTACCAATTGATGGTCAATCGCCAAGATTTGCAAAACCTTACATCTTTGAACCGACAATGAAATTGATAATGAGCTTTGCCCATTTAAGCTGTGATGGTTGTGAATCATCTTTGGATGAACATATTGTCAAGAAACTTATTGAAATGCTAGATTCTTCCAATAAATTAGTCATGTTGTTTTGACAAGTTAGACATAGGCTTGACGGGAATGATTTCTGGGTTTCAAACTTCATTTTATTGGGAAGAGAATGGTGAATCAAGGTAGTATGATGATCCTTCCTCTAATGATGTTTGCGGTTTAGTTTTGGGGAATATTGGAGAATCATATACTGATAGAGATATTATTATTGAAAGTTATTCGAAAATCTTCATAGGATCTCTAAATTGCATCCCAAGTTTATGTCTCCTCAATATCCACTCTTTTTCCTTATGGTGAGGGTGGTGAACATACTCAAATTTTGTTTGCAAATCAAGAGCATTATGCTCCTACACAACGTCTAAAAGACTTCAAATACATTTGCCACAACAACGGTCTATTGCTTTCTTTGGAAATCAATGCTTATCATCTGTTTTAAAAAACCACGTCTCAATAAGACAATGCTTGATAGGATGGGTCAATCAAAATAAGGAAGATGTTGAGGCAAATCAATTATATTACTCACAATTTCCAAAACAATATGTTTGGGATGCTTGGACATAAGGAATGGATTTGGAGAACAAGAGGATTTTTACTTGGACGTATAACATATGTACATGTCTTGCTTTGGAGAAGCTGTATTTCGAAGGATGCTACTGAATCATGTTAAAGGGAAACAAGCTTTGAAAATCTACGTTGTGTCTTTGGTGTTGTTTATCCATCTTCTCAACTAACCTACAAAGCATTGGGTCTCCTTGGGGATGGCAAAGAATGGGCCCGTCAAGGTTGTAATTTGCCCCTACCAAATGATCGTTTGATGGCTGAAATTAAAAACAAGCTTCATAGATGGGAGCTCAATTATGATGTTTTTGAGCTTGAAGCAATCATTTGGCATTAGTTTCACAACATAACCCATGCCAAAAGATCTAAAAATCAAAAATCTCTTATTTTTGTCTATGGGCATGACGGCATAGGAAAATCTTTTTGTGGCATTCAATTATTAATCATATTAGATCAAAAGGATTGATTGTTCTTGTTGTTGCATCATCGGAGTTGCATCATCGGGAATTGCATCTATCTACTAGTCGGTGGACGAACGACCCACTCAAGGTTTAAGATCCCTCTTGCTATAAATGAGAACTCAACATGTAAGATTAAGAAAAATACTCATCTTTCAAGATTGATGGACATGATAATGCTTATTGTGTGGGACAAAGCTCCATTGAATAATCGGTATTCTTTTGAAACATTGGATAGATCAACTGCGTGATATATTGGGACAGATCAGTGGTTCCAACCATGATCAACCTTTCGGTGGAAAATCAATTTTACTTGGTGGGGATTTCGTGAGATTCTCCCTGTTATCTAGGAGGAACAAAAGAAGATATTATTAATGCTTCATTAAGCGAGTTCCCACTTTGGCCAAAATTTGCAATTATGTTCTTTGAAACAAAATATGTGATTGTCGGTTGATGGCCTAGGTCTTGATGAAGTCAATGAAATTTGAGCTTTTTTCGAATGAATTCTTAAGATAGGTGATAGGGAACTTTGTGATGTTCCTTTTTGATGACCCCGATGAATGTTTGGTCAAAATTCCAAATGGATTGCATCTTCCTTCTTCTGGTGACCCAATTGTAGCTATAGTTTCAGCCATTTATCCAAACATCGAGTTGCCTTCTCTTGAACCATCTTACTTTAGAGAGAGGGTTATCGTCACACCTAAAAACATCACTGTTACTGAAATCAATAATTTCATACTTGATAGTACTAATGGTCCTCAACGCATTTATTTTAGCATTGATTCCATCGGCGCATCTTGCAGTGATGACAACAATATAAACTTATTATATCCATTGGAGTTTATAAACCAACTTGAGTTCAATGGTGTTCCTTCGCTCGTTCTTGCATTGAAATTGGGAGCTCGAATTATGTTACCTAGAAATATTACATCGATGAAAGGCTTATGTAATGGGACACGACTTACATCACCCAAGTTGTTGATCGAATTATTGAAGCTTAAATAATAACGAGGCTTAAATATTGGTGACCAAGTTTTTATCCCAAGAATTGTCTTCCCAATTAATGATGGAAAATGCCTATTCATAATTAAAATGAAGACAATTTCCAATAAGATTATGCTATGCGATGACAATCAATAAAACCCAAGGGCAATCATCGAAATTTGTTGATGTTTTCTTAAAGGAGCAAGTTTTTACACATGGTTAGCTATAAGTTGTACTATCAAGGGTTACATCTAAAAGGTTTAAAAATTATTTCATGTTACCAGGAAGGGAAACAACTTGATCATGCTAAAAATATTGCTTACAAAGATGTCCTCGATGACATTACCAAAACGTTTTTTCCTATTTAAAATGATTATTTTGTCTTGCATTCTAGCTTTACTCTTTTATATGCATATTTTTAATTTTTTAAGCTATTTGTTATTTGTTAAATATGCATGTGCATACCTTTTGTATTACTTTCACCATCCACATGCAATTTATTTTTGGTTTGGTAATTTAGGTTGATGGCGGTTCCATTGAAAAATGTCAAGAAGTATCTTTTTATCCATTGATACAAGCCGAGTTTGCCGTATCTCGGATGGCAAAGCAAAATTTGCAAACAAGTAGTTTCAATTGTTTTTATTAGCAAGATAAATTAGAAAGATAAGGGTGATTATCTTCGTTGTCCATTCTTTATTTTATTAGCATTTTAGGATTTCAATCCCGTATTCATAATTTCTATATTGTTTCTGTTGTGATTTTTACATGGTATGATGGAGTCACACAAGGATCATCCAAAGCGAGAGATGCAACATATTTCAATCTTAACATAATTGAGGTCTGTTATGTTGAGATTAAAGACTTATATACCTATGAAATTCGATGTGTTAATATCGTGGTTTTCATGAGGCAATTATAGACTTTAAGTCCGATTCCAAAATAATACGTTTTTATTTTGTTAAACATGATGTGCCACGATACCATTTTCACCTTATTGATTTTGTGCATGTTTTAAACAAAAGCAAGGGATCAAGAATTCTTACAACTATGCACAAAACAAATTATTTCAAATTATGAAAAATAAATACCTAATATATTATTCAATTAATCTAGCAATTATTTTAGATGTTCAGGTAGGCTTAAAGCAATCCAACTAATTGAAAAGATATTGGTTCAAGGGAGGATAAAGGGAGTTCATCATTGACCATATCAACACAAGTTTTTATTGCTAATGCTTATGCAAGCTCTTTTAACATTAGTTTTCAACTTTCATGGTAACTTTTATGATGTTTTTGAGCTTGAAGAAATCATTTGGCATTAGTTTCAATTATTTGGCTCATTTGACAAACAAAGAAAAACTACTTGTGCAAATATTTTCAAATAAAGGCAATTATTTTTTTAACGAGGAGCAAACTTTATCATTTGACCACGATATGTCTCTTCCTTAAAAACTCTTGCAAAGGTCACTTCAATGGTGTGAATGTTATGTCTTGTAGTACCAATCGGTACTCGTAAGTGAGGTATTGCTTATACCAGTTAGGTTAACATGGTTGTATAGATGTCTCAATTTAGATTCTACTTGCTCTATGTTTAGTAGCTTTTGTTACATTTCATTTAAGGTAGTAGTAATTGAGGTAATTGTTCTTGGGTTCTTTGTAGTTCCTTTTTAGTAAACTTTTGGTTTGGTTTTTATCTTGAAAATTTTAGGCCTCATTTTTTTCTGGTAGTGAATGGAGAGTTGAAATTGATATTGAAAATTTAGATTGAATAGGTGTTGTAGTTTAGGAATTGGTTTCTCCTACCCCTGTAGTCACGTTCAACATGATTGATCGACCTTCAAAGCCTTTTTCTCGTTAGGCATGAAAATTCTATCAACCACGACTCCTTGTTTCATGTTGGACAAGTTAGTTATGTTAGGAGCAATATTCATGTTATACTTTGTATTGTTTGATAAAATATTTATTAGATCTTTCCACCAACAAATCTGTGTTGTCTAGTCTCATGTACCAACTTAAAGTTGCATCACTCAAACTATCCTAATAAAAGTGCATTGGTAGCTTCTCGTCATGTATTACTTTTGTCATTTTATTGCAGTAGGATTTGAGATAGATGATTGGGCACAGAGTTCTAGTGTATTTAATAAAACATATTCTTCATACAACTAGATTTGGGACTAGAAATATTCTTCATACACTCGGTCATATAAGTCTACTCATTCAATATCCATAATCCTTGCTTCTAATGCTACCATTTCAGCTTAATCAATGTCATTGCATTCGTGTCTTATGATTACTAGTTACTTTTGGAAGGTTTTGTGGGGTAAGTTAGTAACTAAATTTTTATATTCTACCACTTGTCATCAATAAATAGATGGCCAAACTAAAATTGTTAATCGGACTTTGATTTAATTGTTAAGGGTTATCATAGTGTGCATTCTATTACTTGATCATTCCCCATTTGAGATTGTTTATGGTTTTAACCCTTTAACACCATTAGATTTGATTTCATTGCTTCTTGATGAAAAGGTTATTCTTGATGGTAATAAAAAAACACAGAGCAGTGAAAGACCTCCATGCAAAGATTCGACAACAAGTAGAAAAAAAGAATAATATGCAAACAAAGCAATTAGGAACAAGTAATGTGATTTGAACTAGGTGATTGGGTTTGAGTGCATATAAAGAAGAAAAGACTTCTTGAACAAAAAGATTAAAGTTTATGCCTCAAGATGTCCTTATCACATCATAGAAAAGATTAATGATAATGCCTACAAAATGCATCTACCAAGTGAGTATGGTGTAAGTGCTACAATGATGTACTACATTACGAGGGGTGAGCTTTTCATTTTCTATACTTCTTTATCAAAGCTAAGTGTTATAGACTCTACAAGTTTGGGCTCTCTGAACCTATATTCCAACCTAGTGCATGTATGTTTTTATAATGAAATGATTACAAATATATGTACATGAACATCGAGTTTGAATTATTAACAAATTAATACCCTAATGATAGATTAGAGATCATTACATAAAAGGTAAGCTTTCTAGATAGTCCTATGAAGGACTATGAACTGCACAATGATCATCTTATGTTAAGATCATTGCATAAAAAGTAAGCTTTCCACTAGTCTTAGAAAGGACTATGAACTGCACAATCATCTTATGTTAAGATAATGGAAGGTAATACAAGGGTTTTACATGATTGTCATTACCAAAAAATATTTAATTCATGGTTGGATATTTCACAAAATTAAACTTAAGACATACATATTATTATATTGTTTTATTTAAGAGGACTGCCATAATTCATTATAATTTATGTATGATATTATGTGCTCAAACATGTATATGTTAACATGCAGTTGTCATGGCCACCCTTGCAGGTGCCAAGGTTCGCCACTCCTCATCACACCCCATAAATATTACAAGAAATTCATCCGATCCAAGAAAAGGAAAATGAATTCAGGTAGTTACTAAGATCAATTGTGAGTAGAACATGAAGCACAAACATAACAAGCCAAGCATGACAGCACATATTGTGGCTGCTAACTGGATGTGGTTCTGGTCATTCATACTTCTTAAATACATATGAGCAGAGCAGTTCAAAACAAAAACAAAGTCAATCCGATGTTATATTAAGAACATGGTCATCCAAAAATCTCCACATTACAGTTCCATTAAGTTTACAATCAATCCTACATGATCTGAGTCCAAACATAGATGGGATACTAGTCCATTAGTTATGTACCTGAATGGCTAATCAAAACTAGACATGGATCGGGGTTTAATTAGCGACAAACAGTTGGCAACAAAAGAGCAGTGTTAGGGACACAATAAACCTGGTATAAATTAACCCCCAGGTAATCTGTCTCTTCAAACTACAAAACAGAGACGATCCATCTATTCCATGTTCCATTCACCCTTGCGAAGGAATTCCCAGTACCTAGTCAACATGTGATCCTCTGGCACAACCCTGTCCCACCTTCCTGTACAAAATATTGCATACGCATCAGCAGCATACCTGAACAATCAGACAAGGGAATGAAATGAATCAGATCAGTGTGGGAAAACCATCAATGCAAATAGCTATAGTAGACAACCAACTGTCCAGAAATTTCCCTACTTTCCAACACCAGGCAGAAAGGTGACATGGGTCCAGCCCTCTGTCAAGTAACTCTGAGAAAGGAGTTTTATCTTCTCAGCCCTTGTGTTTTTGAAACCTAAGCTGTGTGTTAGCTGAGCTATCTTTGTTTGGGCAACTTTAGTGGTAGTCTTTGCATCAGGACATAGGGTGAAGAAGTCATTTAAAATTGGCCTAACCTGCAACGAGAAATGCCTTTGGGATTATGCACTTTCCATGATGATTTTCATTAATAAAAACATGTAATAATCTTACCTGGCCACCCGATGTGCAGTTTAATAGCATGCAGATGACCAAAACTCTCCAGGGTCATGGTAATGACCCTCTTGAAGAAGCTCGTGAGGAGATTTGGGCGGAATCCAACGGTTGTTGGGTCGTCTCCTGAGGTATGCCACATCACGCATTTGAGCAGCAGTAAGTCTGGGTGATACCTTCCTCTTCTTCTTCTGAGCTTCTTCTTTCTTTTCGAATTTCTTGATGGAAGGCCGAATGAAGGAGGCATGCCCTGTCCCTCCTGAACTGCTACCACTACCTATAAACGCCAATTCAGAGAACAACCCCATAACACTACCACTGACCTCTACCGACCGTCCATGACATCCTTCTTTGCCATCACACTCAAAACCCTTCTTTTTCTTCTTGTTTTCCTTTTTCTCTTCTTTTCTGCCCCACCCTCCATTAGATTAGATGTAATGTAATGTAATTTAATTTTGTTTTTCTAGGACAAACCTTTTCATTATATAGAAGAGGATGGGCTTTCTTGGAATTTCTAGACTTGAAAAATCCAACCTTTTCATTTAGCCCGCCCATCCCATGTCTAGAGCGGGAACTTTCTTTTCTTTTCTAGACCGGAATTTTATCAATGGACAAAAACAATTATTAATATATAAGTATTAATCGGAGAATTATTCACCATATTATTTTATAAGTTATTAACAAAAAATTTAATTTTCAAATTAAGTAATTTTTTAGTTAATAATTTTTATTTTTATTTTTATTTGTTCTTTTGTTAAAGTTTTAAAAAAATTTAATCTTTGATTAAATTTTTTGTTATTATTAATGCAATACTAACAATAATATTTATAATAATCTTAGGATTTTCTTCGTGCTTACTCTTTTGATAATGTTGTTGAGTTTTTTCACGAGGTAATCGAATAATATTTTTTAAAAAATATTTTATTTGAAATATTGTTGACATATAATGTCATGCTTTGTATGCTTTATATATTTTGATGATAACAATAAAAAGAAAATGGACTAATAATATGCTTGGATGAGATTAAGCTATAAACAGGTATTATACAAAGAATACATCAACAAGCATAATTGAGTACACGAAGAAATCACTCCAAGAAGTCCAAGATACAAGCAAGTGAAGACTTAAAATAAGTTTTTCATTTTAGTGCTTTATGTAAATCTCAATTTCTAACTTAGATAGCACAAATTAAAATGAACTCACACACTTCACATTGCATGCATTAAAAGGATTTGATGATTATAGGATTAAGTTATAATCAATCGGTTCAATAAATTCAGAAAAGATAATTTGTCAAAGCGCCTTTCTGCATGAACCGGTCGACCGCTTGGTTTACCAAGTGAACCGGTCCACCGCTTGAAGACAAATTGCCTTTCGAGCTGAACCAATCGACCACTTGGGTTATCCGTTGTGAACCGGTCGACCGCTTGGAAGTCAAATTGCCTTTTGAGCTGAACCGGTCGACCGCTTGGTTTATCTGTTGTGAACCGGTCGACCGCTTGATATGACAGTTGCATTAAAACGGCTATAAACGACTAGTTTCTTTTAGAAACTTATAAATAGGTCTCTTAATTGCAAAATTAACAATACACAACTTCTATATCTTATAGTGAGGCAATTACTAGTGCAAAAACACCTTCATATCATCAATTCTCATTAATACTCATATTTGTGTTTAAACTTTCATATCTTAACACAAATAGTATTTCTCATTCTCACTGCACTTAAACACCTTCAGATATTCTAAGTGCTATTAAGTGAGAGAAAGAGATCATAGATCTTCATTTGTAATATCTACACTATTAAGAGTGTATTGTTGTTTTACAAAAACAACCATTGTGAAACTCTTGAGAGTTGAGTATAAAACTCTTGGTATTGGTGAGGGAACATCATCAAGGAAAAATCTTGAAGAGGGTACATCTTCAAATGGGAAAAAGGAAATCTTGAAGAGGGCATATCTTCAAGTGGTGGAAAAGTCTTGATGTGGATTCATCAAGCAAAAATTGTAATCTTATTACTTGGACTAGTAAGAGAGTACAATACTCAAGTACGGGTTGGTACTTGAGTTGTGGATGTAGGCTTGCCGAACCACGTTAAAAACCGAGTTAACAATCTCTCTCTTTTCTCTTTACTTTAAAGTAATTAATTTTAAAATTGCATTCGTTATTGTATTTACACCTAATTCCCTTTAGGTTCATAGTTGCCTTAATCCGTGAACAACAAATACTACATCAACTAAAGAGAAAATAATAAAAATTGATATCTAAAGAGTAAGCACATATAAATATTATATTTTTATTATTTACAATAGAGTGTGTTAATCTGCTCTATTATATCAAATCGTGCATGTATAAATATTATATTTTATTGATATCTAAAGAGTAAGCACATATAAAATTCTATTAATTGCTTTTATCCCAACAATTATAAAAACTATTTTTTCAGTAGCGTAGTGTACTACGGTCCATTCTATTTTTAGAGAGTAATTAAAGGTTAGTAAAAATTAACTATTAAAAATTGAAAAGCTTGATTATTTTGGAGGCTAATTTTACAAAAATAAATAAATCATATTAAATAATAAAGAAATTATTACAATTCTTATTGAGAAAATAAAAAAAAACATTGATGTGCTAAAATAAAAATAAATTGTTGTTACCATTTTGAGACCCCATTAAACATACAAAAAAATACAATTATAAAATATTAATAAATATTACAATTATTTTGTCTGGAATACACACACACACAAACAAACAAACAATCAGTGAGAAGAATATGAAGAATGTCCAAAATATTGCCAAAGATTAATTAGGGAGGATCAAGATACTCCAAGTTGAAAACTCACAGATCAATTTTGATTGATAATGCCCCATATTAACAAGAAAAACAATAATTTGGGAATAAAAATTCAAAATTGGATGTTTGATAACTCAATTGCAATTTTTCAGGGTTTAATTGAATTTATTGATGACTTAATTGCGAGAAAACAATGTTTTCGAATTTAATTTTATCTATAATTAAGTTTAGGACATAAATATTGAAGCTTCATAGGCAATTAGGGATTTGATGAAGGAAATTTAAAATGAGGGACCAAACAGTAAAACACATGAGACTTAAGGGACTTAAATTGACAAATCAAGGGGTAAATTGAAGACAAGTGAAAGTTTGATCATCAATTGAGACTTGATTTTCATAAATCAGGAACCAAAAACTAATTGTAAAAAACACTGAACTTTGAGGATAATAATTGAGTTTGAGAAGAATGAAAATGAATAAAATTAAAAGTTAGGAGACAATACAGGTGCATTTAAAAGAAACCAGAAGAATAGGGAAGAAATTGCAATATGACAAATTCCATATTAAAAATCTTGTTTTTAAGGGTATAACCTATGCCATGTGTCATTGACGTTTAATGAAAATGATATTTATTTTTTCCTTTTAAATTCTTTATTTATTTATTCTTGAGGTCAAATAATAATTTAAAATGTAATCAATTTTTTTCTTTTCTTTTGGTTATTGCTTTCTTGTTAATATTTTTAATTGTGAAAATTTCTAATTATTATAGGCGAGGTATTCAAAATAATGATAATGATTATTTTTGAGTTTTTTCTTATAAATATATGACGCTAAGTATATATTCTTATATTTGTTTAATACTTAAAATAAAATAATAATTTACTATCAATGTTCTATAATAATTTTAATATAATAATATGACAAATAAATCTAATAAACTAACAAAAATTAATTTCTTTTTACGATAATTATGGTGTCATCAATAGTATGACCAATAATAATTAGAATATTAATTATGTATATAATATTGATAATGACAACTATAAGAATTGTAACAAAAATTCATTAGTTAATGTTATTTTTAAAAAACTAATTCTAGCATCTGTTTTTATGATATTTCAGCCCTCATATTATGTAAGAAAATTATATATAACCACAAATTGACAAGAAAAGTGGAAAAAATGTGTTATAATAAAATAAAAATTGCCCTGCGTTGCATCACAATCAACACCAAACTTTTGAATATGTTACCAAATTGTTAATGGTCCTATTTAAAAAAATGTTAAATATCTGAGTTAAATAATCTACTTAAAAATTGAAGATTATGTATTTTTAAATGTGTTTATTTTTCCATAGATAGGACATTTAGAATAATGATAATAATTATTTTTGGGACTTTTTCCGTAAAACAATAGGTGATGCTAATTATATATTATGATATTTTTTGGATATTAACATCTTAAATGTATATAAAAAATTATCTGACTTTTCTTTAGAAATATCACATTAATTTAATATCATTTATATAAAATACTTTTAATATAATAATATGAAAAACAATATTTGATAAATTTTAGTAGTTGTATTTTTGCTATCTCATCAAATAAATTACTCGTCAAGTAGTTAAAACATGGCCAACATACCATTAATATGTTGCAGAATTTAATAATATATCTTTACTAAATTTAATCAATTGCGGTTTTGCTATCTACCAATTAAATGATTACCAAGGTAGTTAAAACAAAAGCAACAATTAAATTGTTTGCTTGCATAAAACATATCACTCATTTGTGCTAAAATTCAACGATGGTAATTAAATTATCCGCTAATGTAATAATTAATGAAACAAATAAAACATACACAACAATCAATAAATATGTTACACGGGCTCATTTTAACAAAAAAATCGATTCCAATTGTATAATTTGTCGATTAAAAATTATCAATAGAGTTTTGGCGATAAAAACATTCAATCACTTTTATGCAGAAAAAACTCTCTTTTAACAGATTTTATCAATTATAATTTTACTAATTAAATATTAAAATAACCACTTACAACACGCACAAAATCAATCAGTTTTCTACATAGAAAAGTCATTGTATATGCATGAGCAAGTTCGCTCATGAAGCACTATAAGAAATCTGAATTCTTTTATTATTGGAGGTTAACTAGTTTATAATCACCGTTTATAGAATTCCAATTTAATTTTCAAGTGCATTTTTTAAAATTGAGAAATAGACAAATATTGTTTATGTTTAATAAAATACATCAAGGAGTATGTCAATGATACATACATAAAAGTAATGTCAATTCAGTTCTTTTTGCTTGAAAAATACAAGACAAAAAGTGAAATAAAATGAAAAATACATTTTCATAATGATTTGGTATATTTAAAACAATAAATTTTTCAAACATGAATCTTAAATCTAAATATCATATATTGTGATTTAAAAACAAACTTGTTTAATCAACAAAACTACATCTTGAAAGTAAATATACGTTTTACATTACCAACACTAATTGTATACGTATCATACAATATATTCAATATCAAAATCAAATGTACTTAAAATTGTTTGGCAAGGGGCAAAAACATGTTTTGAAGCAATATTTTGAACATATTTTGGAGATTTTCTTTAGCGATTTGTAGTCAATTCTTAAAACAAAAATTGATTTAGCAAATCACGTTGATATTTTGTAATATATAAAATGATTGAATGTGGTAGAGTAATTCTTTGGAAATCATTCCAATAAACAAAAGTAAATTGGAGGATTTATTCTTTATTATTTTGTACTTGGTTAAGAACACCCTATAACCTAAATCAAGCTCCAGTCTCAACAATCTTAGGGTCTTAAAGGTTGGCCATTTGAAGAAGAGAAATGTTTTTAACTTTGTTTCTTAATTTGATGGACCAATTATGTATGTCCATCTGACCATGGGATTGGATTTTTCTTTAATTGATCATGGAGGGATTTGCCTACTCGAATGTTTACATAAAAATCTAAAACACAATTCAGACTTTCTAGGAATCTTTGAAGCTGGGTTTTGTTAGTGATCTTGATGCAAACCTTGTGATCACGTGGTCACGCAACCCACAACCAAGATCGAGATATGATCTTGATGCAAACCTTGGATAGGAATGTGACATAATGGAAACCTGCCCCAAGACACCAGCACTATTGGAATGAGTAGAATGACGCCACAAATCCAGTTAATCTTTGATAAGTCGGATTCAGTTCGTTCAAGAATTAAACAATGCAAGAATCACTCTCACACATAAACTGAAATGTTCAGAATTAAAATTCATCAATGGCTTCCGAAAATTAGCTAACATGAATTTAAATAGTCTTTTAAAAACTAACCCTAATGGACCCTTTATGTGGGCTTAAATGAGGTCCACTCAAAACTAACCCAAAACCCTAAGTTGGAAAGCTCATGACTTAATCCACGCAAGCCTTGGATCCTAGCTGAAAACAAAGTTTTAATTAAGCCCAAACAAGCCTTAAGCTCTAGCTAACAAAATTAAATAAATCTCATAAGTCTTATTTATAGCCTTCTATCTAGCCCCTTAATCCCAGAAACAAAAGGAAAAGGTAGTCCATAAGTCCTTGCTGGTGTTTCTAGGTCGATTCGCATCAAATCTTATTTGGGAATTTGTAGGTGAAGTATAAAGATCTCTCTATAGGGTGATAATGCCTTAACAGACATAATGGCCAAGAAAACAAACAAAAGTTTGAAAAAAGAAATCTTTGATTTAAAAACAACTAATCCATTTTGTTTCATAACATGAAAGAATATTTGCAGATATTTGAAATGTTGTTCTAAAGAATTGGAGAAAATAAAAACATCATCAATATAAACAATGCAAATTTTGGAATATACATTGAAAATGTCATTTATGATTCTTTGAAATTCAGATGGTGCATTTTTCAAACCAAATGGCATGACATTCCATTCATATTGCCTAAATATAACTATGAAAGCTTTTTGAATCGGTCTCATTTCATATCAAATTTGGAAAATATAAAAGCATAATGTATTTTTATATATAAATCTCCTTTATTTGGAATTGGATAATGAATCCATTTTAAAGTAGTGCTTGGAGGTTTATAATTGATCCCTAGTTTTGGTGTGCCTTATTCAATTTTAGAATTCTTATTTACATAAAAAGCAATACATGACTAGGGTGATCTAGATCTTTGAATAAGGGTTTTAGACTCTAAATCTTGAATCTCAAGTCTACAATGCTACTCTAAATCAACATTCATCAGAATAGGTCTTGTTTTTGTTGGTAATTGCTTTGTATGGGGTAATCATGTCTATGAAAAAGGTTCATAGAATGATGGTATGATTAGTATCATTTTTAACTACAAAAAATATCTAAGGTACGTGCCTTTATTAAAAACAAAGGCTTTTTCCCTTGCAATATGAAGTTTGAAGTTATTTGTTGTAGAGTCTTTGAGAGGTGGTTTGTAAAAGTCATTTTCAAACTACTCTTTCTTTGATACAATTAAAATATGCACTGTATCAACTAAGGCTATAGTTTCAAGATTATATTCTTATGAAACAATTAAGATAATCTTGATCAAATAAGTTTTTAAAGTAATTTAGTTTGAAACATTTTTGGAACATCATCAACATTCGATAATGCATGATCTAAGGTATGTGACTCAATGTTTTGGTCTTCGACTTTAGCTCAAAATCAAATTGATTTTTCTATTTTGGATAAGAGGTGTTGTATGATGGTCGAGTCTTTTTGTTGGGCTTGTTTGAAGCTTTGTAATTTAGATTTAAAAACTTTAATTCTAGATTATAGTTTTGGGATAATAGCCATCGTTTTAGATTTCCTTTTGTTCATATATTTACAAATGCCTTACTTGATCATACACTTTGAAATGCCTTTGGGGAGGGTCATTCCAATCAACCCACCATTTTTATTCAAAGAAGAACAACTCACCTAAAGAAAAAGTTGGGAAAACGAGCTTGAAATCCTCAAAACAATCCAGTATTTGTGCAATAAACAACATTGACACCTGCTATTATAGATGCATTTGCAAACTAGTCATCATAAGATGAATTGGATATTGAATGAATAGATTTGTATGACCTAGTGTTGGCTTCAAAACATCTTGTAGTCCCAAATCTAGTTGTATCAAAGAAATGTTTTATTAAATACACTAGAACTCGTTTCCCATTCACCTATCTCAAATCTTACTACAAGAAAATGGAAGAAGTAATACATGATGAGAAGCTATGGATGCACTTTTTAGGATAGTTTGAGTGATGCAACATTAAGTTGGTCATGAGACTAGACAACACTAAGATTTGTAGGTGAAAAGATCTAGTAGATGTTTTATCAAACAATACAAAGTATAACATGAATATTGCTCTCGATATAACTAACTTGTCCAATACGAAGCAAGGAATTAGGATTGGTAGAATTTTCATGCCTAACGAGAAAAAAAAGCTTTGAAGGGAAGATAAAAGAGGCCAATCATGTTGAAGGTGACTGATTATAAGTGTATGAAAAACCAATTCCTAACCTACCACAACCATTCATTCTAAATTTCCAATATCAATTTCAACCATACATTCACTACCAAAAAAAAAAATGAGGCCTAAAATTTTCAATATAAAGACCGGACCAAAAGTTTACTTAAAAGGAACTACAAAAGAACCCAAGAACAATTATCCTCATTACTACTACCCTTAAATGAAATGTACCAAAAGCAACTGAACATCGAGCAAGTAGATTCAAAATCTATGACACCTCTATAACATCATATATTTTTGTGTTCATAATTTGTCTTTTCTCTTTAACATACTTACACCCTATTCATAGAACCATTGCACCAAGAATTCTTTGGTGTGTTCTCATATTCTTCCAAAACTATACTTGATCCCATGTTCTCATAATGATTTTGGGAAAATCAAAGTTAGTATGAAAGAATAATTGGTGTTTGTTTTAATGAACAAACTATGGGAATTCAAGTGATCCAAAATGTGACCACACATAGAAACCTGAAAAACAAACCAAATACCATGAGATGACTTTAAAGGTAAGCAAATAATGAGAATTCATTTCATATGGAAAAGAAAAGTTTAGCGATCCTGAATGCTTGTATTTGAAATGAGGAAAAACCATATTTGATAATCTCTTCACAACTCTAAAACATCCATTGCAATGTTCTTTTGAGCCGAATAAGCTTTTCCTTAATAGTTAAGCCTAACTAGGATAAGACCTTGCACTAAAGGGAAAGTATAAGAATACAAAGGCATTTCAAGCCCATGAAAATATCAATGACTAAATATATCCAAACAAAGTTGGGAGGCATAAAATAATCTAAAAAGTACAAAAGGTTTGAGCATACTATATAACAAACATGATGACGAGTGCTCAAAACTTAATAATAAGATAAACAAAGATGGAAAGATGAAACCAAATGTTAGAGGACACTTTGCAAGCTAACTCTAAGGTTTCAAAGTTCATAGACCAAAAGATTACCAATGTCCCTTTCCTTCGTAGACCATGACTCAAAGCCTACATTGCATGCATTATCAAGCCCTTTTTATTACAGAAAGACAATTTGGATAGCCAAAATTATCTCGATATTGAACACAACATTGTCATCAATATTGAATAAAAGAAATAAGAATATAGGAGAATGAAAAAATAAAGTAAAATGCAAAAATAAAAGATAAGGGAAAAATCTAATTTTTCCCTTACTTGAGTTGCCTCGCAATTACCTCTTTTGTTTTATGTCATTGGCTCGACATGTTGCACGCTCATTCTTCATAAATTGCTTCAACTAACTCCACATAAGCGATGAATACTTCATAGAAAGGTTTCAAGTGATTCCCATTGACTTTGAGTACTTTGTTGGTTTCTAAACATTAACTTTAACTACACCATAAGGAAAAAACATTAGAAGTAAAAAAAGGTCCAATGCAATGAGAGCTTAACTTTCTAGGAAAAATTTCAAACACAAATGATAAAGAAGGATTTTCCCCAACATGAAATTCCTTTCTTGTAATCATTTAGTTATGAAGACTCTTAGTCCTTTCTTTGTAAATTCTTGCATTCTCATAAACATCATTTTAAATCTCTTCCTATTCTTGCAATTGCAGCATTCTTACAATTCCAGCAGCATAATAATCTAAGTTACATTGTATAATGGCGTAAAAAACTGTGTTCAAGCTTCTTTGGTAGATGACATGCTTTTTCCATAAATTATCCTATAAGATGACATTCCTATAGGTGATTTGTACGCAGTCTGATAAGCTCAAAGTACATCACTAAGTTCTAGACTCCAATCGTGTCGAGGTGGATGCATTGTATTCTCCAAAACCGACTTGATTTCTCTATTTGAAATTTCAGCTTGGCCATTTATTTAAGGATGGTATGTTGTGGAAGTCTAATTGTGTAACAATGCTTCCATTGAATGATCGTCAAAATAAGTGTCACAATCACTAATGATATCTTTGGGGATTCCAAACTCGTCAAATATATAAGTCCTAACAAAAACTAAAACAACCTTATCATCATTAGTTTGTGAGCTTTTCGCCTCAATCTATTTAGACACAAAATCAATAACAAGAAGGTTTAAAGATTACTAATTAGTTCATAAATTTATATATCTATGTACTCTTTATACTTAGTTTTTATAGGACAATTTAAAAGGACTTATTACTTTATTTTCTCCATTTTTAGATTTTCGGAGCAATTAATTGGTTTTCTATGAAAATACAATTTTTTAGAGGAGTGTTTGTGCAAGACCAGTTGGATGTTGAAGCTAAGACCCTGAAGACAATTGTGGATTTTTTCTAGAATTTTTGGAGTAACCAATGAGAATAGTCTTTGGAATTAAGTCAACATAAAATGTGATCCCATAAGATATGAGTGACTACGTAAAAAGGCAATTTGAAGGACCTTTTGATATTTCCTCAAGTCCTGTGATATACATTGTTGGAAAGATAAGACAAATACCTAAAAGTCTTATATTTTTCCTGAATTGTCTTGAAGGAGGAACGACCCTAGACGTGAATGCAAAGAAACTGATGTGTTATCCCAGTCAAAGTATGAAGAGCAGTGTACTGAGTGGAAACAATGATGAATGGTAATGTATCACTATCTCGCAAATATGCATAAATGAGATGTTACGGCAAAAGTTTTAGTTCAAACTTGAGTGCCTTCTTAATAGATGGTACACTTTGAGCTATTGGAGGGCCAAGGCTTTCCACCTTATGCCACCACCTTGGAGGGTAAGTTGGAGCATAATTTAGTGCTCGCCACCATGTCCAATGCTTTCTCTTTTGCTATTGGTTGTAACTCAGGATTTGCTAAGCAAATATGTAACAAATGATTTGTGAAATTTGCTAGAAAGTTTACATGTGCAAAGGTCTGTGACAATGTCAATGTGATTGCACTATTTCAAGCCCCTTGATTTTTAATAGCTTCAAACACCTTAAACTTAATGGATTTGCCTTGAACTCTCGAGTTAAACTTCCTCTTACACATCAATTAATGTGCCAACTATAAAAAAGAAAGGTTGGCCTAACAAGAGAGGAATGTCACAATCTTCTTTCATGTCAAGAACTACAAAACCAGTGGCAACACATATTGCTTCACTTTGATCAACATATCTTCAATACAATGTAAATTCAGTTGAGCGAAAATCCTACACTAGAATACAAAAACTACTTGAAAACCCTAGAAACAAGTGGACTTTGTCCACATGAGGGTTACGCTAAATACCAAAGGTCATAAGTCCTTTTAGAATATTGCTTCCCTTTAGGAAATAAAAGACCGAGACTTAATTCCACCAAAAATAACTCATTTGAATAGCATTGCAAGCAACAAAAAAATTTCAAAAACAATAAATAACAATTATAGAAAAAAATCAAATAAATCTACTTTCCTTGCAATGAAGCTAAAATTTATTATGATGTTGTAGTCTCACAAATGAATTACCTTAGCTGAAAACACATAAGATAGTATAGAGCAAGCAAAAGATCGATCCCGTAAGGAGGTTTAGTTCATATTTTCATTCAATTTTGGGGTGTTGGTTGGTGATTATCTAGAATAAGGTAGAATTAAACAATTAGGCAAATTTAACTAAAATTGAAATTTATCAAGAAAACAAAACTTGGTCACAAGTAAACATCCACCTACAAAAATGAGAATCGATCCTTGATATGAAACTTCAATTTATATTCTGAACTTTATCTTTTCTTAACATTAATTAGTTAACAAATTCACTATATAACTAAATGTAACAAACAAATAATCACAATTTCCACACTATTAATTTAGTTCAATGACAGTCTTAAGAATTAGATAAGTTTACACAATTCATGTAGATTTGTTCCAATGTTCTTCCTAATATTAATAATATAGATCCACCACAATTATTGCGCTCAGTTGCTTCACAAGTTCATAACCACAACATCACTTTTGATACCAAACTTAGCAATAAATTATTCACAACAACAACTTAGAGAGTGCTCTAACAATTAAGATAAATAATCATAGAAAAACAAATATATATATATATATATATATTCATCACATAAACTAAAAATAAATGGATGAATAAATCTCACAATTCTTGAATTTCAAAGGTTTTTGTGTACTTTGAACCAAGAAAAATAGTTTAATCTAGCATATCTATTGAACAACTATTACAAAATATGGAAGAATGGTTGAATTCGGGTTTTTAGGAGAGTGTATTTGTGTTTCACGTATTATGGTCGTCCCTTTCTCTCTTTTTTTCCTTTCTATTTCTTTTTATAGCTTAGGAAACCTTACTCTCTACTTTACAAAATAAATCCTCCATTAAGTAGACAATTTTACATTTAAATACTTCAATAACTGATTTTGTAATAAGGAGAAATATGCTTGCATGAATTTTTAAGTTTTGACTTAGAGAACCTAAATTACAAAAATAAAGACTTGGATGTAAATTTGGATACTTTGAGAAGTAATTTGGACTTGTTTCTTCACAAAAGTTGCTTGTTGGTAGAACTCATATATCATCTTAGCAAAATCATATCTCTTTTATATAATCTCCTTTACTAATAAAATTTGGTATGTTGATAGATATTTGATCAAGAATCCAACCAAATTGAGTTTTTATATATTTTGGCCGAATTCCAACAAATAATCATAAGTTTTTACGATATCCAATTTTTGGTTCAGAACATGAGAAGTTATATTTGTTATTTTACAAAACAAATATGCTTGGAAAAGCTTTGGAATTTGATTGTATGCATGAAAACAACATATTTTTGTTTTTTTAAATATGATTTTTATATTATCTTTTTAAGAAAAATTGGATTGCATTTGGCCTAACTAAATGGTCTTGCTAGACAAGTTGGGCCAATTTGGATGCTTTGAGAAGTAATTTGGACTTGTTTCTTCACAAAAGTTGTTGCACTTGTTCACATTATGTGAACAATGAAAGGGAGGTTGGTTGAGGGGTTGACCGAGCGTACTTGTTCTCGATCGTTGTTGACATATAATGTCATACTTTGTATGCTTTATATATTTTGATGATAACAATAAAAGAAAATGGACTAATAATATGCTTGGAAGATGATTTAACATCTAGACCACCATTTTTGATGGTAATGACTATGCCTATTGGAAAGTTAGAATGACAATATATCTTCAATCTATAATTTCGATTTATAGCTTTCTATTGAAAATAGACCTCATAAACCACTTAAAACCATAAATGGTATTGAGATTCCAAAAAGCATGATAGAATATACTGACCTAGATAAAAGATTACTTTCTATGGATGCTAAAGCCATGAACACTTTATACTGTGCATTAAATAGAAGTGAATTTAATAGAATATCTTCTTGTAAAAATGCTAGTGATATATGACATGCTTTAGAAGTAACTCATGAAGGAACTAATCAAGTTAAAGAATCAAAAATTGATATGTTAGTTCATCAGTATGAGTTATTTAAAATGTTGCAAAATGAATCCATAACAAGTATGTTTAGTCATATGTTTACAAATAGTTTACATGCTCTTGGTAGAACTTATACAAATGCAGATATTGTAAGTAAGATTCTCAGATCTCTACCGAAAGCTTGGGAAGCTAAAGTGACAGCAATACGAGAAGCTAAAGATCTCACAAAATTACCATTAGATGAGCTCCTTGGTTCTCTAATGACTCACGAGATATCTATGAATAAACAAGATCAAGAAGAAAGGCCAAAGAAAAACTTGGCACTTAAAACTGCTCATCAAATTGAAAGCGAGAATAATGATGATGATGGACACAGTAACGATGATCTTGAAGAAGATGTAGCATCAATCACAAAACAGTTTCGAAACTTTCTTAGAAAGAAAAATGACAAGAGAAAGTTCTCAAACTACAAAAAGGAGGGAGAATCAAGTAAAGATACTCCAAGATGCTACAAATGCAACAAGTTGGGACATAAGAAGAAAAATCGCTTTCAAAAGAAAGTTTTGAAAGCAACATGGAGCGATGACTCGGACTCAAGCTCCAGCGATGAAGAACATGTGGCTAACATGTGCTTCATGGCAATCGATAGTGAAAATGAGGTACTATATTCGGATGATGAATCCGATCCTTCTTATATTGAATTACATGAACAACTTGAAAATTTGTATGTAGAATATAAGAAATTAGGTTCAAAATATAGTACCCTAATATATGCATAATTGAAGAAAAAGAATTATTAGAAAAGAAAGTATGTGATTTAAATGATAAGAGTAGTAAAACTAATCAACTTGAAAAAGATAATAAATCCTTAAAAGAAAAAGTTGATGAGTTAAATGTAATTATCGCAAAATTCACACAAGGCCGGAGAAGTGTGTTTAACAAAGGCGGATTAGGTTATAAACCTAATATAAACCAAAAATACTTAAAGAACTACTTTGTTAAAGCTAAACAGTCTTATGATCCAAATCATACATGTAATTATTGTAGAAAATTAGGACATTTGATTTATGCATGTCCTATGAAGAAAAATAAGAATGTTAAAATGATTTGGGTTCCAAAAGGAACCACTCCTAACCAAGAAGAACCCACCAAGCTCAAGCAATCAACTAGAGTTAGTAAGTAAATCCTTTGGTGGACATAATTTCATTTTGAATATATGTTGTTATTAAATATTATGTTTTTATTTATCTAAAATGTTAATTTTCTTTTGTTGATGCAAAGGGGAGAGAATAATGAAAATATCAAATGCATCAATAATGTGGGAGAAAATATGAGAAATTTATATGCATATATTTAGGGGAGAAAAATGAATTTTCTTGAAATTGCATATGATATTTTTACTTAGATTAAATTGCTAAAAATGCTCAATGTCTCTTATATATTGCATTACAAAATATAGGGGAGACTCAATTTTTATCTAAGTTTTTTGTTTATTGTCATCATCAAAAGGGGAGATTGTTGACATATAATGTCATACTTTGTATGCTTTATATATTTTGATGATAACAATAAAAAGAAAATGGACTAATAATATGCTTGGATGAGATTAAGTTATAAACAGGAATTATACAAAGAATACATCTACAAGCATAATGGAGTACACGAAGAAATCACTCCAAGATGCAAGCAAGTGAAGACTTAGAATAAGTGTTCATTTTAGTGCTTTATGTAAATCTCAATTTCTAACTTGATAGCGCAAATTAAAATAAACTCACACACTTCACATTGCATGCATTAAAAAGGATTTGATGATTATAGGTTTAAGTCATAATCAATCGGTTCAAGAAATTCAGAAAAGATAATTTGTCAAAATTGCCTTTCTGCATGAACCGGTCGATCGCTTGGGTTACCAAGTGAACCGGTCGACCGCTTGGAAGACAAACTGCCTTTTGAGCTGAACCGGTCGACCGCTTGAATTATCCGTTGTGAACCGGTCAACCGCTTGATATGACAGTTGCATTAAAATGGCTATAAACGACTACTTTCTTTTAGAAACTTATAAATAGGCCTCTTAATTGCAAAACTAAGTACACACAACTTCTATATCTTATAGTGAGGTAATTAGTAGTGCATAAACACCTTCATATCATCAATCCTCATTAATACTCATATTTATGTTTAAATCTTCATATCCTAACACAAAGAGTATTTCTCATTCTCACTACACTTAAACACCTTCAAACATTCTAAGTGCTATTAAGTGAGATAAAGAGATCATAGATCTTCATTTGTAATATCTACACTATTGAGAGTGTATTGTTGTTTTACAAAAACAATTATTCTAAGACTCTTGAGAGTTGAGTATAAAACTCTTGATATTGGTGAGGGAACATGACCAAGGAAAAATCTTGAAGAGGGTACATCTTCAAGTGGGAAAAAGGAAAATCTTGAAGAGGGCATATCTTCAAGTGGTGTAAAAGTCTTGGTGTGGATTCATCAAGCAGGATTTGTAATCTTGTTACTTGGACTAGTAAGAGAATACAATACTCAAGTACGGGTTGGTACTTGAGTTGTTGATGTAGGCTTGCCGAACCACGTGAAAAACCGAGTTAGCGATTGCTCTCTCTTATATCTTTACTTTAAAGTAATTAATTTTAAAATTGCATTAGTTATTGTATTTACACCTAATTCCCTTTAGGTGCATAGTTGCCTTAATTCGTGAACAACGGATGCTCGGGTAGAGGAGGCCGAGTTGGTTCCACTAGTTGCGCGGCGTCGAGATTGGTGTAATTAAATGATTAATTCTTAAATGACATGTCGCCACGACGCTTTTTGGACGCGCTTCGCGCCCTGCCATCCCTCTCTGGAGAGGCAACGGTAAGCAGTGAAAATGGGGGTTTAATAGTCATAAAAATTATGACTATAAATATTGGGAGTCGCCACCTAGTATTAAGGTTACTAGGAACCTAACGGTCTGCGAGAGACTTGGGTAAGGGGACTTGTTGTGCAAGGAGAAGACGCATCACCCCAGTGCACCCTACCTAAGGTAAGTTGCATTGTTGTTTGATTGTTTTTCTAAGTTAAAACTTTTGCAATCGTATTCTCAACAAACATTTTTTTGTCTGCATGGTGTACTTTATAATGTAATTTTACGCCATGAGTTACAAACCTTTTTATCTACTGGATGTACTTTACAATATAAATTTACACCGTAGTTTAAAACCCCTTTTATCCGTAGATGTACTTTACAATGTAAATTTAGACCCTAATAGATAAAATTTTTTTAATTATTTTTGATATTTTGGCCAAATTCCAACAAATAATCATAAACCGATTCACGATATCCAATTTTGTTTTAAAAATGAGGAAGATGCAAAATATATTTTTATAAAAAAATGATAAAAATTTGGAATCCGACTGATGCATCTAAAACGACACATTTTAATGTTTTGAAATTTTTGTAAAACAACACATCTTTATGTTTTGAAATTTTCATATTTTTTATATTTGTTTTTTTAATTTTATATGTTGGGCTGCCACTTCACCTCCTTGAGGTGGGTTGCAAGCCCATCAATATGGACTGAGTTAGTAACCCCCAAATGTGGCATGATCCCACTACAAAAATTATGATTATCATTTTCGAGTGTCACCACTTAGCATGATAGTTATTAGAAAACCTAATAGTCCATGGGAGTATGAGGAAGAGGACTTGTGCAAGGAGAAGATGTATCACCCCTACATGAACAATGCATGTGTGAATTAATTTATTGTTCACTCGTTCACGCTACGCGAACAATGCATCAACCCAATTAGTTGGGTTAGGTCCAGACACAATTAGTTCACTGTTCACTTGTTCTCTTTTTTGTTATTGTAACTCTTAGATGGACTTGATCTTGAGCAAACCCAATTAGTTGGGTTAGGTCCAGCTCAAGTCCAATGAGAGGTAGGCCTTTCAACCCACATTGGTTAGGGCGACCCATGTCGTTGGGTTGGCCTAGTCCAATTTTTGAAAAACAATATCAAATCCAGATCATATTTTAAAGAAAAAACAAATAAAGAAATGTGTAGTTTTAGTGGATGCGACCAAATTCTAACATTTTTCCATGTGTTAATTTGTAAAAACAATATATATGTTTTGCATCTTTCACATGTTTTGAACGAAAGGATTCAAGTGCAATGTGTCGTGATGCATGTCTACTTACGTGTTAAATATAGGATCTCATTTACTTCATAGACTTTCACTTTTAGAGTTTGAATCTCAATAAGTAGCTTTGGTGACTTCTTTAATTTGCTTACACCAGTCACAACTTATGAATCGACCTCCGAGAGTGACATGTCTTTAGATTGTATCCTAATGCCCTCCCTTCTTAAAGACTTTAATGTTGTTCAATAGCCCTTGTCTACTTAGAAAAGAAAGCATGGAGCTAGTCCTATTATATTTCTTAGATTCCTTCAATTTGCATGGAAGAATAAAATTCAAACAAATCAAAACTTTGATACCAAAAATATTAAAGATTTCTAACCAATCCGGAAATTAAAAGACTCGGGATCGAAATAAAACTACAATATAGAATCAATTTCAGTTGAAGGACCAAATTGAATGAAATCAAAACGTGTATATATATATATATATGAAATAAGGATCATACAAAACAATTTAAAGATAAGGGACTGTAATGAAAAATCAAAGTAAACAACGGCATCTGCTGGTGTGCTTATGCGAGCAGAAGAGAGAAAATGGGGGAAATTCAACCGACCATTGACGCATCTCCTGCCACCTTGTAAGCACACGTGTCGCACTGAGAGCAAGATAACATGGCTTACATGATTTTAGATGTTGATTGGACATTTTTGGATGATGGAATATGCCACACGTGCCATCCGAACTCGTATGAGCGAGAAAATGGATTGCACGTTCGACGCCACGCAAACGAGTAATTCAACAATAAATATAATAAAAAATGGTAAATTACCGGGACACCCGTACAACAAACTCATGGATTTTGTCTTATATGGGGTATTTATGTATTTGACAATTTTAAAAAATGTACCATGACGTTATAAACCCAACCTTTACTGTTCTGCTTTTGTCTTATATAGGTGTAAATTTGTAGTTAGCCATTTAAACAAATATGGGCAATAACCTTAATCCCCTCGCAATTCTTGTTTTTACGTCTTATTTATGGATATTATGGTTATTTTACTATGCAAAAATACACGTAAAATACAAAACTACCCCCAAACATTACGGTAATGTCAATCGGTCCGTGAAAAATCAAAATATCCTTGATACAAAGGCAAGGGTTGAGGCGTATTGAGAGACGAAATCATTAATACATTATTGTAATCCACAATGTTTTCCGAGTGTATGCACGAGTGTTTGAGCGAGTCGTTTTAACTCTTTTTTATATTAAATATTTTTTAATATACATTTAATATTAAAATATCAGATAAATATTTTCATAATCCCTATTTATAATCTTGTGATTTATAATTATACTCTTTTCCAATAATATTATGTGATACCATTTGAAATATTTTAAAATACAATACCAATTAAACATTAAAACTCAAATGTATTAACAATGTAAAATAAATCTTGAGATTTAAAATGCAAACTTTCATGTTTGCTCATGTAGAAACATCAAAAGTATACAAATAAGTTAATACTTAAGAATTAAAATTGGATTCTCCAAGTAGAAAACGCCAAATACTTAACCAATTTGTTTTAAAGTAATATTTAAGATTACGATAGCATTGACTTCGAGATCACGTGGTCACGCAACCCACACGCAAAGACACCAATTCCCAGAAAGCCAAGTAAATTAGGTTTGATAGGAGTGTGACACAAAGATAACTTGTACCTAGGCACCAGCACTATTGGAAACGAAAACCCCCACCCAACGAATATAGATTCGCAAACAAGAAGTATAAGGATGACGCCACGAAGTCAGTTGTTCTTCGATAAGTCGTTTTCAGTTCTTTATAGAACCAAGGAAGGGAGATTATCCCACCAACACACAAGTGCTGCAAAAAAAATTATTGATCTGAAAAAATTGCGTAACCTTACATGTTTTGGTTATGTCTCTATTTATACTGACTCTAGACTTAAAGAAACCCTAATGGACCCCCTTTAGGTGGACTTATATGAAGCCCACTTACAATTGACCCAAATAAGCAATAATAACTCAAAAACTAGGAAAAAAATAATAAAAATAATAAAAATCCGAATATTACCATCCTAAATATGCTAGAATCAAATTTGTGTTGCTGCCCCCTTTCCTTTGATGTCCTTGATTAGCTTGGATAAATTTCCTCCTTTGTTGCTGATTTAATTACTTTCCTTACTATGTTAGGAAAAACATTAAATAGTCCTCCCCTCTTTAGGAATAAGATATGGCCAACTTCCTTACTTAATTAGGAGAATAAATTGCTGGCTTTTTATCCTTGTAGCGTTAGGAAATAAAACAAGCCTAACAAGGCTGGTATTGGGTCGGACATATCAACCCCTTGTTCCACATGAATTGGGCTCTTCTTGGACCTGAATTAGATGAATCAAAGGCTGTCCTTCATGCTCCTTAAATGTCCCAAGCCCTTCCAGGTCCATCTTGCTCCATAAGTTCTGAACAAGGTCATTCAATGCTTCTTTAAGCTTCTTTGCCCTACCTCTTGTGATTGGCCCAATTGGCACCTCCAATGGATCGTTGACATGATTACGCTTGTTGGGCTGATCCGCATCATCCCCTCTCTCTTCAAAAGGATTCGACCTCGAATCATCGCCTACATCAAACAAAGTAAGATCAGAAACATTAAAGGTAGCACTAACACCATACTCACCTGGTAAATCAACTTTATAAGCATTGTCATTGATCCTCTCAAGGATCTGAAATGGCCCATCTCCTCGTGGTTGTAACTTTGATTTTCTATGGGCCGGAAATCTCTCCTTGCGCATATGCACCCAAACCCATTCGCCAGGTTGAAAGACAACATGTTTTCGCCCCTTATTGGCTTTGGTCGCATACACGCGATTCCTCCTTTCAATCTGTTGCCGCACACTCTCATGGAGTGTCTTCACCACTTGTGCTTTACGCTTACCATCCAAACTAACCCTTTCATCAATAGGTAAAGGAATCAAATCCATTGGAGTTAATGGGTTAAATCCATACACAATTTCAAATGGTGAAAATTCAGTAGTAGAGTACACACTACGATTATATGCAAACTCTATAAATGGCAAACAATCTTCCCAATTCTTTAAGTTCTTTTGAATGACAAAGACGTAGGTTGTATTAAGGTCCTATTAACTACTTCAGTTTGTCCATCTGTTTGGGGGTGACAAGTAGTTGAAAACAACAGTTTAGTACCCAATTTTCCCCATAACACCTTCCAAAAATAGCTAAGGAACTTAACATCTCTATCAGAAACAATGCTCTTAGGGACCCCGTGAAGTCGTACTATCTCCCTAAAGAACAAATCAGCAATGTTAGTGGCATCATCGGTTTTATGACATGGAATAAAGTGTGCCATCTTTGAAAACCTATCAACAACTACAAAGATTGAGTCCCTACCCCGTTTTGACCTAGGTAAACCTAAGACGAAATCCATTGAAATGTCTACCCACGGCTCCTTAGGTACAGGTAAAGGGGTGTACAAGCCATGTGGTTGAGTCCTAGACTTTGCTTTCCTACAAGTTATGCATTTATCACATATGCGCTGCACATCCTTTTTCATTTTAGGCCAATAAAAATGCTCATGCAACACATCCAAAGTCTTAACAACACCAAAATGCCCCATCAACCCGCCCCCATGTGCTTCACGTACAAGCAATTCACGCATAGAACTTAATGGAACACACAATCGACTCTCCTTAAACAAATATCCATCAAGTCTATAAAACTTCCCAAAAGCAGAAGTTTCGCAAGCATTGTAAACATTAGCAAAATCACTATCATCTTTGTACAATTCTTTTGTGTGTTCAAATCCTAGAAATCTAGCATCCAAAGTAGATAAAAGAACATACCTGCGCGAAAGTGCATCAGCCACAATGTTTTCTTTTCCTTGCTTGTACTTGATCACATACGGAAAGGTTTCAATAAATTCCACCCATTTGGCATGTCTCCTACTCAACTTACCTTGCCCCTTCAAGTGCTTCAATGATTCATGATCAGAATGTATCACAAACTCCTTAGGCCACAGGTAATGCTGCCACGTCTCTAGAGTTCTTACCAAGGCATAGAGCTCCTTGTCATATGAAGGGTAATTCAAAGCTGCCCCATTAAGTTTTTCGTTGAAATACGCAATGGGCCTTTTATCCTGCATTAACATAGCTCCTATACCAATTCCTGACGCATCACATTCAACTTCAAAAGCTCTCGTAAAGTCTGGCAAAGCTAAAACAGGTGCCGAACAAAGTTTATCTTTCAACAAATTAAAAGCCTTATCCTGTTCATCATTCCATTTGAATCCAACAGATTTTTTAACAATTTCAGTTAAAGGTGCAGCAATAGTACTAAAATCCTTCACAAACCTTCTATAAAAACTCGCAAGTCCATGAAAACTCCTTACCTCACTTACCGATTTTGGTGTAGGCCAATCCTGGATGGCGTTAACTTTCTCCTTGTCCATCTCGATACCTGCTGTGAGTTACGACATAGCCAAGAAACACAATTTTTCCGATACAAAAGGTACACTTCTTAAGATTAGCATATAATTGCTCACTACGCAACACACTAAGTACATTACGCAAATGATCAAGATGCTCATTTAAGTTCTTACTATAGATCAAAATGTCATCAAAAATACACAACAACAAACTTACCTATAAACGCACGCAATACATGATTCATTAAACGCATAAATGTGCTAGGCGCGTTCGTAAGTCCAAACAGCATGACTAACCATTCATACAACCTATGGTTAGTTTTAAATGCAGTTTTCCACTCATCACCCTCTTTCATCCTAATCTGATGGTACCCACTTTTTTAGATCAATCTTAGAGAAAATACATGATCCATGTAACTCATCTAGAATGTCATCAAGCCTAGGAATAGGATGTCGATACTTTACCGTGATGTTATTGACGGCACGACAATCAACACACATCCTCCATGTTCCTTCCTTTTTAGGCACAAGTAGCACTGGCACAACACAAGGACTCATACTCTCACGAATATATCCCTTCATCATCAACTCATCTACTTGCCTTTAAATAACCTTCGTCTCCTAAAGGTTGCTTTTATAGGTTGATCAATTAGGAATCAAAGCTCTAAGTACAAAGTCAATTTGATGTTCAATTCCCTTAATGGTGGTAATCCATTAGGGATGTTTTTTCCAGATGTAATTTTAAGAAGTATCAATGTGCATATATATATATATATTAACTATAAATTAAATATTGTTGATTTTTACTTGTTTGAGCCATTGTACATTGAAAGGTGATGCATTGTGGATTGTGGTAGTGTCTTGCTGGTTTAGTCCTTGGTGTTGTCGGATGTTTTGTTTGAGTGGTAGGGGCTTTCCTAGTTTTTCAAATAAATAAATCTTATAAATAGAGGATGAGGATGCCAAATCACAAATCGGAGGTTTGTTTCCTAGACAAACAACATTGTTTTGTGGGTGGCCCGGGCTCGCTTCGGTGTTGCTTTACTTGGTTCTTAAAGGGTGGGTTGATCAATCTAACACGTTGTTGATTACGTTAAACATGATGTGCCACGTTACCATTTTCACCTTATTGATTTTGCGATGTTTTTTAACCAAAAGCAAGGGATCAAGAATTCTTACAAGTATACACAAAACAAATCATTTCAAATTATGGAAAATAAATACCTAATATATTATTCAATTAATCTAACAATTATTTTAGATGTTCTAGGTAGGCTTAAAGCAATCCAACTAATTGAAAAGATATTGGTTCAAGGTCACGAGTTTGAGGATAAAAGGAGTTCATCATTGACAATATAAGGTTTTTCATTTGCCAAATTTACATTTCTAGATTATATTTTTCAATGCTTTATGTAAATATTTTAAAAATGAAACAAGGGGAAGAGTTGTGTGTTTATGGGGCGACATTGATGATAATATCACTAATGCACAAGAATCTCTTGTTATTGTTGTTTTTGCGAGGTTTAGAGTTACATAATTTCTACATTTATTGCATTGTCTTTAACACAATAAAATCATACAATTTTTTTCTTTATTTTACAAATACTATATTTTTCTAAATGATGTTTTTATTTCTTCTCTTTGGTTGCTTGCATTCAAGTGCAACAAATTTGACTAGGACTACTACTTCACTCTGGTTTTCAATCCAAATATTCCAAAAGTTTTGCCGTATAAGCAATTGTAAATCCCTAATATTCTCAAAAAATTCAGTGTTTGATTTTTACTTAAGCAATAAATATGTATTGTTAACTATATCAAACTGTATTAAAATCAGTTATGGTTTAATTCCACATGATGTCCATACAGTTCGTCCATCTTTGAACTCCATCGTGTCGTTAGATCAACAAATCAATGAAAACCGAAAGACAGTTAAAGATATCTTATGCATGGACCCATATCAACACAAGGTTTTATTGCTAATGCTTATCCAAGTTCTTTTAACATTAGTTTTCAAGTTTCATGGTAACTTTTTATTTTGGTCATTGCAGAACATGTGTATCACTTGCAAAGCATCCATTACTCATTATGATCTCTATAATGGATGGTGGTGCAAAACATGCCCAAAATGTACTAAAATACACTTTGACCCCTCAGACAACCTCAGATGCATTGAAGATGGGCACTAGACTCTACACCAATTCCATGGTGAAAAAGATTCCACACACAATCTATTGTTTCATATGGATTTTTTCAAAAACAAGTACAATCATATTTTACTCAATTATAAATAACTATTGATGTGTTAATGCAGGATAAGGTGAACTACATTGTCACCGAGGGAACAATGTTACAAACTTTTGCTATTTGGAAAAGCGTGTAGAAGTTTTTCAACGCCTTAGCGAATCATTTCATTTATGACCAAAAATACTAATCCTTATGCAGTACCACCACAAATGACAGAATTGAATAAAATGAAAATCTTTCAGCTATGTTGTATGGCCTATAAACAAGCTTTTAGTAGATGTGACATATATGTCACAAATGTATTTGATGAAAGCACGAAACAATCTTTTGTAACTCGGTTAGAACAATTTGGAATAGAATCCTCGACCACTCCCATAACCATGGTTGTAGAAGACTCATCAATGGTTCAAGCGGACACACTTCCTCCAATAACACCACCGATAGCTTTATGCCATCTCAACATCAACAAAGCATTATTTTGGACGACAATGACAAAGACAACTACCACCCAAAAGCTAAGAAGGCTTTGGACTTTAATGATTACCCATTTAGAAAATCTATCAGCTTTTCTTTTATCGCAAATATAATTATTGATTCAAAATTAATGCTTTTAGTTAATTCAAAACACTTTCCCGACATTTATTTCCTTGCATCACCTGCATTTTCTTAGAATAAACTTCCTTATAGAATGTTTTCTTTTCCTCAATTTTGCAGTCATCCCATGCAGAAAGCAATCATTCTTGATGAAAAAGATGAG
Source organism: Salix exigua (assembly GCA_032356905.1). Lineage (NCBI taxonomy): Eukaryota > Viridiplantae > Streptophyta > Magnoliopsida > Malpighiales > Salicaceae > Salix > Salix exigua. The sequence goes on from CM063606.1 coordinate 12,123,972, forward strand.
CCATCAACTAAAACCATTCTCCCCCATCAAAGGTTGCTTTGCATACCAATCATTTTCCAATATTTCTCTTCTACTTATATTTTAATGAAATATGATATATGTTGATTTATTTTTCTTTTTCATTTTTGCTTTTTGTATGTACAATTTAAGAATTTTTTATCATCTTTTATCAAGGTTGGACATTTTTAGTTCTTTTAGAATTTCCAAAAATAAGAATTAGAAAATTCATTTAATATGATGCTTTAATAAAAATGACCATGATTCTAAAGGATTTTGTCCTTACCGTAAAATTACCACCTCTATTTTTGTCTTCCTCTTTAAATTTCTTCCTGGAATTAGATCAACAGTCAAATAGCAATGAATTCATCTTTTATTAATATGGAGTCAACAATTGGATATATTATTATGTTGTTCATAGTAAAATTGGCTTTGATTTTGAAAAAATGATGGAGTTTGTGGCTCAACATCCGCATTTCGATCTTCATTCTAAGATTTTGATTCTTTTGGTATTGCTTTGTCGATATGTTTGAATCAAGCTTAAGTTTGATTATTATGACTTTACATGCTCTTTTGTTGGACAAGTTCAACAAGTCGCTTGAAAACATTTACATTCTCAATTTCGCGAGTAAGGTGAATGCTCATGCAATAAAACATTTCAAGAGGCATGGTGCAGTCAATACATATACTATATGATTGGCCGTGTGAATGTGTTATGCATTCGGTTGGTTATGAGTGTTACTGCTATTGTTTTTAAGGTTGATGTTTGTGTTTTTATAGTTACTTGTTGATGGTATAATTTCCTATATTGTTGTTATTGTTGCCGAGGTTGTTTCTATTGTTGTTGAGGTTACATATTGGCTATTTTATTGTATTTTATGCAAGACAACTGTGTTTCATTATGTTGTTATGTTTCTATTTTAGTATGACAATTTCTTTTCTATGTTTCATGCTTTTTAATTGCCTATCTTGAATTCCTTCCTATTAATGTTGAGTTTTTAGATGCAACTGTATATTCATGTGTTGCCTTGCTATGATTTTGCAAGATGGTTTTCTAAGGCTGCAATTTTAGTTGCAATGGTTGCATTGTTTTCGCTATTTTTGTGTTTTTAATGGCGGCAACTATTTTTGCAAGATATGGTGTTGGTTCTTTGGTGTTTTTTAGTGATTTGCTTGCATTTGTTTTGAATTTTCTCTATTAATAGTTGGTTTTGTTAGGTAGTTCTTTTAAGAAATATGACACATTTTTTAGCTTTTGTTTTGCATTTGTATTTAAAATATAAAATGCAACGATTGGTTTTTGTTGCTTTTCATGCGGTTTTATAGTATTTATTTTCTATTTTTCTTTTGATAGCTTGTTGTTCAAGCTGGTTATATTTGCATTTTCCCCATTGGAGTTGATGATTTTTAGCTGCAAATATATTTGTGTGTGTTGCCTGGATATGGTTGGATGAAAAGCAATGACTCTTGATAAAAAAGATGACACACCGACTAAAAGTTTTTTATGTCCACACCAATTTTTTTAGATATTTGTTGCAATTTTTGATTGATTGACATCAATTTTTTCATTTCATTTAGTAACTTGCAATGTTTTTTTAACAGGAGAATTAGCAAGGAGATGAAATGTCTCATTTTGTCGAGGGTTTTGGATTCGTTCTTCACCTCAACGTCCCTCTATTTAGCAATGATTTGCAAGTAGTATAGTTTGCGCTCTTTTGTAACACGAGTAGCTACATTCCAAAAGAAATAACTTGCGCTTACGCAACAATCTCCACTTAAAATTTACACATTTTGTTTCCTGGTCTATAACTCTTTATTGATTATATAATATAAGTTTATCGTTATGGATTAAATTATGTGACATTATATACACTAGAATGCTCGCGGCAAAACGCGAGCAATATGGCTAGTATAAATATAAAAGTAATCTATCCATATACACACATATAGATATACACACATATGGATACACACACATATCATTATCAATTGATATTAACATATCAATGTACATATATTCGCACACACTCATGCACATAACAATATTTCAAAAATTATTTAAAAACATATAACCAAAACAACATGGACTTAATAAAAAGAAATTGAATTTTTGGGGATAACTTGAAGAATAAGAAGAATAGAAATGACCTTCAGTGAAAACACGAACCTCGTACTAGTGTATGTGCCGCATACCCAAAAAAATTGAAAAAGAGAAAGAACATTCGCAATCTATTGTCAATCCATTGCGAACATCGTCCATCATAAAAAACACTTGTTTGGATGGTTTAAACCCAACCATAAAATTCTAGACTATGACATAAGAAAAGTTTGCATTGGTTGTTCTAGCAATGTCCAAAATGAAGTGAACGTCCTTCCATATTGAATAAATCAATTATATTCAACTCAAGAATATTTTTTGAATAATAAAAAATGATTTATTAAATAATAAAAATGAAAAACTGATAAAACCAAGCCCATAGAAAAGCATGAAAAACTAATTTGAGCTTGATAATTAATTAAATATATATTGAATGATAAAATAAAAAACAATTAAATAAAAAATTATCAAAAGAAAAAAACTAAAGCAATCTAAGATAAGCCTCATGAAACTAGGTTAATTTTCAAAGTTTGCAACTCGTGGAAGACACAGACTTAACCAATACTTAAATTTAAGCCGGTTAAATATTGAAGAATTAATTCAGCTAATAAAAATACTAAATTCAAAAAAATTCTAAGTGAAAAAGAAGAAGAATGAGGATAAAGTATATGAGGAAAAGAACTCAGAGAGGGTTGAATGAAAATAATAAAACTCTAAAAATTATCCTATAATACAAAATAACAAATAAAACAATGTGAATCAAGTTTGACAAAGAAAAACAAATTAAATGATGATGAAATCGAAAAACAAAATCTAATTCAATAAATTATTTTGAAAAATATAACCAAAAGAATATGGGATTAGTAATAAAAGAAATAGAATTTAAGGGATGAATTAAAAATCAGTGGGTGAGCCCAAACACCGAGAAAAGAGAGGGAAAAAGAAGAAAAACACATACCCAAATGGAAAATCAACAATAAAAGATCATTGGCAATCTATTATGAACATTCCACTCACAAAAAGCTTGACATAAAAGAAGTTGCATTGGTTGCTAGAGCATAATTGTTTTAAGAAATAAACTTAACAAAGAATAAAATATAAAAAGACATGAGGTAACCGACATAAATAATTAAAAATAATAAAACCAAGGCAATAGAAAACCATGGAAAAACAAATTGATCACAATATTTAATTAAATAAAAATTGAATGATTGAATAAAAAGTTGCATAAAAATGATAATAAAAACTAAAGCAATATGAGGCAAGCCTTATAAAATTAAATTAATTTTCAAAGTTTGCAACTCGTTAAATCTTAGACATAAAATCCAAGCTAGTTACATTTTGAAAAATTAAATTGGGTAATAAAAGTATCGCTTTTGAAATTTGGAAAGAAAAAAACAAGAATAATGAGAATGAAATCTACTAGGAAAGAATTTTATAGAAGGAGGATTAAAAAAAATAAACTCTAAAATTATCCTATATTAAAAAAATAACTATTAAAACAATAAGGACAAAGTTTGAAAACGCAAAAAATTAAATGAGGATGAAATGGAAAGAAAATTGTAATTCAATGAATTATTTTTAAAAATATATAAACAAAAGAACAAGGACTAGATAAAAATGAAATATAATTTTAAAGGATTTTGTGATGTCGTGATCGTATGAATTCATTACCCTAGCACTTAAAACACACAAGATAATATAGAACAAGGGATCGATCCCATGAGAAAGATTTAGTTAGGGGTTCGGTTGGTGATTATTTATATTTAGACTAAGATAGAATTATACAATCAAGCAAATTTAACTAAAATTGAAATTTATCAAGAAAAAAACCTTTTATGAAACTTCAATTTATATTGTTAGTTTTTATCTTTTCTTAATGTTAGCTAGTTAACAGATTCACTATATAACTACCCTAACTAATAAACAATCACGATTATCTGCACTAATGATTTAGTTCAATAATAACTTTAAGAACTAGATAAATTAACTAATTTATACAACAAATCTATTCACAATTCATGTATATTTTTTAATGTTCTTCCAAAGATTAATACATATATCATTCATATTATTAAGTTCATTTGCTTTACAAGTTCATATACCACAACTCGAGTTTTGATAACAAACTTAGTAATAGATTGTTCACAATAACAACTTAAAGACCGTAGAAATTAAGATAAACAATCATAGGAATATGCATAACAAAACAAACATATTTACTTATCACATAAACTAAAAATAAATGAAAGAATAAGTCATGGTTCTTAGAATTTGAAGGTTTATGTGTCATTGCAACCAAAAAAATAGTTTAGTATTACATATCTATTGAACAATTACTACAAAATATGAAAGAATGCTTGAAATTATGTTTGAGGATAGAGTATTTGTGTTTCTCTATTGTAGCTATCCTCTCTCTCTTTCCTTTCCTTTCTCTCTTTCTTTTTATAGCCTAGGAAATCCTAGTCCCTACGTAATAAAATAGTCCTCCCTTAAGTAGACAATTTTATATTTAAATACTCTAATAACTATTTTCCTAAAACTGAGAAATAGTCTTGCATGAAATCTTCAAGTTTTAACTTAGAGGAGTTGAATTACTAAAATAAAGACTTGGATGTCAATTTAAATGCTTTGCGACACAATTTGGACTTGTTTCCTCACAAATACTGTCTATTGGCAGAATTCATGTCATCTTAGAAACATCATCGCTATTATATGAGCTCATTTTCTAATAAAAATTGATACCATTGGTTGGTTTGAGTAAAAATCCAACAAATGGACTTTTGTAACTCAACATATTCAAGTAAGAATGGCCAAAGGTCAACATTGATAGAATGCAAGATTTGAGTTTCAAGGTTGTGGTTTCCATGCTCTTTATTTATTTATTTTTCTTGACATAGATGTCTAGGAATGTATGTATGTCTAGAGCTTAAGTCTGTACACAAAACATCGATTCAAGGTCAAATATGTCAATTACCTTGAATTTAGTCCTTTTAATTCTTTCTTCCAAAAGTGCCTTCAAAATATAAAACAAAGAATATTAAGATATTTATATATAAAACATACACAAAAATTATTTAAATGTCAATTATCGAATAATATGCATCAAACACTCCCACACTTAGTCGTGGTGTGTAGTCTTGTTTCTAGTCGACAACGACTAGTGACCTAAATTTGATGGTGTTGACCGGATGCTTGGGGTAGATCTATGTGGTTAGTGAGGAGAAAGGAAGTTGTTGGTGGTTGGAAGGAAAAGAAGGGAGGTCGTCAGCAGAGAGAGCTGGCCACCAGCACCAAGAGGAGAGTTGACGGGAAAAATGAGAGCGACTACTAGAGAGAGGAGTTAACGGGAAGGGGCTAGTTAGTCGTCGGAGGGAGGGAAAAGAGAAGGGCTGCAATCGCCCAAAGAGGGGCCGACGAGTGCAGCCTCACGAGGAAGGGAAAAATGGGCTCTACAGTTGTTAGGGTTTTCTGTGTAGTTATTTTTGTCTTGTTTTTGGTTCTTCCCCTTTTCTTTTGTACTAGTAAGCCCTATTTATAGAGTAGGAAATTACTGTTCAACTCCTCTTTTTAAATAGCAACCTTGAATTTACAAGCTCATTCCACTTTGGTCCTTGGTTTTGGATCCATGCAATTTGATCCTTGATTCACATCAAACTCTTAATTGTCTTCAATTTGACCTCTTACTTCGCACAATTAGGTTGGAAAAATTCAATTCGGTTTCGATACAAACTTCGTAATTGAACCCAAATTAAGCTCAAGAACTTGATTTTTCATGGATTAAGTCCTTAATAAAATTAATTTGACAAATTTAAAGTATATTTAAGTCATTGCACTTAATTAAATCCCTTAATTGGACCCTAAATTAATTATTAAAAATAATTATAGTTTAGATTGGATGATGATTAAATCAAATCATTCTATAAAATATAATTATGCCTTTCGACTTAACTTTTATGAAGATTTTGTTGAAATTCACGGATTAAAGCAACTATGCACCTAAAAGCGGAATTGGTGCAAATACAATAATTATAGCAATTCTAAAATCAATTACTTGAAAGTAAAGAGATAAGGGAAAGAGATTGCTAACTCGGGTTTTTAACGTGGTTCGGCAAGCCTACGTCCACGACTCAAGTACCAACCCGTACTTGAGTATTGTACTCTCTTACTAAACCAAGTAACAAGATTACAATTTCTTGCTTGATGAATCCACACCAAGACTTTACACCACTTGAAGATATGCCCTCTTCAAGATTTTCCTTTTCCCACTTGAAGATGTCCCCTCTTCAAGATTTTTCCTTGGTGATGTTCCCTCACCAATACCAAGAGTTTTATACTCAACTCTCAAGAGTTTCACAATGGTTGTTTTAGTAAAACAACAATACACTCTTAATAGTGTGGATATTACAAATGAAGATCTATGATCTCTTTCTCTCACTTAATAGCACTTAAGATATTTGAAGGTGTTTAAGTGTAGTGAGAATGAGAAATACTCTTTGTGTTAAGATATGAAGGTTTAAACACAAATATGAGTATTAATAAGGAATGATGATATGAAGGTGTTTATGCACTTATAATTGCCTCACTATAAGATATGAAAGTTATGTATATCTAGTTTTGCAATTAAGAGGCCTATTTATAAGTTTCTAAAAGAAACTAGCCGTTTCTAGCCGTTTTAGTGCAACTGCCATATCAAGCGGTCGACCGGTTCACAACGGATAAAACAATTTGTCTTCCAAGCGGTCGACCGGTTCACAACGGATACCTCAAGCGGTCGACCGGTTCATGCAGAAATCTATTTTGACAAATTATGTTTTCTGAATTTCTTGAACCGATTGATTATGACTTAAACCTTTTAATCATCAAATCCTTTTAATGCATGCACTGTGAAGTGTGTGAGTTCATTTTAATTTGTGCTATCAAGATAGAAATTGAGATTTACACAAAGCCCTAAAATGAACACTTATTCTAAGTCTTCACTTGCTTGCATCTTGGACTTCTTGGAGTGATTTCTTCTTGAACTCCATTATGCTTGTTGATGTATTCTTTGAATAAAACCTGTTTATAGCTTAATCTCATCCAAGCATATTATTAGCCCATTTTCTTTTTATTGTTATCATCAAAATATATAAAGCATACAAAGTATGACATTATATGTCAACAGATTTATCCAATAATAAGTCACATTAGCTTTGAATATGCATTTTATTTTATTTTTGGGCACAAAAGAGGTACGATCAAGCTCTCAAAACTTTCAAAATTTCCATGTTGATTTTTCTACCAACACCAACCCCTTTTATTTTATTTTTGTTATTTCGGGTGGATTTTGGGGAATAACGCAAGAATTGGGTTATGACGAAACAATGCACAATTAAAGAATAATGTTGAAGGCTCAAAACCTTGCATTGGTATAACACTATAAAGTCAACATGACATTCTCAAAGTCAATCCCTAAACCAATTAAACATAAGAACTTTCATGCAACCTCCTTCATTCAATTTATATTTTCATCTCTCAACTAATTTTCATACATAGTACTCATGTTCTCATAAATCAATGGAACTTAAAAATATCAAGCATAGATATTTTTAGGAAAAACATCAAAGAAAACCAAAATTCTCACGATATTGAACACAACATTGTCATCAATATTAAATAAAAGAAATAAGAATTAGGAGAATGAAAAAATAAAGTAAAATGCAAAAATAAAAGATAAGGAAAAAATCTGATTTTATCCCTTGGTGGGTTGCCTCCCATCTACCTCTTTTGTTTTATGTCATTGGCTCGACATGTTGCACGCTCATTCTTCATAGATTGATTCAGCTAACTCCACATAAGTGATGAATGCTTCATAGAAAGGTTTCAAGTGATTCCCATAGACTTTGAGTACTTTGTTGGTTTCTAAACATTAACTTTAAGCTGCACTATAAGGTAAAAATTAGAAACAACAAAGGGTCCAATCCAACAAAAGCACAACTTTCTAGGAAAAATTTCAAACACAAATGATAAAGAAGGATTTTCCCCAACATGAAATTCCTTTTTTGTAATCATTTAGTTATGATGACTCTTAGTCAATTATTTGTTAATCTTGCTTTCTCATAAGCATAACCTCTACTGGACTTGGGCTAGACTTGACCCAACTAACTGGGTTTGCCCGGAGCGAGTTCACCTAAGAGTTACAATAACAAAAAAGTTGTTGCATTGTTCACGTAGCGTGAGCAGTGAACAATGAATTAATTCACACATGCGGTGTTCATGCAGGGTGATACATCTTCTCCTTGCCCAAGTCCTCCTCCTAATACTCTCATGGACTATTAGGTTTTCTAATAACTTTCATACTAAGTGGTGACACTAGAAAATTGTAATCATAATTTTATGATTATACTCACAACCTTATTTTCCACACCACATCTCAATGCGGCCGAATCCTCGTCGTGACAAAAAGATTAGATAAAATCAAGTTTTGGGCATGAAAACTAAAAGGAAAGATATGTTTCTTTGATTTTTGAATTCTAGATTTTTGAGTAATATTTTTGAAATTATGTTATTTTTATGAATAAAATGAAGCTTTATTATTAGGGAATATAATTTAGTGTAACCTTGTGAAATATTTGAGAAAGGAACTTTTAGGAATCAAGATGGGATTCCAACAACCATATGTTTTGTGAGAGATATACGGACTTATAGTATTTAACTATATGTCATTTAAGAATTAATCATTTAATTACACCAATCTCGACGCCACCAGTTAGTGGAACCAACTCGGCCTCCTCTACCTGGCAGCGATGAACAAGTACGTCGGTCATCCACCTCAACAAACCTCTATTTCATTGTTCACATAATGTGAATAGTGCAACACAATTTGTTTTTAGTTGGATTTTTTTGGTCTTGGGGTGAACTTGTTCTTGACCTCGCCTAGGTGGTTTGGGCTACGTCTAACCCTGGCCTAGCAAAGACGACCTTTTGGCCCGACTTGGTCGGCAAGACCATTTAGTTAGGCCAAATCCATTCCATTTTTTAAAACAAATTAATAATATAAAAATCATATTTAAAAAAACAACAAAAATGTGTTGTATTCAGTGCATACAATCAAATTCCAAAGTTTTCCAATCATATTTTTTTGTAAGAAAACAAATATAACTTCTCATGTTATGAACGAAAAATTGGATATTGTAAAAACTTATGATTATTTGTTGGAATTTGGAAAAATATATAAAAACTCAATTTGGTTGGATTCTTGATCAAATATCTATCAACATACCAAATTTCATTAGTAATGGAGATTATATAAAAGAGAGATGATTTTGCTAAGATGATACATGAGTTCTACCACCAAGCAACTTTTGTGAAAAAACAAGTAAAAATTACATATGAAAGCATCCAACTTGACATCCAAGTCTTTAATTTATTAATTTAGGTTCTCTAAGTCAAAACTTAAAATTTCATGCAAGCATATTTCTCCTTATTACAAAATCAGTTATTGAAGTATTTAAATTTAAAATTGTCTACTTAATGGAGGATTATTTTGTAAAGTAGAGAGTAGGGTTTCCTAAGCTATAAAAAGAAAGAAAAAGGAAAAAAGAGAAAGGGATAACCATAATACGTGAAACACAAATACACTCTCCTAAAAACTTGAATTCAAGCATTCTTCCATATTTTGTAATAGTTGTTCAAGAATTGTGAGATTTATTCATCCATTTATTTTTAGTTTATGTGATGAATATATATATATATATATATATATATATATTAGTTTTTCTATGATTATTTATCTTAATTGTTAGAGCACTCTCTAAGATGTTATTGCTAAGTGTGGTATCAAAAGTGATGATGTGGTTATGAACTTTTGAAGCAATTGAGCGTGATAATTGTGGTGGATCTATATTAATAATATTAGGGAGAACATTGGAACAAATCAACATGAATTGTGTACAGTTTTGCTGTGTAGATTAATTAACTTATCTAATTCTTAAGACTCGTCATTGAACTAAATTACTAGTGTGGAAATTGTGATTATTTGTTTGTTACATTTAGTTATATAGTGGATTTGTTAACTAATTAATGTTAAGAAAAGATAACGTTCAGAATATAAATTGAAGTTTCATACCAAGGATCGGTTCTCATTTTTGTAGGTGGATGTTTAATTGTGACCAAGTTTTGTTTTCTTGATAAATTTCAGTTTTATTTAATTTTGCCTAATTGTTTAATTCTACCTTATTCTAGATAATCACCAACCAACACCCCAAAATTGAATGAAAATATGAACTAAACCTTCCTTGTGGGATCGATCTTTTGCTTGCTCTATACTATCTTATGTGTTTTAAGCTAAGGTAATTCATTTGTGAGACCACAACATAATAATAAATTTTAGCTTCATTTCAAGGAAAGTAAATTTATTTGATTCTTATGTTTTATTTTTATTTTCTATAATTGTTATTTATTGTTTTTAAATTTTTATTGCTTGCGATACTATTCAAATGACCTATTTTTGGTGGAATTAAGTCTCGAGTCTTTTATTTCCTAAAGGGAAACAATATTCTAAAAAGACTTATGGCCTTTGGTATTTAGCCCAACCCTCATGTGGACAAACTCCTCTTGTTTCTAGGGTTTTCAAGTAATTTTTGTATTCTAGTGTAGGATTTTCGCTCAACTCAATTTACATTGCTTTCAATCTCTTGTGTGGTTAATTTCTTTTGAGTTTTCTTGACTATTTATGCCTATAACTTGTTCTACTAATCAAAATAAATTATAGGTAGTTCTCAAAATAGAAATATTTTTACTAAGGTTACAAAAGGAAGCTTGCGTCAATACCATGGTAGTTGCACGATAACAAACACTCATAAAGGTCATTGCTCCTAACATGGAGAACCAACGATTATTTTCTCCATTTTTGGATTTCTAAAGTAGTTAATTGGTTTTCTATGAAATACAAATTTGTGGAGGAGTTTTTGTGAAGGCCAGTTGGAGATTCAAGCTAAGACCCTAAAGACAATTGTGGGTTTTTCTATGTCTTGGAGCCAATGATAATAGTCTTTGAAGTTAAGTAAGCATAAAATGAAATCCTATCAAATTTGAATTGGTGCAAAAAGGAAATTTGAAGGATTTCCGATTTTTTCTCATGTCTTGAGATATATGGTTGGAAAGATAAGACATATATCTAAAAAGCTCATATTTTTCTTAATTTACTTTGATGAATGACCCAAAACATGTGTGCAAAGAAACCGACGTGTTATCCTAGTCAATGTAGGAACAGAGTCAATTATTTACCCACTTTGGAGTTAAGTTTTATTTAGAAAAAACTGAATAGTACAGGGAATTTATACATTGTTCACTAATAAGGTAATCTTGTCTTTACTAGGATAAAATTCAGCCATCAGTTCAATGTAGAAGCATCTCAACCATCGACTCAAAGTAGATGTCCTGAGTTGTTAAATTTGACGATTACAACAAACCGCTTAGTTGTCGACTTTAGGGGTTGGACCACCTCTTATGTAGTCTCATCATCTAGAATAAAGGGATCTTTTTCGTGCATGCTTTTTCAAATTTGATGAAGGATGGAGACATTAAATGCACCTACAAAGTTGGTAACAAAGCAGGATTTTCAAGTGAAATTTTAGGGAAGAAAATTAATAGTGGTCAAACGAGGCGTTGTCTATTCCTCTATTTTTTCTCTCGCCATTGGACTGGAGCAAGGCTTAGCATGGTCCATCTTTGTTTTCTATATTAAGTCAGCAATATATTTGCGTTTGGTCAAGTAAATACCATCTCGTAACTAGAGGGCTTCAATGCCTAGAAAATAATATAGCTTGTCAAGCTCTTTGATCGCAAAGGATGCTTGGAGAGCACTAAAAATAAGTTGTATTTCAATAGCATTGGAACTTTTTACCATTATATGATCGACATAGATAAGGATGTATATAACATAATCTGACTTTTGGAAGATGAAGAGTGAGGTGTCTACGTTGCTTTCACTCGAATCCAAGGACTCGTAATTTGGTTGATAGTTTGGAAAACCAAGAGCGAGGAGCTTGGCGTAAACCATAGAGTGATTTGTGAAGTTTACACACATGATTAGGATGTTGAGGATGAATGTAAGGTTGAAGAATAAACACAGTTTCTTGAAGATCACGTGTAGAAATACATTTTGAACATCTAATTGCTTGATAGTCTAGTTGTGAGTAATTACAATTGAAATTACTAAACAAATGGTTGCATGTTTGATGACTGGATCGATGGTTTTGGAGAAATCAATGCCCTCTTCGTTGGTGAAAGCCTTTCGCTACCGATCGAGCTTTATACCGTTCAATTGTGCCATCTGCCTTCCTCTTAATTTTATAGATCCATCTGCAGCCAACAATATTGGTGTTTGGGGAGGAATGACTAGGGACCAAGTGCCATTGTGCAATAATGCAGAGAATTCCTTATCCATGGGCTCCGCCACTCGTAAGGATTTGGATATCTGACTCGAATGAAGATGGTTCTATCACATGGGTATCAAGAGCTGCTATTAAAGCTCATGGTAGGGGTATCTGAGAACATCATGGAAAGTGCATAATCCCAAAGGCATTTCTCGTTGCGAGTTACACCAATATTAAATGACTTCTTCACCCTATGTCCTGATGCAAAGACTACGACTAAAGTTGCCCAAACAGACTCAGCTAACACACAACTTAGGTTTCAAAAACACGAGGGTTGAGAAGATAAAACTCCTTTCTCAGAGTTACTTGAAAGAGGGTTGGACCCATGTCACCTTTACTCACTGGTGTTGGAAAGTAGGGAAATTTACTGGACGGTTGGTTGTCTACTATAGCTATTTGCATTGATGGTTTCCCACACCGATCTAATTCATTTCATTCTCTTCTCTCGATTCTTCGGTATGTCTGCTGATGCGTATGCAATATTTTGTACAGGAAAGTGGGACGAGGGTTATGCCGGAGGATCACATGTTGACTAGGTACTCGGGAATTCCTTCGCAAGGGTGAATGGAACATGGAATAGATGGATCGTCTCTGTTTTGTAGTTTGAAGAGACAAGTTACCTGGGGTTAATTTATACCAGGTTTATTGTGTCCCTAACATCGCTTCTTTGTTGCCAACTCGCTTGTGGCAAATTAAACCCCGATCCATGTCTAGTTATGATTATCCATTCAGGTACATAACTAATGGACTAGTATCCCATCTATGTTTGGACTCGGATCATGTAGGATTGATTGTAAACTTAATGGAACTGTAATGTGGAGATATTTGGATGACCATGTTAAAAAGTGTTTTCTGGTAATGGAAATCACCCTGTGCCCCAACCATTGTGTAAAGTTCTATACTACCTTTATGTAATTAAAAAGTGTTTTCCGGTAATGGTGATCACCTCAGTGCCCCAACCATTGTGTAAAGTTCTATACTACCTTTTATGTAATGTGATCATTGGGTAGTTCATAGACTTTTCAAAATAAAATAAAAAGCTCACCCCTCACATAATTTAGTATATCATTGCAACATTTACACCATACTCACTTGGTAGATTCACTTTGTAGGCATTATCATTAATTTTTCTATGATGTGATAAGGACCATCTCGAGGCATCAACTTTGATCTTCCTTGTTCAGGATACCTTTCCTTCCACATATATACCCAAACCCAATTACCTAGTTCAAATCTCACTAATTCTTGTCTCCTATTGGCTTTGTTTGCATATTGTTCATTCTTCTTTTATATTTGTTGCCGAAACTTTGCATGAAGGTCTTTCACCGCTCTGTGCTTTTTATTACCATCAAGACTAACCCTTTCATCTACAAGCAATGAAATCAAATCTAATGGTGTCAAAGGGTTAAAGCTATAAACAACCTCAAATGGGGAATGATTAGTAGTAGAATGCACACTACGATTATATGAAAATTTAATGAATGGCAAACAATCTTCCTAATTTTTAAGATTCTTTTGAATGATAGCCCTTAACAATTGAATCAAAGTTCGATTAACAATTTAAGTTTGACCATCTATTTGTGGAAGCCAAGTAGTAGATTATAAAAGTTTAGTTCCTAATTTACCCCACAAAACCTTCCAAAAGTAACTCAAAAACTTAAAATCTTGATTGGATACAATGCTCCTAAGGAGACCATTAGCCAAATGATCTCTCTAAAGAATAGGTTATCTATATTTATTGCATCATCTATTTTATGGCAAGTAATGAAATGTGTCATCTTAGAAAATCTATCCATAACAACAAATATAGAATCTCTCCCTTTCTTAGACCTAGGTAGACCCAAGATGAAATCCATAGAAATATCAACCTAAGGTTCTTTAGGAACAAACAAAGTTACGTATAATCCATGAGGCATTACCCTAGACTTAGCTTGTCTACATGTTATGCACCTATCACACATGAAATCCATAGAAATATCAACCTAAGGTTCTTTAGGAACAAACAAAGTTACGTATAGTCCATAAGGCATCACCCTAGCCTTAGCTTGTCTACATATTATGCACCTATCACACATTCTTTACACATTTCTTTTCATATTAGACCAATAAAAGTGCTCCTGTAGAACCTCCAAAGTTTTAGTAATTCCAAAATTCTCATTAAACCTCCCCATGTACTTCCCTCACAAGCAAATCACATAAAGAACAATTAGGCACTCATAACTTATTTTCCTTAAGCAAAAATCCATCATGCCTATAGTATTTATCTTTGGCCGAAACCTTGCATCTGTCATATATAGCACCAAAATCATGAAAACGACTCCAACACCTATTCTCGAAGCATCACATTCAATCTCAAAAGCTTTATTAAAATCAGGTAAAGATAGTAAAGGTGCTGAAATTAAGTTTGATTTTAACAAGCTAAAAGCATTTTCTTGCTCTTCTCCCACTTCAAATCAACAGTTTTCTTTGCAATTTCAGTCATTGGAGAGGCTATCATACTAAAGTCTTTAACAAACTTCCTATAAGAACTAGCCAAACCATGAAAACTTCTAACGTCTATTATGGATTTTGGTGTAGGCCATTCTTGAATAGCCTTAACCTTAGCCTCATCCATTTCTATACCTTTTGCACTACCCACAAATCTAAGAAAAATAATCCTATCAATGCAAAAGTCACACCTTTTCAAATTTGTATATAAAGACTCTTTTCTAAGCACATCAGGAACTTGTCTCAAATGACTCATATGCTCATCAATCTCCTTACTCTAAATCAAGATGTCATCAGAGTAAACGACTACAAACTTACCAATATAAGCATGCAACACATGATTTATCAATCTTATAAAAGTACTGGGTGCATTAGTAAGTTCAAAAGGGACAACCAACCACTCATACAAACCATATTTAGTTTTAAAAGTAGTTTTCCATTCATCCCCTTCTTTCATCCTTATTTTATGAAAACCACTTTTCAAATCAATTTTCGAAAACAATTTAGAACCAAGTAATCCATCCAACATATCATCTAATCTAGGAATGGGATGTCGATACTTTACAGATGATGTTATTGATGGCTCAACAATCCACACATATTCGCCAAGTTTTGTTTTTTTGGAATAAGAAGCGGATCGCACAAGGACTCATGCTCTCTTGAATGTATCCTTTCGATATCAATTCCCCACTTGCCTTTGACGTTCCTTAGTCTCTTTAGGATTGCTCTTAAAAGTCGACCTATTTGGTATAGATGCTCTCGGAACAAAATCAATTTGATGCTCATTACCTCTAATTGACGACAAACCACCTCATCCGGAAAAACAACCTTAAATTCTTGCAAAAGAACCTTAACAACACTAGGAACACAAGAATCTAAATCATTCGAGTGAAAGAATGTCTCCTTATACACAAGTAAAATCACAGGCAAGTTAGAAAGATAGACATGTTTAAGATCATTAGATTTTGCAAAACAATTAAGAGAGTTTCCCACTTTTTCTACACTCTTCTTTTCTCACCCTTTCTTTCTTCTCTCCACTCATTTTCTCTCCACTCTCGGCCTTCTTTTCATTTTTTATTCTTAGCCATGACCCTCCCCTAATGTCCTAAGGGCTGAAACTTTGTTCCCCTTTGTTTTCAACTCATGACTCACTTTTTTATCTCTCTTCCTCACATCCTCACCATATAGTTCAACATGTTTTTCCATTTTGGCCAAATGTTTTTCCCTCCACTTTGATGGAAACATGTTGCTCTTCCTCTTAACCCTTCTTCAATTGAATTTGATCTTCATACACATTTTGATGCATAATGTCCCAATCCTTCACACTTGAAACATTTTATATCACGATTATGCCTTGATTGAACTTCTCCCTTAAGTTTTTGATCTTTGTTCAAAACCTCGCTTCTTCATGTACTTAGGTTCGGCAACTTTAGAAGTCACCAAAGGCTTCGAGGATGATCTACCCTCTCTCCTATAATTCATCTTCCAACCCGAAGAAAACCCCGTATAAACTCTAGATCATGTATTACCCTTCCTTTTCAATTGTCCTTCATCCTTAATGGCTTAGTGTACTAACTCCTCCAAATCAACATATGATTGTAGCTCTACAACATTAGCTATGTATCTATTCAAGCCATTCAAAAACCTAGACATTGTAACTTCCTCATCTTCATTAACATTAGCTCTAATCATAGCCACCTCTAACTCTTTCCGATACTTCTCCATGCTCTTATTACCCTATTTAATCATTTGTAAGGGATTAAACAACTCTCGATAATAATGTTTAGGAACATACCTCTTCTTTATTATTGTTTTCAACTCCTCCCATGTGCTAACTGGTCTTTCTCTATTCCTTCTTTCTACCATCAATCTCTCCACCAAACCATGACATAGTCGATAAACTCCACTACAACTAACTTAACCTTCTTTTCTTTAGAGTACCTATGGATGTCAAAAATCATCTCCACCAAGAAAAAAAATTGAGATAAAAAAGATAAAAAATAGAGAAAAAATCTAAAAATCTTGATGCAGGGGCAAAATTGAACAAAATGAGAGTTTAATTGTCAATTAAGGGTCAAATCATACAAATTAAAAAGCAAGGACCAAATTGAAAAAGGTGCGCAAGTCGAGGGTCGCTTTTAGTTTTTGCCTATGACAAACTCTATAAATATAGTTGTCCAACCACAAATAAGGGAACTAAAAAATACACTCACTAAAAAACCCACACCCAAACCCTAAAACACTAAAGAAAGAACCCTAGATTTTTCTCTAAGGGTTACAGACCATCGGACCTCACCCTTGGTGGCGATTCTTTGTCATCACCCAATTTTGGGTGAGTCCCTAAAATATATCAAAAATAAAATAAAAGAGGTCAAGGTTGTTAGAAAAATCAATGTGCAAATTTTGGTTGTTTCATGAGATGCGATCATATCTCTTTTGTCCCCAAAATAGAGGAAAATACAGATTTAAGGAAAAATAATTTATCATCGGATAAATCTGTATAAAAATTAAGTCAAGGGATATAATTATATTTTATGGGTCAATTTGATTTAATCGTCGACCAATATAATTATGTTTGGGAATTAATTAAGGATCCAATTAAAGGATTTAATTCAGTTCAAGGACTTGATTATACTTTAAATTGGTCAAATTAATTTTATTGAGGCCTCAATCAATGGAAAAATCAAGTTTTTGAAAGTTAATTTGGGCTCAATCGAGAAGTTGGGAATTTTCGAGGCCAAATTGAATTTTTCGAGGCAATTATGCAAAATTGGGGTCCAATTGGAAACAATTGAGAGTTTAATGGTCAATCGTGGGCGGATAACATAAATTGGAAATCAAGGACCAAGTTAAAAGGTGCGCAAAATTTAAGGGTAACTTTGAATTTTTACTGGGACATAATTGCACAAATCATAAATTTAGGTTCAATTGAGGGTGCAATTAAAGGAGTTATAAGTTGAGGGACCAAATTGTATTTTTTGCATCCCAAAAATAATGACCCACCAGCACCCACAAACCACCTTGCCGGCCACTATCTCCCCACCACCTGCATTGAAATTATGGAGCCGAAAGCTGCATTTTGAAATTAAGCAGTTACCGTTGCATCCATTCTTATATAAACCGACCGACGGGAAGGAACTGAGGGAGAAAACAGGGGGGGCAAAACGTTTTAAAAAACACACAGAGGACGAGTGGGGAAGAAGACCACGAACCAGGGAAGATTTACGTGGAAATATTTCAATTTTTTTGTTTTCTTCGTTCATCTGGGTTGCATTTCCTTTTCTTCTTTTTCTTCCTCTTTTCCTCTTCTCCTTCGGCTCTGTTTTTCTCTTCTCTCTCTCTAAGACCGAAGCTTCGTTCTCGCTCTCTCTCCGGACAACGACCCTGGTCACCACTCCAGATCACCGAGAGTCACCCCAGTCATCGCCGACGATCACCACTCCGTGCCAGACAACCCCCCAGAAGCTCAGGCGAAGCCAAGGCAGAACAGCCCCGACGCAACACGCACAGCTCCACCACTTCCAAAGCTTTTTCCGGCGACCTCAGGCAACCATTCCCAATACCACCACGACCACAAGAATCACCTCGACGCCCTCTACACGAAGGTATAAACAGAATATCCATTCGTTGCACTTGAAAAAACACCACGCTACTGTTCATCTTCGTCTCTGCAAAATTTGTTTCGGTTACTGTTAAAAACAGTAACCGGGTCGAGATTCGGGTCGGGCTTTGCCCGCCCGACAGAAAGCAAGCTTGGGCTTCCAGCCCATGATGGCTGGAAGCCCAACCCTTTGCACACTTGGGCTCCGACCACGTTGGCCAGGAGCCAAACCCACTTTCCCATACCGGGCCAAACCTTGGTCCGGTCTCCTGAGCTTTCACTCAGGTCCTAAATCATCTGGCTGACACTTGGACCAAGATGGATTGAGCTTTCACTCGGTTTTGAAAGGACTCACAATTCACCCAAATATATAAATATATATAAATATAAATATAAAATATAAAAATAAAAATAAAAATAAATAAATATAAATATAAAAATAAAGATAAAGATAAAATATTTTTCTTACTTTAAAAAATATATACATTTTTTTTAACAAAAAGAAATTTAAAAAATATAAAAACGTATTTGTCTTTGTGCATACGGCCAAATTCCATGACTTTTTCACATGTATTTTTCATAAAAATATTATTTTGTATCTTTCTCATATTTTGAAATGAAAATTGGATATCGTAACGGGTTTAGGATTATCCGTTGGAATTTGGCCAAAATGTCAAAATTAATTTTAAATATTTTTGTTTTATCTATTCGGGTGTAAATTTACATTGTAAAGTACACCCATGGATAAAAATATAATTTCAAATATTTTTGTTTTATCTGTTAGGGTGTAAATTTACATTGTAAAGTACATCCGTAGATAAAAAAAGAAATTTTTACGAGGGTGTAGATTTATATTGTAAAATACGCCATAAATAAAAAGTGGTTTTCAAAAATGCAATGTAAAATTTTTAAAGATTGAAAAATCAAACAACAATGCAACTTACTTTAAGTAGGGTGCACCGGGTGATGCGTCTTCCCTTGCACAACAAGTCCCCTTACCCTATACTCGCGAGACCAATAGGTTCCTAGTGACCTTAATACTAGGTGGCGACTCTCAATATTTATAGTCGTAATTTTTACGATTATAAAAATAATCCCACATTTTACCGCGCACCGTTGTTTCCCCGAACCCCGAGGTGATCGCGGAGCGCTGGCTGCGTCTCAAAAATCGCTGTCGCGACAGATGGCGACTCCACTGGGAACTCGCTGGACTGAGCTTTGATTGTTTGATTGTTTATTTCTCAATTTGATTTTTGCACCCGTAACTGCTTTAACATGCATTTTTACTACTTTAGCATGCATTTTATTTTTATTCCATGCATAACATTCAATTTAAATTAATGTCATCATACATTTTAATTTCCAGTGTAAACCCAATTTTAAGTTACTTGGGGATTAGCGGTCTGCCTCATGACTTTCAGTCGGGGTTCAGATTCGTGAAACATCCAACTATAAACTGAGTGTTTACTTGATAATGGCGGTCATACTGTGCCCCAACCATTTCTTGTAAACCCCTATATTACCTTCACGTGAGGTGATCACTGGGCAGTTTATAGACCCTTTGAGACCAGATAGAGCTTACCCCTCATGTAATAACTTAGAATTTGCTTTTTGGTACACCATTCCTAATAATCCTATCGATATGTATATACATACATTTGCATCCACATGTATCCATCATCGTGCATAACATATCACCGAAGGTCAAAATAAAGGTCCCCGAAGAGCTTCACCTCCCAGAACCTACATTACTCGGCTCCGTCAAAGAATAATGGAGAACGAAGAGCGCGCACACCAAGATGCCCATTTTCAAGGAGAGCTGAATGCCTTGAAAGAAAGTGTAGCCCGTCTTACTAGTCTACTCGAGCAAACATTAAGAAACGCTTCAAGGAAGGTCCTTTGAATAGGTCTCACATAAACGACAAACCACCATGAAGAGGTGATAGGAGAAAGGGTTCGATTCCGCAATGTAACCCGACTTTTGTACAATCAGCGATGCTCGACACTGCGCCAACCCCAATAGTTATAGAAGCATCAAAGGGTGTCAACCAAGATAAGATGGCAACGCTGGAAGCTAGGATATAGATCATTGAAGGGGTAAATTTATATGTTCCAGTACAAGCTGCAGATATGTGTCTAGTCCTAAATGTTGTAATACCAAAAACGTTTCGTGTCCCCGAATTTATCAAATACACCAGAACATAATGCTCTATCACTCACCTAAAATCATATTGTAACAAAATGGCAGAAGTAGTGCATGATGAAAAACTACTGATGTATTTTTTCCAAGACGCTTTGAGTTAGGCAACCTTGAATTGGTACATGAGATTAGACAACACCAGGATCCGTAGTTGGAAAAATCGGTAGATGCTTTCATCCGAGCAATATAAGTACAACATGGACATCGCTCCCAACGTAACAAGCTTGTCCAATTTGGAGAAGAAAGACAAAGAAAGCATAAGGGAATATGCTCAGAGATGGAGAGATCTTGCCGCACAAGTACATCCCCGCTTCTAGATAAAGAGATGGTGACATTGTTCGCCAATACGCTAAGGGTGCCCTATTATGAACATGTAATGGGCGATTCAAGACGACTAGCTTACTGGATCGTCGAAGCCGTGGCGAGCTGAATAGAACAGGGAATTAGAAGTGGTAGAATTTCTGCACTTGTGGAGAAAAAGAGCTTTGAAGGCAAGAAAATAGATATCGAGCATTTCGAAGATGACTATAAGGATAACCATTTCCAAAATTACAATAACCCTTCATCTCAAATTGCCAACATCAATCTTCAAGCCAAAGATCCATCTAAAAATTTCCGAAAAGAAATTACCGAAAACCCAAGAGCGATTACCTCCGCTACCTTTGCCTCTCGAATGAAATATATCGAAGTTGATAAGCATGGGAAAAATAGCTCTCAACCCCAGCACACCTTTACAACCACCTTACCCTAATTTGTACAAACCCGATCTCACTGTGAATACCATGTCTGGAGTCGTAGGGCATAGCATCCACACTTGTGGTGCTTTCAAGAAGAGACTCATGCATCTGATCAAAGTAGGGTGGATAACATTTGATTAAAGCAGGTAGAGGGAATCCAAATCCTCGCATCCAAGTAAGCTTCACGTAAATAAGGTACCAAGTGTCTGCATCAATTAAAGTGAAGTCAGCAAAAGCTTTTGAAAAGGGAATGTGCCAATATTGGAAGATGAAATCTGCTTCCGTGTTTTCCTTTTGTTTTGGTCATGTCCGCACATTATATCCGCATTTTGATTTGTCAACAATTTTGCTTGTAATGACATGGACCTTTGTTAAACAAACATTTCCTTTCAAGGATTATGTACTTTCTCGTGTTTATGAAGTGTCTTTGCTTTTTGTCTAAATGACACAAACACTTCATATATCCTTTCACCCAAAGTACACATGAACCCATGATTTCATAAAGATTTTCTTAGCCAAACAAATAATCAAAAAAAAATCAAAAAATTGTTTCTCATGGAAAAACAAAGCTTATTGATTTAGATTGCATGTTCTTGAAATGAAAAAAGGTCATCTTTGATATGCCGTCACAAATTCTCAAATATCCTTTGCAGTTCCTATTTGAGCCTTATAATTTCATTTTTCTTGATAATTAACCCTGACAAGGATCACACCCTACATTAGGGGCAAGTGCAAAAAAGGGACACCCGAAGAAAGCCGGGGGACATAAACATGAAAAGGATTTTAGTACACTATAACAAATTAATTCAACATTTTGGTAGTACTAAAAACCTAACATAGAAAGCCCAAACAAAATGTTGGGGGGCATGTCGTGAAAAAAGACCAAACAAATATACTTGGGGGCTTGTCAAGGTCAAAGCTCAAGCCAACGCTGGGGGCATGCTAGGTCACTATGAAAACCAATCATGAGGCCTAAGTGAAGTTCTAAGAGTAAGCACTAAGTGATCCTTAGTCTAAAAAACCCTTAAACGCTTTTTTTTAGCCTACAAATATCTTTCTTTCGTAGCTAGTAAAGCCCTCTTTGATCAAACACGAGTTATTTGGATCAATAAGCAGTGTTTTTCCATTTGAAACAATCCTTACAAATGTTTCACAACTTGATCAAAACCTTCCTGACATACAAATATCATTTCACACTCTTGTCAAAGTCAACATAAAGCCTGATAATGGGATCACTTGAATTATTTCGAGAACAAGTTTGTTAAACAAACATCAAAATGGTTTTTGTGCTTGGAATGACTTTGAAATTCCAAAAGTTTTGCATGAAAATATTTCTTGCAAATAGCCATCTCTTCCCTGCAAACATTCATAGCCTAAAACACTGGTGTAACGTGGCCCAATTAGGAAAATCAAAGTGGTTTTTGTGCTTGGAATGACTTTGAAATTCCAAAAGTTTTGCATGAAAACACCATCTTTGCAAATGACCAACCCCTTCCTGCAAAAACCTGAAGCCCAAAACACTTTTGGGGCATGACCAAACATGGGGTAATCTAAAATGCAATTGAAGTTGGCTCCATCTTTCTTTTCAAAGAATTTGGATCAAATTCAAGGGGGCATATCATATCTAGTGGTCAAAATCAACAAATTGCGGCTTGAGTATGCAAAAATGAGAAGCCGTCAAATCATGAAGTTGACTCCGCAATTCCTTTTCAAAAAATCTTGGTCAAACTGGGGGGCATGTTGATATGGAAAATCTATCATCTCTAGTGGTCAAAATCAACAAGTTGCGACTTGAGTATGCAGAAGCAAGAAGCCATCAAATCCAGAGGTTCAAATCCCGGAAAAGAAGGCCTAGAGGAAGAAAGGGGACCTATATCTCTCAGGTAAGTATACATGCATCATCATGCATTACATCCCCATTCAACATCTAAAAATATTTTGGAGGGGTCGTAATTTACTAACCTTTTTTCATTTTGTATGCGTGCTTTTAAGCTCTTACCTCTTTGAGAATGCTTTTCAGCTTTATCTTTTGCTAATTTTGGGTGACATCATGCATTGCATCTCCATTGAAAATCTAAAAACATTTTTGAGGGGTCGAAATTTACGAACCTTCATTCATCATTTTGTGTGTACGCTTTCAAGCTCTCAGCTCTCTCATTTCTTGAGTATGCTTTCCAACTTTATTTATTTCTTGATGGAGGAATTGTAATTCACAAACCTCTATTCATCATTTTTTTGTGCGCCTTTGAGCCCTCATCATTTTCACTTCCCTATGTGCACTTACGAGCCTTTCATTCGGAAGATACAACGTTTTTCAACCCTATTCCTTTCCTTATTTGAATGCGCTTTCTAGCCATCAATCAACTCAGATAGTGCATTTTTAAGTCCTATCGCTTTCCAGAACTTGATGAGTTTTCCAGCCCTCATCAGCAATTTAAATAGTGCGCTTTCCAGCCCTATTTTCCATCTTCGAGTGCGTTTTCTAACCCTCAATCCATCGATTCAAATAGTGTGCTTTCCTGCCCTATTTTCCGTTCATCTTCGAGTATGTTTTCCAATCCTTGGTCAATCAATTAAATAGTGTGCTTTCCAGCCCTATTTTCCATCTTCGAGTGCGTTTTTCAACCCTCGATCCATCGATTAAAATAGTGCGCTTTCAAGACCTATTTCCCGCCATTTTGGAGTATGTTTTCATACCCTCGAACATAGATTAAAATAGTAAGCTTTCAAACCCTATTTCCCCTCATCTTCGAGTGTATTTTCATACCCTCGACCATTGATTAAAATAGTGCACTTTCCAGCCCTATTTCCCCTCATCTTCAAGTGCGTTTTCAGACCCTTGACCATCAATTAAAATAGTGTGCTTTCCAGCCCTATTTTTCTCGTCACCGAAAGTGTGTTTTCTAACCCTCGACCACCATTTTCACTTTTACCCGGGTAGGTCACCCATTACAACGAGACCGCTTTCACCATGGATCCTAGATAGCGAGCTTTCTAGCCCTATGTTCCATCCCATAACATTTTCATCTTTCGGATCTGGGCATGTCACCCATTACAATGAGACCCTTTTTCACTATTCTTTCACCTGGGTAGGTTACCCATTACTATGAGACCATTTTCCATCATTTTTGAACGTCCTTGTTATGCCCAATTCTTAGGTAGTGCGCTTTCTAGCCCTATCTTACCATTCCTTTCTAAGTGCGCTTTATAGCCCCCATTCTCATTTTTGGATGAATCAACTATTCTTGGTCTCGTACATCCACTTTTCTTTTTCTTTACAATGCTTACTATCTAAAGTTTTTGAAAACTTTAGTTGTAAGCATTGTAAAGAGGGGGGCAACTGTCATCACCCAATTTTTGGGTGACTCCCTAAAATATATCAAAAAATAAAAAAAATAAAATAAAAGAGGTCGAGGTTGTTAGAAAAATCAATGTGCAAATTTTGGTTGTTTCCGCAGGTGCGATCATATCTCTTTTGTCCCCAAAATAGAGGAAAATACAGATTTAAGGCAAAAATAATTTATCATCAGATAAATCTGTATAAAAAATTAAGTCAAGGGATATAATTATATTTTATGGGTCAATTTGATTTAATCGTCGGCCAATATAATTATGTTTGGGAATTAATTAAGGATCCAATTAAAGGATTTAATTAAGTGCAAGGACTTGATTATACTTTAAGTTGGTCAAATTAATTCTATTAAGGGCTTAATCAATGAAAAATCAAGTGCTGAAAGTTAATTTGGGCTCAATCGAGAAGTTGGGAATTTTCGGGGCCGATTGAATTTTTCGAGGCAATTATGCAAAATTGGGGGTCCAATTGGAAACAATTGAGAATTTAATGGTCAATCGTGGGTCAGATAACATAAATTGGAAATCAAGGACCAAGTTAAAAGGTGCGCAAAATTTAAGCGTAACTTTGAATTTTTTAAGGGACATAATTGCACAAATCATAAATTTAGGTTTAATTGAGGGTGCAATTAAAGGAGTTATAAGTTGAGGGACCAAATTGTATTTTTTGCATCCCAAAAATAATGACCCACCAGCACCCACAAACCACCTTGCCGGCCACTATCTCCCCACCACTGCATTGAAATTATGGAGCCGAAAGTCGCATTTTGAAATTAAGCGATTACTGCTGCATCCATTCTTATATAAACCGACCAACGAGAAGGAACTTGGAGAGAGAAAACAGGGGGGGCAAAACGTTTTAAAAAACACACAGAGGACGAGTGGGGAAGAAGACCACGAACCAGGGAGATTTACGTGGAAATATTTCAATTTTTTTGTTTTCTTCGTTCATCTGGGTTGCATTTCCTTTTCTTTTTTTCTTCCTCTTTTCCTCTTCTCCTTCGGCTCTGTTTTTCTCTTCACACTCTCTAAGACCGAAGCTCCGATCTCGCACTCTCTCCCGGACAACAGCCCCCGGTCACCACTCCAGAACACCGAGAGTCACCCCAGTCATCGCCGACGATCACCACTCCGTGCCAGACAACCCCCCAGAAGCTCAGGCGAAGCCAAGGCAGAACAGCCCCGACGCAACACGCACAGCTCCACCACTTCCAAAGCTTTTTCCGGCGACCTCAGGCAACCATTCCCAATACCACCACGACCAAAAGAATCACCTCGACGCCCTCTACACGAAGGTATAAACAGAATATCCATTCGTTGCACTTGAAAAAACACCATGCTACTGTTCATCTTCGTCTCTGCAAAATTTGTTTCGGTTACTGTTTTTAACAGTAACCGGGTCGAGATTCGGGTCGGGCTTTGCCCGCCCGACAGAAAGCAAGTCTGGGCTTCCAGCCCATGATGGCTGGAAGCCCAGCCCTTTGCCCATTTGGGCTCCCGGCCCACGTTGGCCAGGAGCCCAACCCACTTTCCCATACCGGGCCGAAGCCCGGTCCGGTCTCCCTGGGCTGTCAGCCACGTCCTAATCATTCAGGTGACGACCTGCACCAAGAGGGACTGGGCTTTCGACCTAGTTTCAGAGGGGTGAGTGGCGATCCAATTCACCAAATATATAGAATATATAAATTTAAATATAAAATATAAAAATAAAAATAAATAAAAATAAATATAAATATAAATATAAAAATAAAGATAAAGATAAAATATTTTTCTTACTTTAAAAAATATATACATTTTTTTTAACAAAAAGAAATTTAAAAAATATAAAAACGTATTTGTCTTTGTGCATACGGCCAAATTCCATGACTTTTTCACATGTATTTTTCATAAAAATATTATTTTGTATCTTTCTCATATTTTGAAATGAAAATTGGATATCGTAACGGGTTTAGGATTATCCGTTGGAATTTGGCCAAAATGTCAAAATTAATTTTAAATATTTTTGTTTTATCTATTCGGGTGTAAATTTACATTGTAAAGTACACCCATGGATAAAAATATAATTTCAAATATTTTTGTTTTATCTGTTAGGTGTAAATTTACATTGTAAAGTACATCCGTAGATAAAAAAAGAAAAGAAGCAACCCCACACCCTTACTCTGCACCTTCATCGGCGGCGCAGATGGAATCGAGCTCGCCTGATGGCGGTGGCGCGTGGGTAGAGGCGCCACCAGCCCCCTTGCACTGCTGCTATTGTTCCAACACTGTTCCTGAAGTCTTTTTTGTATTTTTCTTTATGTTTATGTGTTTTATTTGAAATTATTGTATTTTAATTATTATTTGTGAAATGTAATGAGAAAAAAATGAAAAAAGATAATGTGTGTGTGAGTTGTATTTTATTTGTATAATATAATGAAAAAGAAAGAAAAGAGAATGTGTGTGTGTGTTTTGTGTTGTGTTTGTTTTTTATTTATGTTTTGTTAAGAAAATAATGATTATAAAATAAAAATTGTGTTTTATTTGCTTACTGCCATTACACCATCATATTTTAAAAAGTCTTTTCTTTAAAAAAAAAGTATTATCTTGGAGTTTGAAGAAAAAATGTGTTTTAGCATCGATTTTACAAAGAAAAATCATTTCTTGCATTTTGAGATTTTACAACATATTTGTAAAAATCCAAAGGGTGTTGGCCAATATTTCAAAAATTAAAAATCTTATTTTTGGGAATTTATTATTCATTGTCGAGTATTCAGATAAATAAATCTTAAGGGGTTAGTATCCAATAATATTCGAGTGGGGATAGTATGCTATTATTCATTGTTCAGGTGTTTGGATAAATAAATCCTACTGGGTCAATATTCAAAATATTCGGAGGGGATAGTATGAAAGAAAAAATCAAATTCACATTAATAAAATCATAATGTGACCTCTTTATGATAAAAGAGGTCGATTGTACGAGGACGATTTAGTTCAGATTTTTATGCGATATGTTATGCAATTGGGGGTTGGAAGTTGTCTAGTCTAGGTAAAGCAAACTAAGCGTAAAATTATATAAAATTGAAATTTATCAATAAAGCAAACCTTGGTCGCAAACCATATTCCACCTACGAAATCGAACCGATCATGGAAAGGACACATCAATTTATATTTTGAATATTTATCTCTTCTTAAAATGGTTCGTTAATGGATCCGTCGTATAACTTACCCTAACCATAAAAAACCAGAGTGTCCGCACTAGTAATTTGATTCAATGGCAGCATTAAAATCTAGATAAATTGAACAATTAAGAAACATAATTGTCCGCAATATGTTGAGTTCGATTGAATGTTCTCCCTACGATTAATAACATAGATCAGTTACAATTATTAACTTAGTTGCTTTATAAGTTCATATACCACAACTCTGGTTTTGATATCAAACTTAGCAATTGATTGACCATTCTAAAGTTTGAAAAATTTATATGACATTTTTTAAAAAAACTTTTTACTTTTTACGGTGTAGTTTGCAATGTAATTTCACACTCGAAATAACTAAAACTAAATAATTGTTAATTTTTTATATTTTGGCCAAATTCAAACATATGATCCTAAACTAGCTACGATATCCAATTTTTGTTCAAAACATCCGAAAGATGCAAAATATAATTTGATTACAAAACTACGCTCGGAAAAACCTTGGAATTCGACTAGTATACACAAAAACAACACATTTTTTTAAATATGATTAGATTTTATATTTTCGCAAAAAATTGGACTAGGCATGACCCAACTAAGTGGGTTGGCCTAGACAAGGTGGGCCAAAATGCCCAACTCTATTAGACTTGGGTTGAACCCGACCCACCCAATTAGGTTGAGCTGAGAGCGAGTCCAACCCGAGAGTTAAAACAATAACAAAAATAAAATTGGGATGTAGCACCATTCGAGTAGCGTGAACAATGCAAAGTGAATTGATTAACTCATGAAATTTTCATGTGCTACGTGAACAAGTAATGGGTGGTCGGTCGACGGTGACGAGAGGCTTACCTGCTACTACTACTAGATAGAGGAGGTCGAGGTGGTTATTCCTCTCATAGCGGTGTCGAAAATGGTGGCATATGGTAGTAGGGAGGAGCGTCATAACGGCCTGTTGGGTTGTATTGTCGTTGGTGTTGCTACTACAATTGTGATGTTTGTGTTGTAGAAGGGGAACCGAACTTGCGGGAGATTCCGGCATGGGAGAGAAGCCGCCTTTGCCGAGGGAAAAGTTGGTGTGTGTCTCGAAGGTAGTGTTGTTGGAGGAGAGAGAGCAGATCGCCACTGGTTTTTGAAGAAAGTTGTGTCTAAGGATGATTTAGTGAAGAGAGAGAGACTGTCGGTGTTGAGGTACCGGTGACATCGATGCTCGAGGAACAGGGTGATTGTCACCGGTGGCTACCCTTGTGCGCATTTTTCAACGCTCTTCCTATATAATTTCATGTTTTCCCATCATTTCCTTTGATTGTTTGTGTCTTTTTATTTTTGCTCCTCATGTCTCTCATCTGTTATCCCCTTTTCTAGACTAAATGTGCAGAGTTGCGAGCGGGAGAGTGGTGTCCGGAGATGGTGTGTTGTAGTGGTAGGTTGTAGGGCATGGATGCTGGCAAGGCCTTGGCACGTGTTATTTTTTTGAAAAATATAAAATAGATAGGAAAATAAATTAGTTGTGACGAAAAAGAATTTTTCGAATGGAAAACTAGGAAGAACGATGTTTTCTCTTTGATTTTGACTTCAATTTCACCCAAAAATATTTCACCTCCTAAAAATTTGATCTTCTTCTAACCCAAATAAGGCTTCCAGACTTAATTTCTCACCAATTAAGTCTTTATTGAAATTAATTTGATCCATTTAATGTATAATTAAGTCCTTCTGCTCTTATCATCAAGAAATTAAAACCAATTTTCAACCTACAATTTTCTCCCCATTTAAGCAAACCTCCTTTTCCCTTTATTCTTTCTCCACCTCTAGCAATCGTCCAACCTTTTAACTACAACACTGGGAACACCCTTGACCATTAATCTCCTCTAAAAGGTAAGCAAGACTATCATTTTGCTCCCCAAAATAAGTCCCTTGAAGTGTCCATTGCATCCTAAATTTTGCATGCAATGGCCAAGTAAAATTACTTAATATAATAAAAGGAAATGTGAAAGTCACCTACTGCTTCCACTGTGGGTTGCGCTTGTCTTGACGACGGTCCAATCCCAACCGCACCACCTGCGACATCAATGGTCATAAATTAGTACACTTGTATTTTTGAACCACATTCGTCACCACACTCATTTCAAGAGTTCATATATTTATATTCAAGTGTTCCACATTTTACACCTTCATACCTCGAAATCGGTCCGCTGAAATCGATTAGTAAAATCGCCAGTAATAATCGGTTTATGAAAATTGTTTCATGAAAACTAGTTCATGAAACTAATTTGCAAAACCTGTTTCGCGCTACTGCACATCACCACTTTGGCGGCCAATCACAATTCGCTGCAAACGCACACATGAAATTCGACAACGAATGCTAATTCATCGTAGTCGACGCAACTTCGGCAAGTGAGTTGCAATTCGCCACAAAATACACAATTACAAGCAACCACACACCACACATGTTGTGACAACCTATCACAAATTTCCAGAGAGAACACTTATAATTTCCCGCACAAACATATACAATTTCCAACACAAACACACACAAAATTCCAGCAGAAACACAAACTGAAACCATCTATTTCGACACACAATCCTTCAACAAATCCCAGTTAAACAACCATGAATTTTCAGCAGATATACACATAAATTTCCAGTATAAAACACTTGAATTTTCAAGTACACCACACACAATTTCCAGCACAACACACAAACTGAAACGATTAATTTTGACAAACAATCCTTCAACAATCCAGATAAAACACACATGAATTTTCAGTAGAAATACACATAAACTTCCAAGCATTAAAAACACATGAATTTCCTATACAACACAAATTTCCAACATAACACACAACCGATACCTAAAATTTTTACACGATCCTTCAATGAATTCCAGCCAAAACACACATGATTTTCATTAGAAATACACATAAAATTCCAGGATAAAACACACATGAATTTCTAGTACAACGCACACAAATTTCTAGCTTAACACGTAAACCGAAATCATTAATTTCGGCACCACAATCCTTCAACAAATTCCAGCAGAAAGACACATGAATCTTTTCAGTAGAAATGCACATAAATTTCTCATTTTATTCTTTTTCCTTGTTTCTCTTATCCAAATTTCAGTTTTCTTCACCATTAGCTTAGGTCATGGGTGAATTTCCTTAGGTTTTCTTCTTAGATCTTAAGGAGAAGAGGAAGGGTGTTTGATGACCAATACATTTCAATTTAAGAAATTTTTAGGAAGGTTTGATACTTTTCTTTCTCTTTCCTGTTGGGTTTTCTTTTCTTTTCCTTTTTTTCTTCCTCCTCCTTTTCCTTTATGTTTTTCTTCTTATTTCCTCTCACGTTTTCCAACCCTCTTCTTCCTGTCCAATCTTTTTAATTCTTCTTTCCTCACACAATCACAGAACACTCTGTCTGGTTGGTTTAGAGTTTACTGAGGAAGGAGAACGACTTGCTTGTTGTTTTTATTTTGCAAAGGGATCAACCCTCCTTTCTCTCTCCTTCTTGTATTTAAACTTCTCCTAAAATGTGATGGGTTGTTTGGGGTTGGTTTAGATGTATTCTTATCCTTGTTTTGCTCTATCCAAAACCAGTTTTATCTAATCCCACCCTCCCAGCTCCTTCAAGAATCTGCAGTGAACCGTGTCGCTGCCGATCAGAAATCGAGAGCTAAAACTGCGTCACTCATCGATTACTTGACAAAGTCGAATGGCGTGAAACTCACCCGATCGATGCGATCGCCGTATCTGAAGAAGACAACGGCAAAGCCCTCATCTCCACCGCTTTTGGCCAAAATCCTTCGCTTCGGCCTCGAAATTGTCATTTTTGTCGCTTTAGAAAAGTCTCGCTTTAACCATAACTTATGATTTAATTGTCCAAATTGACTTTCATCACTTTATGCCTACTAAGGGCTTATAGACCTATCATATTCTGCGTTTATCTCAAAGCTTCCATTTATGGTAAATTTATGGTTTAGTATCGTTTCTTATCTATCATGGTGACTTGGACCAACTTCGCGTTTATGCCTGATAGTTCTCTTTTTATTCGTGGTGACTTGGACCAACTCTGCGCCATATAACTTCCGATCCCCAATTTCCTTCCAACACAAAGGCGTTCTACACCTTCTACCGTACAAGGCTTCATATGGGGCCATCCCTATTGTGGCTTGGTGACTATTGTTATACGTGAATTCCACCATGTGTTCCTCCTATTTCCCTCCAAATTCTAGCACACGGACCCATAATAGGTCTTCGGGACTTGGATGACCCTTTTGATTGGCCATCCCTTTGAGGGTGAAACAAAGTGCTCATATCTAATCTGGTTCCCAAGGCATGTTGTATGCTCGACCAAAGTCGAGAGGAGAATTTGGGATCTCAATTCTATACAATGGACACTCGAAATCCCATGGAGCCGTACCACCTCATTTATGTAGATCTTGGCAAGCTTGTCCACCGAGTCTGGTCATCTTTATAGGCAAGAATAGCATGGATTTTGTCAATCGATCCACGATGACCCATATCGCTTCATTTCCTTTCCTCCCTTTGGAAATCCGACCACAGAATCCATGGTGATCATCTCCCATTACCACTCTAGAATTTGTAATGGTACTGTAGGCCTTTGGTGTTCAACCTTGACTTGTTGACATATCCCGCACTTTGG